>JANJXV010000291.1:518973-631473 GCA_024803745.1 Megascapheus bottae
ACCTAACCTTAACACTAACCCTAACCCTTGCTCTTACCCTAACCCTAACAATAAACTTAACACTAACCCTAACCCTACCCCTAACCCTAACGCTAAACCTTACCCTTACCCTAACCCTAACACTAAACCTAACTGTAACCATAAACCTAACCCCTAACCCTAACCCTAACCCTAACCCTTACCCTTATTCTAACCCTAACCCTCACCCTAAGACTTACCCTTATCCTAAACCTTACCCTAACCCTAACCCTAACCCTAAACCTCACCCTAACCCTAACCCTTACCCTTACCTTAACCCTAACCATAACCCTAAACCTTGCCCTTACCCTAACGCTTACCCTAATCCTAAACCTAACCCTAACCCTAACTCTTACCCTTACCCTAACCCTAACACTAACCTTACCGCTAACCCTAAACCAATCCCTAATACTAAACCTAACCCTTACCCTAACCCTAACCCTAAACCTAACCCTAACCCTAACACTTATCCTTACCCTAACCCTAATCCTAAACCTAACCCTAACCCTAACCCTTTTCCTAACCATAACCCTAACTGTAAACTTAATCCTAACCCTTAACCTAACCCTAACACTAACCATAACCCACAACCCTAACCCTTACCCTAACACTCACCCTAACCCTAACCGCTAACCCTAACCCTAACACTAACCCCTAACCCTAACCCTTACCAATATCCTAACCCTAACCCTAACACTAACACTTATCCTTACCCTAACCCTAACCCTAACCTAAATCTAACCCTTACCCTTACAGTAAACCTAACCCTAAACCTAACCCTAACCCTTACGCTACACCTAAACCTAACCCTAAACTTTACCCTAACCTTAACCTTAACCCCAACACTAACCCTGACCCTAACACTTACCCTAACCCTAACCCTAATCCTAACCTTTACCCTTACCCTAACCCTAATCCTAACATTAACCCCAACCCTAAACCTAGCCCTAACCCTACCCTAACACTAACACTTACCCTTACCCTAACCCTAACCCCTAACAATAACCCTCACCCTAACCCTAACCCTAACACTAACCCTAACCACTAACCCTAACCCTAACCCTAACACTAACCTCTAACCCTAAACCTAACCCTAACCCTTACCCTTATCCTAACCCGAACCCTAACCCTAACCTCTACCCTAACCCTAACCTAACCCTTACCCTAACCCTAACCCTAACCCTAACCCTTACTCTTACCCTAACCCTAAACCTAACCATAAACCTAACCCTAACCCAAACCCTTACCCTTACCCTTACCCTAACCCTAACCCTAACCATAAACCATACCCTTACACTAAACCTAACCCTAACCCTTACGCTAAACCTAACCCTAACCCTAACTCTAACCCTTACCCTTACCTTAACCCTAACCCTAAACTTAACCCTTAACCTTGCCCTAACTCTAACCCTAACCATAAACCTAACCGTAACCCTAACCCTAACACATACCCTTCCCCTAGCCCTTACCCTAACCGTAAACCTAACCCTAACCCTAAACCTACCCCTAACCCTAACCCTTACCCACACCCTAACCCTAAACTTAAACCTAATCCTAACTGTATCCCTAACCCTAAACTTAACCCTAACCCGTACGCTACACCTAACCCTAACCCTAACTCTAACACTTACCCTTACCCTAAACCTAAACCTAACCCTAAACCTTACCCTTTTCCTAACGCTAACCCTAACCCTAAACCTAAACCTAACCCTAAACCAAACGCATACCCTTACCCTAAACGTAATCCTAACTGTAACCCAAACCCTATCCCTAAACCTAACCATAACCCTTACCCTTGCCCACACCCTAACCCTAACTTTAAACCTAACCCTAAATCTAAACCTAAACCTAAACTTAACCCTAAACCTTATCCTTACCCTAACCCTAACCCTAACTCTAACCCTAAACCTAACCCTAACTCTAAACTTAACCCTTATCTTTACACTAAACCTAACCCTAAACCTAACCCTAACACTTAACCTTACCCTAACCCTAACCCTAACCCAAACCCTGACCTTAACTGTAACCCTTACCCTAACCCTAACCCTAACCCTAACCCCAACCCTAACTCTAAACCTAACACTTACCCTTACCCTAACCCTAAACCTAACACTGAATCTAACCCTAACCCTAACCCTAACACTTACCCTTACCCTAACCCTAAACCTAACACTGAATCTAACCCTAACCCTAACCCTAAACCTTACCCTAACCCTAAACCTAACCCATAACCCTAACCCTAACCCTTACCTTTACCGTTACCCTAGCCCTAACCCTAACCATAACCATAACCAGAACACTTACCCTAACCCTAACCCTAACCCTTACCCTTACCCAAACGCTAACGATAACCCTATCCCTTACCCTAATCCTAACACTAACCCTTATCCTAAACCTAGCACTAACCCTAACCCTAACCCCTAACCCCAACACTTAATATAACCCTAACCCTAACCCTAACCCTAATCCTTACCATTACCTTAACCCTAAAACTTACCGTAACCCTAAACCTAACCCTTACCCTAACCCTAACCCTAAATCTAACCCTAACCTTAACCCTAACCCTAACCCTAACCCTACCCCTTACCCTTACCCTAAACCTAATCCTAACCCTAACCCTAAACCTAACCCTAACCCTAACCTTAAACTTAACCCTAACCCTACCCCTTGCCCTTACCCTAACCCTGGCCCTAACCCTAACCCTTACTCTAACCCTAACCCTAAACCTAACCGTTACACTTACCCTAACCCTAAACCTAACCCTAACCCTAACCCTAACCCCTAACCCTAACCCAAACCCTAACCCTAACCCATACCCTTATTCTAACACTAACCCTAACCCTAACACTTCCCCTTACCTAAACTCTACCCTAACCCTAAACCTAAACCTAACCCTTATCCTAACCCTAACCCTAATCCTAACCCTTCCCCTTGCCCTAATCTTAAACCTAACCCTAACGCTAACCCTTACCGTTACCCTAACCCTAAGCCTAACCCTAACCCTAACCCATGCCCTTACAGTAAACCTAACCCTAACCTTACCATAAACCTAACTCTAAACCTAACCATAACCCTTACCCTTACCTTAACCCTAACACTAACCCTAAACCTTACCCTTACCCTAACACTTATGCTAACCCTATCCCTAATCCTAACCCAACCCCCAACCCTAACCCTTAACATAAACCGAACCCGAAACCTAACCTTACCCTTACCCTAACCCTAAACCTAACTCTAACCCTAAACCTAACCTTAACCCTAACCCTAACCCTAACCCTAACCCTTACCCTTACCCTAACCCTAACCCTAAACCTAACACTAAACCTAACCCTAACCCTAACCTTAACCCTAACCATAACCCTAACCCTTGCCCTTACCCTAACCCTACCCTTACCCTAAACCTTACTCTAAACCTAACCCTAAACCTAACCCTTACACTTACCCTAACCCTAAACCTAACCCTAACCCTAACCCCTAACCCTAACCCTAACCCTAAACCTAACCCTTACCCTAACCCTAACCGTAACCCTAAACAGAACACTTACCCTAACCCTTACCCTTACCCTAACCCTAACGCTAACCCTAACCTTTACCTAATCCTAACCCTAACCCTTACCCTAACCCTAACACTAATCCTAACCCAACCTCTAACCCTAACCCTTAACATAAACCGAACCCGAAACCTAACCCTAACCCTTACCCTTACCCTAACCCTAAATCTAACTCTAACCCTAACCCTAACCTTAACCCTAACCCTAACCCTAACCCTTACCCTTACACTAAACCTAATCCTAACCCTAACCCTAAACCTAACCCTATCCCTAACCTTAAACTTAACCCTAACCCTACCCCTTGCCCTTACCCTAACCCTGGCCCTAACCCTAACCCTTGCTCTAACCCTAACCCTAAACCTAACCGGTACACTTACCCTAACCCTAAACCTAACCCTAACCCTAACCCTAACACCTAACCCTAACCCAAACCCTAACCCTAACCCATACCCTTATTCTAACACTAACCCTAACCCTAACACTTCCCCTTACCTAAACTCTACCCTAACCCTAACCCTAAACCTAACCCTTATTCTAACCCTAACCCTAATCCTAACCCTTCCCCTTGCCCTAATCTTAAACCTAACCCTAACGCTAACCCTTACCGTTACCCTAACCCTAACCCTAAGCCTAACCCTAACCCTAACCCATGCCCTTACAGTAAACCTAACCCTAACCTTACCATAAACCTAACTCTAAACCTAACCATAACCCTTACCCTTACCTTAACCCTAACACTAACCCTAAACCTTACCCTTACCCTAACACTTATGCTAACCCTATCCCTAATCCTAACCCAACCCCCAACCCTAACCCTTAACATAAACCGAACCCGAAACCTAACCCTAACCCTTACCATTACCCTAACCCTAAACCTAACTCTAACCCTAACCCTAACCTTAACCCTAACCCTAACCCTAACCCTAACCCTTACCCTTACCCTAAACCTAACCCTAAACCTAACACTATACCTAACCCTAACCCTAACCTTAACCCTAACCATAACCCTAACCCTTGCCCTTACCCTAACCCTACCCTTACCCTAACCCTTACTCTAACCCTAACCCTAAACCTAACCCTTACACTTAGCCTAACCCTAAATCTAACCCTAACCCTAACCCCTAACCCTAACCCTAACCCTAAACCTAACCCTTACCCTAACCCTAACCTTAACCCTAACCAGAACACTTACCCTAACCCTAACCCTAACCCTTACCCTTACCCTAACCCTAACGCCAACCCTAACCTTTACCTAATCCTAACCCTAACCCTTACCCTAACCCTAACACTAATCCTAACCCAACCTCTAACCCTAACCCTTAACATAAACCGAACCCGAAACCTAACCCTAACCCTTACCCTTACCCTAACCCTAAATCTAACTCTAACCCTAACCCTAACCTTAACCCTAACCCTAACCCTTACCCTTACCCTAAACCTAACCCTAAACCTAACACTAAACCTAACCCTAACCCTAACCTTAACCCTAACCCTAACCCTAACCCTTGCCCTTAACCTAACCCTACCCTAACCCTAAACATTACTCTAAACCTAACCCTAAACCTAACCCTTACACTTACCCTAACTCTAAACCCTAACCCTAACCCTAACCCTAACCCTAACCCTTACACTTACCCTTACCCTAAACCTAACCCTAAACCTTACATTTACACTAAACCTAACCTTAACCTTTCCATAAACCTAACCCTAACCCTAACCCTAAACCTTACCCTTACCTTAACCCTAACCCTACCTTAAACCTTACCCTTACCCTAACACTTACACTAACCCTAACCCTAACCCTTACTTTTACCGTTACCCTAACCCTAATCCTAACTTAATCCCAACCCTAAACCTTAACCTAACCATAACACTAACGTTTACCCTAAACCTAACCCTAATCATTACCCTTACCCTAACACTAACCCTAAACTTAAACCATACCATAAACCTAACCCTAACCCGAACCCTTAACCTAACACTTACCCTAACCCTAACCCTAACACTATTACCCTTACCCTAATCCTAACCCTAACCCTAACCCTTATCCTAATCCTAACCCTAACCCTTATCCTAAACCTAGCACTAACCCTAACCCTAACCCCTAACCCTAACCCTTAATATAACCCTAACCCTAACCCTAACCCTAATCCTTACCATTACCTTAACCTAAAACTTACCGTAACCCTAAACCTAACCCTTACCCTAACCCTAACCCTAAATCTAACCCTAACCTTAACCCTAACCCTAACCCTAACCCTAACCCTTACCCTTACCCTAAACCTAATCCTAACCCTAACCCTAAACCTAACCCTAACCCTAACCTTAAACTTAACCCTAACCCTACCCCTTGCCCTTACCCTAACCCTGGCCCTAACCCTAACCCTTACTCTAACCCTAACCCTAAACCTAACCGTTACACTTACCCTCACCCTAAACCTAACCCTAACCCTAACCCTAACCCCTAACCCTAACCCAAACCCTAACCCTAACCCATACCCTTATTCTAACACTAACCCTAACCCTAACACTTCCCCTTACCTAAACTCTACCCTAACCCTAACCCTAAACCTAACCCTTATCCTAACCCTAACCCTAATCCTAACCCTTCCTCTTGCCCTAATCTTAAACCTAACCCTAACGCTAACCCTTACCGTTACCCTAATCCTAACCCTAACCCTAACCCTAACGCATGCCCTTACAGTAAACCTAACCCTAACCTTACCATAAACCTAACTCTAAACCTAACCATAACCCTTACCCTTACCTTAACCCTAACACTAACCCTAAACCTTACCCTTACCCTAACACTTATGCTAACCCTATCCCTAATCCTAACCCAACCCCCAACCCTAACCCTTAACATAAACCGAACCCGAAACCTAACCCTAAACCTTACCATTACCCTAACCCTAAACCTAACTCTAACCCTAACCCTAACCTTAACCCTAACCCTAACCCTAACCCTAACCATAACCCTAACCTTTGCCCTTACCCTAACCCTAACCTTACCCTAAACCTTACTCTAACCCTAACCCTAAAACTAACCCTTACACTTACCCTAACCCTAAACCTAACCCTAACCCTAACCCCTAACCCTAACCCTAACCCTAAACCTAACCCTTACCCTAACCCTAACCTTAACCCTAACCAGAACACTTACCCTAACCCTAACCCTAACCCTTACCCTTACCCTAATCCTAACGCCAACCCTAACCTTTACCTAATCCTAACCCTAACCCTTACCCTAACCCTAACACTAATCCTAACCCAACCTCTAACCCTAACCCTTAACATAAACCGAACCCGAAACCTAACCCTAACCCTTACCCTTACCCTAACCCTAAATCTAACTCTAACCCTAACCCTAACCTTAACCCTAACCCTAACCCTAACCCTAACCCTTACCCTTACCCTAAACCTAACCCTAAACCTAACACTAAACCTAACCCTAACCCTAACCTTAACCCTAACCCTAACCCTAACCCTTGCCCTTAACCTAACCCTACCCTAACCCTAAACATTACTCGAAACCTAACCCTAAACCTAACCCTTACACTTACCCTAACTCTAAACCCTAACCCTAACCCTAACCCTAACCCTAACCCTTACACTTACCCTTACCCTAATCCTAACCCTAAACCTTACATTTACACTAAACCTAACCCTAACCTTTCCATAAACCTAACGCTAACCCTAACCCTAAACCTTACCCTTACCTTACCCCTAACCCTAACCTTAAACCTTACCCTTACCCTAACAGTTACCCTAACCCTAACCCTAACCCTTATTTTACCGTTACCCTAACCCTAATCCTAACCTTAATCCCAACCCTAAACCTTAACCTAACCATAACACTAACGTTTACCCTAACCCTAACCCTAATCATTACCCTTACCCTAACCCTAACCCTAAACTTAACCCATACCATAAACCTAACCCTAACCCGAACCCTTAACCTAACACTTACCCTAACCCTAACCCTAACACTATTACCCTTACCCTAATCCTAACCCTAACCCTAACCCTTATCCTAATCCTAACCCTAACCCTTATCCTAAACCTAGCACTAACCCTAACCCTAACCCCTAACCCTAACCCTTAATATAACCCTAACCCTAACCCTAACCCTAATCCTTACCATTACCTTAACCCTAAAACTTACCGTAACCCTAAACCTAACCCTTACCCTAACCCTAACCCTAAATCTAACCCTAACCTTAACCCTAACACTAACCCTAACCCTAACCCTTACCCTTACCCTAAACCTAATCCTAACCCTAACCCTAAACCTAACCCTAACCCTAACCTTAAACTTAACCCTAACCCTACCCCTTGCCCTTACCCTAACCCTGGCCCTAACCCTAACCCTTACTCTAACCCTAACCCTAAACCTAACCGTTACACTTACCCTCACCCTAAACCTAACCCTAACCCTAACCCTAACCCCTAACCCTAACCCAAACCCTAACCCTAACCCATACCCTTATTCTAACACTAACCCTAACCCTAACACTTCCCCTTACCTAAACTCTACCCTAACCCTAAACCTAAACCTAACCCTTATCCTAACCCTAACCCTAATCCTAACCCTTCCTCTTGCCCTAATCTTAAACCTAACCCTAACGCTAACCCTTACCGTTACCCTAATCCTAACCCTAACCCTAACCCTAACCCTAACCCATGCCCTTACAGTAAACCTAACCCTAACCTTACCATAAACCTAACTCTAAACCTAACCATAACCCTTACCCTCACCTTAACCCTAACACTAACCCTAAACCTTACCCTTACCCTAACACTTATGCTAACCCTATCCCTAATCCTAACCTTTACCCTAACACTAACCCTAACCCTAACCCTAACCCTAACCTTTATACTAATCCTAACCCTAACCCCTACCCTAACACTAATACTTAATCTTACCCTAACCCTAACCCTAACCCTAACCCTAAACCTTTTCCTAACCCTAACCCCTAAACCTAACCCTTACCATAAGCCTAACCCTAAACCTATCCCTAATACTAACCTTAACCCTTACCCTAACCATCACCCTAACACTAACCCCTAACCCTAACCATAACCCTAACACTAACCCTTAACCTTACCCTAACCCTAAACCTAACCCAAACCCTAACCCTAACACTTATCCTTACCCTAACCCTAAAACTAACCCTAACCCTAAACCTTACCCTTACCCTAAACCTAACCCTAACCCTAACACTTACCCTTACCTTAACCCTAACCCTAACCCTAACCCTTACCCTAACCCTAACACTAACCCTAACCCTAACCCTAAAAGTAACTCTATACCTAACACATAACCTTACCCTAACCCTAACCCTAACCATAACCATAACCCTAACCCTAACCCTAAACCTAACCCTAAACCTTACCCTTACCCTCACCCTAACCCTATCCTTAAATCTAACCCTAACTCTAACCCTAACACTAAACTTAACCCTAACCCTTATCCTTACCGTAACCTAAACCTAACTGTAACCCTAAAATTAACCCTTACCTTTACCATAACCCAAACCCTAAACCTAACCGTAATCCTTACCATTACCCTAAGCTTAACCCTAAACACAACCCTAACTCTTACCCTTACCCTAACCCTAACCCTAACCCTAAATCTAACCCTTAACCTTACCCTAACCCTAACCCTAAATCTAACCCTTAACCTTACCCTAACCCTAACCCTAAACCTAACATTAACCCTTACCCTTACCCTAACTCTAACCCTAACCCTAACCCTAACCCTTACCCTCACCCTAATCCTAACCCTAAACCTAACTCTAACCCTAACCCTAAACCTAAACCTAACCCTAACCCTAACACTTGCGCTTACCCTAACCCTAACCCTAAACCTCACCTTAACCCTAACCCTAACCCTAACCCTAACCCAAACCCTTACCCTTACCTTAACCCTAACAATAACCCTAAACCTTGCCCTTACCCTAACACTTACCCTAACCCTAACCCTAACCCTTACCATTACCCTAACCCTCACCATAACCTTACCCCCAAACCTAAACCTAAACCAAATCCTAATCCTAACCCTTACCCTAACCCTAACCCTAACCCTAAACCTTATCCTTACCATAAACCTAATCCTAAACCTAACCCTAACCCTAACCCTTACCCTTACCCTTACCCTAAACCTAACCCTAACCCTAACCCTAACCCTAAACCATGCCCTTACATTAAACCTAACCCTAACCTTACAATAAACCTAACTCTAACCCTAACCCTAACCCTTACCCTTTCCTTAACCCTAACACTAACCCTAAACCTTACCCTTACCCTAACACTTATGCTAACCCTATCCCTAATCCTAACCTTTACCCTTACTCCAACCCTAACCATAACCATAACCGCAACCCTAAACCTAACCCTAACCCTAACCCTAACCTTTACCCTAACCCTAACCCTAACCCCTACCCTAACACTAACACTTACCCTTACCCTAACCCTAACCCTAAACCTAACCCTTTTCCTATCCCTAACCCTAAACCTAACCCTAACCATTAACCTAACCCTAACACTAACCCTAACACCTAAACCTAACCCTTACCATAAGCCTAAACCTAAACCTATCCCTAAGACTAACCATAACCCTTACCCTAACCATCACCCTAACACTAACCCCTAACCCTAACCATAACCCTAACACTAACCCTTAACCTTACCCTAACCCTAAACCTAACCCTAACCCTAACCCTTATCCTTACCCTTACCCTAAAACTAACCCTATCCCTAAACCTTACCTTACGCTAAACCTAACCCTAACCCTTACGCTAAACCTAACCCTAACCCTAACCCTAACCCTAACCCTTACCCTTAACCCTAACCCTAACCCTAACCCTTACCCTTACCCTAACGCTAATGCTAACCCTAACCCTAACAGTAACTCTAAACCTAACACATAACCTTACCCTAACCCAAACCCTAAACCTAACCCTAATCCTTACCCTTACACTAAGCCTAACCCTAACCCTAAGCCTAACCCTAAACATAACCCTAAGCCTTACCCTTAACCTAACCCTAACACTAACCCAAAAACTAACCCGAACCCTAACCCTAACTCTTACCCTTACCCTAACCCTAAACTTAACAATAACCCTAACCCTATCCCTTACCCTTACCCTAACCCTAACCCTAACCCTAAACCTTACCCTTACACTAAACCTAACCCTAAACCTTACCCTAAACCTCACCCTAACCCTAACCCTAAAGCTTACCCTTACCTTAACCCTAACCATAACCCTAAACCTTGCCCTTACCCTAACACATACCCCAACCCAAACCCTAACCCTAACCCTAACCCTTACCCTTACCCTAACCCTAACACTAACCATACCCCCAACCCTAAACCAAACCCTAACCCTAACCCTAACCCTTACCCTAACCCTAACCGTAAAACTAACCCTAACCCTAACACTTATCCTTACCCTAAACCTAATCCTAAACCTAACCCTAACACTTTTCCTAACCATAACCCTAACTGTAACCCTAATCCTAACCCTTAACCTAACCCTAAAACTAACCCTAACCCACAACCCTAACCCTTACCCTAACACTCACCCTAACCCTAACCGCTAACCCTAACACTAACCCTAACCCCTAACCCTAACCCTAACTCTAACCCTTACCAATATCCTAACCCTAACCCTAACCCTAACACTTACCCTTACCCTCACCCCTTCCCTAACCCTAACACTAACACTAACACTAACCCTTACCCTAATCCTAACCCTAACCTAAATCTAACCCTTACCCTTACAGTAAACCTAACCCTAAACCTAACCCTAACCCTTACGCTAAACCTAATCCTAACCCTAACCTTTACCCTAACCCTAACCTTAACCCCAACACTAACCATAACCCTAACACTTACCCTAACCCTAACCCTAACCCTAACCTTTACCCTTACCCTAACCCTAACCCTAACATTAACCCCAACCCTAAACCTAGCCCTCACCCTAGCCATAACACTAACACTTACCCTTACCCTAACCCTAACCCTAACCCCTAACCCTAACCCTCACCCTAACCCTAACCCTAACACTAACCCTAACCACTAACCCTAACCCTAACCCTAACACTAACCCCTAACCCTAAACCTAACCCTAACCCTTACACTTATCCTAACCCGAACCCTAACCCTAACCTCTACCCTAACCCTAACCCTAACCCTTATCCTAACCCTAACCCTAACCCTAACAGTTACTCTTACCCTAACCCTAAACCTAACCATAAACCTAACCCTAACCCAAACCCTTACCCTAACCCTAAACTTAACCCTAACCCTAAACCATACCCTTACACTAAACCTAACCCTAACCCTAACTCTAACCCTTACCCTTACCTTAAACCGAACCCTAAACTTAACCCTTACCCTTACCCTAACTCTAACTCTAACCCTAAACCTAACCGTAACCCTAACCCTAACACATACCTTACCCTAGCCCTAACCCTAACCGTAACCCTAACCCTAACCCTAAACCTAACCCTAACCCTTACCCTTACCCACACCCTAACCCTAAACTTAAACCTAATCCTAACTATAACCCTAACCCTAAACTTAATCCTAACCCTTATCCTTACCCTAACCCTAACCCTAACTCTAACCCTAAACCTAACCCTAACTCTAAACTTAACCCTTATCTTTACCCTAACCCTAACCCTAAACCTAACCCTAACCCTTACCCTTACCCTAACCCTAACCCTAAACCAAACCCTGATCTTAACTGTAACCCTTACCCTAACCCTAACCCTAACCCTAACCCTAACCCTTACCATTCCCCAACCCTAACTCTAACCCTAACCCTTACCCTTACCCTAACCCTAACCCTAACACTGAATCTAACCCTAAACCTAACACTTAATCTAACCCTAACCCTAACCCTAAACCTTACCCTAACCCTAAACCTAACCCTTGCCCTTACCGTAAAGCTAACCCTAACCCTAACCCTTACCTTTACCGTTACCCTAGCACTAACCCTAACCCTAAACCTAACCCTAACCAGAACACTTACTCTAACCCTAACCCTAACCCTTACCTTAACCCTAATGCTAACTCTAACCCTTACCCTAATCCTAATCCTAACCCTTACCCTAACCCTAACAGTAATCCTAGCCCAACCCTAACCCTAACCCTTAACATAAACCGAACCCAAAACCTAACCCTAACCCTTACCCTTACCCTAACCCTAAACCTAACTCTAACCCTAACCCTAAACTTAACCCTAAGCCTAACCCTAACCCTTACCCTTACCTTAAACCTAACCCTAACCCTAAACCTAACCCTAACCTTAACCCTAACCCTAACCCTAAACCTTGCCCTTACCCTAACCCTACACTAACCCTAAACCTTACTCTAAACCTAACCCTAAACCTAACCCTTACACTTACCCTAACCCTAAACCTAACCCCTAACCCTAACCCTAAGCCTAACACTAACCCTTCACCTTACCCTAATCCTAAACCTAATCCTAACCCTAACCCTAACCCTACCCTTACCCTAACCCTAACCGTAACAATAAACCTTACCCTTACACTAAACCTAACCCTAACCTTTCCGTACACCTAACCCTAACCCTAACCCTAAACCTTACCCTTACCTTAACCCTAAACCTAACCTTAAACCTTAGCCTTACCCTAACAGTTACCCTTACCCTAATCCTAACCCTTACCTTTACCCTTACCCTAACCCTAATCCTAACTTTAATCCCATTCCTAAACCATAACCTAACCCTAACACTAACCTTTACCCTAACCCTAAGCCTAACCATTACCCTTACCCTAACCCTAACCCTAAACTTAACCCATACCCTAAACCTCACCCTAACCCTAACCCTTAACCCAACACTTACCCTAACCCTAACCCTAACCCTAACTCTTACCCTTACCCTAACTTTAACCCTAACCCTAACCATTACCCTACTTACCCTAATCCTAACCCTAACCCTTACCCTATCCCTAACACTAACCCTAACCCTAACCCTTAATATAACCCTAACCCTAACCCTAACCCTTACCATTACCCTAACCCTAAACCTTACCGTAACCCTAACCCTAACCCTTAGCTAACCCTAAACCTAAACCTAACCCTAACCTTAACCCTAACCCAAACCCTAACCCTAACACTTACCCTTACCCTAAACCTAACCCTAAACCTAACCCTAACCCTAAACTTAACCCTAACCCTAACCCTAACCCTTGCCCTTACCCTAACCCTAGCCCTAACCCTAACCCTTACTCTAACACTAACCCTAAACCTAACCGTTACACTTACCCTAACCCTAATCCTAACCCTAACCATAACCTTAACTCCTAACCCTATCCCAAACCGTAACCCTAACCCGTACCCTTATTCTAACGCTAACCCTAACCCTAAAACTTCCCCTTACCCTAAACCCTACCCTAACCCTAACCCTAAACCTAACCCTTCTCCTAACTCTAACCCTAATCCTAACCCTTCCCCTTGCCCTAATCTTAAACCTAACCCTAACCCTAACCCTTACCCTTACCTTAAACCTAACCCTAACCCTAACCCTAACCCTAAACCATGCCCTTCATTAAACCTAACCCTAACCTTAACATAAACCTAACTCTAAACCTAACCCTAACCCTTACCCTTACCTTAACCCTAACACTAAACCTAAACCTTACCCTTACCCTAACACTTATGCTAACCCTATCCCTAATCCTAACCTTTACCCTTACTCTAACCCTAACCATAACCATAACCGCAACCCTAAACCTAACCCTAACCCTAACCCTAACTTTTACCCTAAACCTAACCCTAACCCCTACCCTAGCACTAACACTTACCCTTACCCTAACCCTAACCCTAAACCTAACCCTTTTCCTAACCATAACCCTAAACCTAACCCTAACCATTAACCTAACCCTAACACTAACCCTAACACCTAAACCTAACCCTTACCATAAACCTAAACCTAAACCTATCCCTAAGACTAACCATAACCCTTACCCTAACCATCACCCTAACACTAACCCCTAACCCTAACCATAACCCTAACACTAACCCTTAACCTTACCCTAACCCTAAACCTAACCCTAACCCTAACCCTAACCCTTATCCTTACCCTTACCCTAAAACTAACCCTATCCCTAAACCGTACCTTACGCTAAACCTAACCCTAACCCTTACGCTAAACCTAACCCTAACCCTAACACTAACCCTAACCCTTACACTTAACCCTAACCCTAACCCTAACCCTTACCCTTACCCTAACGCTAATGCTAACCCTAACCCTAACAGTAACTCTAAACCTAACACATAACCTTAACCTAACCCAAACCCTAAACCTAACCCTAATCCTTACCCTTACCCTAAGCCTAACCCTAACCCTAAGCCTAACCCTAAACATAACCCTAAGCCTTACCCTTAACCTAACCCTAACACTAACCCAAAAACTAACCCGAACCCTAACCCTAACTCTTACCCTTACCCTAACCCTAACCCTAACCCTAAATCTAACCCTTACCCTTACCCTAACCTTAACACTAAACCTAACCCTAACCCTTACCCTTACCCTTACCCTAACCCTAACCCTAACCCTTACCCTTACCCTAACCCAAACCCTAAAACTAACCCTAACCCTAACCATAAACCTAACCCTAACCCTAAACCTAACATTGCCCTTACCCTAACCCTAACCCTAAACCTCACCCTAACCCTAACCGTAAACCCTAACCCTAGCCCTAACCCAAACCTTTACCCTTACCCTATCCCTAACCCTAAACAGAACACTTATCCTAACCCTAACCTAACACTAACACTTACCCTTACCTTAACCCTAACCCTAACCCTAACCCTAACACATCCCCTTACTCTAACCCTAACCCTAACCCTAACCCTAAACATAACCCTAAACCTAACCGTAACCCTAACCCTAACACTAACCCTTACATTAACCCTAACCTTAACCCCAACACTACACCTAAACCTAACCCTAACCCTACCCTTACCCTTACCCTAACTCTAACCCTAACCCTAACCCTAACCCTCACCATAACCCTAACCCTTACCCTAACTCTAACCCTAACCTTAAACCTAACACTAATCCTAACCCTAACCCTAACCCTTACCATAACTCTAACCCTAACACTTATCCTAACCCTAACCCTAACCCTAACACTTACCCTAACACGAACCCTAACCCTAACCCTTACCCTCACCCTAACCCTAACCCTAACCCTTACCCAACCCTAACCCTAACCCCTAACCCGAACCATTAAGCTAACCCTAACCCTAACCCTAACCCTTACCCTTAACCTAACCCTAATCCTAAACCTAACCCTAACCCTAATCCTAAACCTAACCTTGACCCTAACCCTACACCTTGCTCTTACCCTAACCCTAACAATAAACTTAACACTAACCCTAACCCTAACCCTAACCCTAAAGCTAACCCTTACCCTTACCCGAACCCTAACCCTAAACCTCACCCTATCCCTAGCCCTAACCCTAACCCTTATCCTTTCCCTACCCCTAAACTTAACAATAACCCTAACCCTAACACTTACCCTTACCCTAACCCTAACCCTAACCCTAAACCTTACCCTTATACTAAACCTAACCCTAGCACTTACCCTTAACCTAAACCTAACCCTAACCCTTACCCTTACCTGAACCCTAACGATAACCCTAAACCTTGCCCTTACCCTAACACTTACCCTAAACCTAACCCTAACCCTAACCCTTACCATTACCCTAACCCTAACCCTAACCTTACCCCCAATCCTAAACCTAAACCTAATCCTAATCCTAACCCTTACCCTAACCCTAACCCTAAACTTAACCCTAACCCTAGACCTTAACCTTACCCTAAAACTAATCCTAACCCTAACCCTAACCCTAACACTTATCCTAATCGTAACCCTAACCATAACCCTAACCCTAACCCTTAACCTAACCCTAACCCTAACCCTAACCCCTAACACTAACCCCTAACCCTAACCCTAAAACTAACCCTACCCTTATCCTAACCCTAACCCTAACACTTACCCTTAGCCTAATCCCTACCCTAACCCTAACATTAACAGTAACATTGACCCTTACGCTAACCCTAACCCTAACCCTAAATCTAACTTTTACCCTTACACTAACCCTAACCCTAAACCTAACCGAAACCCTTACGCTAAACCTAACCCTAACCATAACCCTAACTTTACCGTAACCCTGACATTAACCCCAAACCTAAACCTAACCCTAACCCCAACCCTAACCATTACCCTAACCCTAACCCTAGCCCTAACACTAACACTTATCCTTACCCTAACCCAAACCCTAACCCTAACACTTATCCTAACCCTAACCCTAACCCTAACCCTTAACCTAACCCTAACACTAACCCTAACCCCTAACCATAACTCTTACCCTAACCCTAACCTTAACCCTAACCCTAACACTAACCCTAACCACTAACCCTAACCCTAACTCTAACACTAACACCTAACCCTAAACCTAACCCTAAACCTTACCCTTATCCTAACCTGAACACTAAGCCCAAACTCTACCCTAACCCTCACCCTAACTCTTACCCTAAACATAACCCTAAACCTAACCCTAACCCTTACTCTTACTCTAACCCTAAACCTAACCATAACCCTAACCCTAACCCTAACCCTTACCCTTACCCTAACCCTAACCTTAACCCTAACCCTAACCCTAAACCATACCCTTACACTAAACCTAACCCTAACCCTTACGCTAAACCTAACCCCAACCCTAATTCTAACTCTTACCTTACCTTAAACCTAAGCGTAAACTTAACCCTTACCCTAACGCTAACCCTAACCCTAAACCTAACCGTAAAACTAAACCTAACACATACCCTTACCCTTACCCTAACCATAACCCTTATCCTTACCCTAACCCTAAAACTAACTCTAACCCTAACCATAAACCTAACCCTAAAACTTACCCTAACCCTAACAATAACCCTTACCCTAAACCTAACCCTAAACCTAACCCTAACCTTAACCCTAACCCTAACCCTAACCCTTACCCTTACTCTAAACCTAACCTGAAACCTAACACTAAACTTAACCCTAAACCTAAGCTTAACCCTAACCCTAACCCTAACCCTAATCCTAACCTTACCCTTACCCTAAACCTAACCCTAACCCTAACCCTTAACCTTACCCTAACCCTAACCCTAACCCTGACCCTAACCCTTATCCTAACCCTAACCCTAAACATAACCCTAAACCTAACCGTAACCCTAACCCTAACACTAACCCTTACATTAACCCTAACCTTAACCCCAACACTACACCTAACCCTAACCCTAACCCTACCCTTACCCTTACCCTAACTCTAACCCTAACCCTAACCCTAACCCTCACCATAACCCTAACCCTTACCCTAACTCTAACCCTAACCTTAAACCTAAGACTAATCCTAACCCTAACCCTAACCCTTACCATAACTCTAACCCTAACACTTATCCTAACCCTAACCCTAACCCTAACCCTAACACTTACCCTAACACGAACCCTAACCCTAACCCTTACCCTCACCCTAACCCTAACCCTAACCCTTACCCAACCCTAACCCTAACCCCTAACCCTAACCATTAAGCTAACCCTAACCCTAACCCTAACCCTTACCCTTAACCTAACCCTAATCCTAAACCTAACCCTAACCCTAATCCTAAACCTAACCTTGACCCTAACCCTACCCCTTGCTCTTACCCTAACCCTAACAATAAACTTAACACTAACCGTAACCCTAACCCTAACCCTAACGCTAACCCTTACCCTTACCCGAACCCTAACCCTAAACCTCACCCTATCCCTAGCCCTAACCCTAACCCTTATCCTTTCCCTATCCCTAAACTTAACAATAACCCTAACCCTAACACTTACCCTTACCCTAACCCTAACCCTAACCCTAAACCTTACCCTTATACTAAACCTAACCCTAGCACTTACCCTTAACCTAAACCTAACCCTAACCCTTACCCTTACCTTAACCCTAACGATAACCCTAAACCTTGCCCTTACCCTAACACTTACCCTAAACCTAACCCTAACCCTAACCCTTACCATTACCCTAACCCTAACCCTAACCTTACCCCTAAACCTAAACCTAAACCTAATCCTAATCCTAACCCTTACCCTAACCCTAACCCTAAACTTAACCCTAACCCTAGACCTTAACCTTACCCTAAAACTAATCCTAACCCTAACCCTAACCCTAACACTTATCCTAATCGTAACCCTAACCATAACCCTAACCCTAACCCTTAACCTAACCCTAACCCTAACCCTAACACTAACCCCTAACCCTAACCCTAAAACTAACCCTACGCTTATCCTAACACTAACCCTAACACTTACCCTTACCCTAATCCCTACCCTAACCCTAACATTAACAGTAACATTGACCCTTACCCTAACCCTAACCCTAACCCTAAATCTAACTTTTACCCTTACACTAACCCTAACCCTAAACCTAACCGAAACCCTTATGCTAAACCTAACCCTAACCATAACCCTAACTTTACCGTAACCCTGACATTAACCCCAAACCTAAACCTAACCCTAACCCCAACCCTAACCATTACCCTAACCCTAACCCTAGCCCTAACACTAACACTTATCCTTACCCTAACCCAAACCCTAACCCTAACACTTATCTTAACCCTAACCCTAACCCTAACCCTTAACCTAACCCTAACACTAACCCTAACCCCTAACCTTAACTCTTACCCTAACCCTAACCTTAACCCTAACCCTAACACTAACCCTAACCACTAACCCTAACCCTAACACTAACACTAACACCTAACCCTAAACCTAACCCTAAACCTTACCCTTATTCTAACCCGAACACTAAGCCCAAACTCTACCCTAACCCTCACCCTAACTCTTACCCTAAACATAACCCTAAACCTAACCCTAACCCTTACTCTTACTCTAACCCTAAACCTAACCATAATCCTAACCCTAACCCTAACCCTTACCCTTACCCTAACCCTAACCTTAACCCTAACCCTAACCCTAAACCATACCCTTACACTAAACCTAACCCTAACCCTTACGCTAAACCTAACCCCAACCCTAATTCTAACTCTTACCTTACCTTAAACCTAAGCGTAAACTTAACCCTTACCCTAACGCTAACCCTAACCCTAAACCTAACCGTAAAACTAAACCTAACACATACCCTTACCCTTACCCTAACCATAACCCTTATCCTTACGCTAACCCTAAAACTAACTCTAACCCTAACCATAAACCTAACCCTAAACCTTACCCTAACCCTAACAATAACCCTTACCCTAAACCTAACCCTAAACCTAACCCTAACCTTAACCCTAACCCTAACCCTAACCCTTACCCTTACTCTAAACCTAACCTGAAACCTAACCCTAAACTTAACCCTAAACCTAAGCTTAACCCTAACCCTAACCCTAACCCTAATCCTAACCTTACCCTTACCCTAAACCTAACCCTAACCCTAACCCTTAACCTTACCCTAACCCTAACCCTAACCCTGACCCTAACCCTTACCCTAACCCTAACCCTAAACCTAACCCTAACCATTAACCTTACCCTAACCCTAACCCTAAACCTAACCCTAGCCCTAACCCTAACCCCTAACACTAAAACTAAACCTAATCCTAATCCTAACCCTTACCCTTACCCTAAACCTCACCCTAAACCTTACTCTTACCCTAACCATAACCCTTAACTTAACCCCAGCCCCAAACCTAACCCTAACCCTAACACTTAACTTAACACTTACCCTAACCCTAACCCTAACCCTAACCGTTACCCTAAACCTAACCCAAACACTAACCCCTAACCCTAACCCTTAACCTAACACTAAGCCTAACCCTAACCCTAAACCTTACCCTTACCCTAACCCTAAACCTAACGTAACCCTAACCCTAAACCTAACCCTAAACTTAACCCTAAACCTAACCCTAACCCTTACACTTACCCTAACCCTAACCCTAACCCTAACCCTAACCCTAACCTTAACCCTAACCCTAACCCTTAACCTTACCCTAACCCTAATTCTAAACCTAACAGTAACCCAGCCCTAACCCTAACCCTAACCCTTACCCTACCATAACCCGAAACCTTACCCTAACCCTAAACCCTAAGTCTAAACCTAACCATAACCCTTACCCTTATCCTAACCCTAACCCTAACCCAAACACTTACCCTTACCCTAAACCCTACCCTAATCCTAACACTAACCCTAACCCTTACTTAAACCCTAACCTTAACCTTTACCTTTACACTAACCCTAACCCTAAACCTAACCCTAACCCTAAACCTAACCCTAAAACTAACCCTTACCCTGAACCTAACCCTTACCCTAACCCTAACCAGAAAACCTAACCCAAAACCTAACCCTAACCCTTACCCTTACCCTTACCCTAACACTAAAAATAACCTTAACCATAACCCTAACCCTAACCCTTACCCTTAACCTAACCCTAACCCTAACCCTAACCCTAAACCTTACTCTTACCCTAACAGTAACCCTTACCCTAAACCTAACCCTAACCTTAATCCTTACCCTTACCTTAACCCTAACCCTAACCGTAACCCTTACCCTTACCCTAACACTAACCCTAACCCTAACCCTAACCTTAACCCTAATCCTTACCCTTACCCTAACCCTAAATCTAACCTTAACCCCAACCCTAAACCTACCCTAACCGTAACCCTAACCCTTATCCTTTCCCGAACCCTAACCCTAAACCTAACCCTAACCCTAACCATAACCCTTACCCTAACCCTAACCCTAATACTAATTCTAACCCTTACCCTTAGCCTAACCCTAACCCTAACCGTAAACCTAACCCTAACCCTAACCTTAACCCTAAACCTTACCCTTACCCTAACCTTAACCCTAACCCTAACCCTAACCCTTACCCTTAGCTTAACCCTAACCCTAAACCTAACATTAACCCTTTCTCTTACCCTCACCCTAACCCTAACCTTAACCGTAACCCGACCCAACCCTAACCCTAACCTTAACCCTAACCCTTATCTTTACCGTAACAGTAACACTAACCCTAACCCTAAACCTAACTCTAACCCTAAATCTAACCCTTATCCTTACCATAACCCTAACCCTAACCCTAACCTTAACCCCTCAGCCTAACCCTAAACCTAACGCTAACCCTTATCCTTATCCTAACCCTAACCCTTACCCTAACCCTAACCCTTACCCTTACCCTAACTCTAAACCTAACCTTAACCCTAACCATAACTCTACCCCTTACCCTAAACCTAACCCTAACCCTAACCCTAAATCTTACCCTTACCCTAACCCTAACCCTAACTCTTACCCTAAAGCTAACCCTAAACCTAACCCTAACCCATACCCTTACTCTAACCCTAACCCTAACACTAACACTAACACATATTCTTACCCTAACCCTAACCCTAACCGTAACCCTAATCCTATTCCTAACCTTAACCTTTACCCTTACCCTAAACCTAACCCTAAACTTAACCCTAACCCTAACCCTAACCCTTACAATAACGCTAAACATAAACCTAACCCTAAACATAACCCTTACCCTAACCCTTACCCTAACCCTTACCCTTATCCTAACCCTAAACCTAACATTCACCCTAACCCTAACCCTAACCCTAAACCTTACCCTTACCCTAAACCTAACCCTAACCCTAACCCTTAGCCTTACCTTAACCCTAACCCTAACCCTAACACACACCCTTACCCTCACTCTAACCCTAACCTTAACCCTAACCCTAACATATATCCTTACCCTAACCCTAACCCTAACCCTAACCTTAATCCTAACCCTAACCCTAACACATATCCTTACCTCAACCCTAACCCTAACCATAACCCGAACCCTAACCCTAACCCTACCTTTACCCTTACCCTAACCCTAACCCTAACCCTAACAGTAATCCTAACGCTAACCCTAACCCTTACCCTTACCCTAATCCAAACCCTAACCCTTACCTTACCCTAACCCTAACCCTAAATGTAACCCTAACCATAACCCTAACCCTAACACTTACCCTAACACTAATCCTAACCCTTACTCTAACCCTAACACTAACCTCAACCTTAACCTAAACCTAACCCTAACCCTTACCATTACCCTTACCCTAACCCTAACCCTAACCCTAACGCTTACAATAACCCTAACCCTTAACCTAACCCTAACCCTAACGATAACCCTAACACTTACTCTTACCCTAACCCTTATCCTAACCCTAACATTAACCCTAACCCATAACCCTAACCCTTACCCTTACCCGATCCCTAACCATAACCCTAAACCTAACACTTACCCTTACCCTAACCCTAACCCTAACCCTTACCCTAAACCTAAACCTAACCCTAACTCTTACCCTAACCCTAACCCAAACATTAACCCCAAACCCTAACCCTTAACCTAACATTAACCTAACCCTAACCCTAAACCTTAACCTTACCGTAACCCTAAACCTAGCTCTAACCCTAACCCTAACCCTAACCTAAACTTAACCCTAACCCTAACCCTAACCCTTGCCCTTACCCTAAACCTAACCGTAACCCTAACCCTAACCATAACCTTAACTCTTACCCTAATCCTAACCATTAACCTTACCCTAACTATAAACCTAAACCTAATCCTAATACTAAACCTAACCCTAACCCTAACCCTTACCCTACCCTAACCCTAACCCTAACCCTAAACCAAAACCCTAAGCCTAATCCTAACCGTAACCCTAACCCTTAAACTTATCCTAACCCTAACCGTAACTCTTACCCTAACCCTAACACTAAACCTAACCTTAATGCTAACCCTAACCCTAACCCTAACCCTAACCCTTACCCTAACCCTAACCCTAACCCTAAACTTAACCCTAACCGTAATCCTAACCCTAACCCTTACCCTTACCTTAAGACTAACCCTAACCCTAACCCTTACACTTAAGAAACCCTAACCCTAAACCTAACCCTAACCCTAACCCAATCCCTTACCCTAACCCAAACCCTAAACCTTACCCTTACCATAACCCTAACCCTAAACCTGACCTATCCCTAACCCTAACCCTAACCCTTACACTTACCTTAACCCTAACCCTAACCCTAACACTTACCCTTACCCTAACTCTAACCCTAACCCTAACCATAACCCTAACACATATCCTTACCCTAACCCTAACCTTAATCGTAACACTTACCCTAACCTACCCAGCCTTAACCCTTACCCTTACCCTAACCCTAACCCCTAACCTTAAAACTAACCCTAAACCTAACCCTAACCGTAACCTTAACCCCAACCCTAACTCTAACCCTAACCCTAACCCTAACCCTAACCCTTACCCTAGCCCTTACCCTAACCATAACCCTTACCCTTACACTAACACTAAACCTAACATTAACCCTAACCATAACCCTAACCCTAAACCTTACCCTTACCCTAAACCTAACCCTATACCTAAACCTAACCCTAACCCTAACACTAAACCTTACCCTTACCCTAACCCTAACCCTAAACCTTACCCTAAACCTAACCCTAACTCTAACCCTTACCCTTACCTTAACCCTAACCCTAAACCTTACCCTTATCCTAACGCTAACCCTAACAATAAACCTAACCCTAAACCTTACATTTACCCTAACCCTAAATCTAACCTTAACCCCAACCCTAAACCTAACCCTAACCGTAACCCTAACCCTTACCCTAACCCTAACCCTAACCCTAAACCTAACCCTAACCCTAACCCTAAACCTTACCCTAACCCTAACCCTAACCCTAAACCTAACCCTAACCATAACTCTAACCCTTACCCTTACCCTAACCCTAACCCTAAACCTAACCCTAACCCTAACCCTAACCCTTACCCTTACCATAACCCTAACCCTAAACCTAACCCTAACTCTAACCCTTACCCTTACCCTAACCCTAACCCTAACCTTAAACCTAACCCTAACCCTAACTCTAACCCTTACCCTTACCCTAACCCTAACCCTAACACTAACCCTAAACCTAACCCTAACCCTAACCCTAACCCTTACCCTTACCCTAACCCTAACCCTAACCCTAACCCTAAACCTGACCCTAACTCTAACCCTTACCCTTACCCTAACCCTAACCCTAACCCTAACCCTAACCCTATACCTAACCGTACCCTTACCCTAACCGTAAACCTAACATTAACCCTAACCCTAGCCCTAACACTACCGTTACCCTAACCCTAACCCTAACCCTAAACCTTACCCTTACCCTAAACCTAACCCTAACCCTAACCCTTACCCTTATCCTAACCCTAACCCTAACCCTAACCCTAACACTTACCCTTACCCTAAACCCTACCCTAACCCTAACGCTAACCCTAACCCTAACCCTAACCCTAATCCTAAACCTTACCCTTACCCTAACCCTAACCCTAACCCTAAACCTAACCCTTACCCTTACCCTAACCCTAAACCTAACATTAACCCTAACCCTAACCCTAATCCTTACCCTTACCCTAAGCCTAACCCTAAACCTAACCCTAACCCTAATCCTAACTCCTAAACCTAAAACTACTCCTAACCCTAACCCTAACACTTACCCTTACCCTACCCTAACCCTAAACCTAAACCTAACACTTACCCTCACCATAACCCTAACCCTAACCCTTACCCTTACCCTAACACTAACCCTAACCTTAACCCCAGCCCTAAACCTAACCCTAACCCTAACCCTTACCCTAACACTTACCCTAACCCTAAATCTAACGCTAACACTTACCCTTACCCTAACACTAAACCTAACCCTAACCCTTACCCGAACCCTAACCCTAACCCTAACCCTTACCCTAAACCAAACTTTAACCCTAACCCTTACCCTTACCTTAACCCTAACCCTAACCCTAACCCTTAC
Organism: Megascapheus bottae; assembly: GCA_024803745.1. Classification (NCBI taxonomy): domain Eukaryota; kingdom Metazoa; phylum Chordata; class Mammalia; order Rodentia; family Geomyidae; genus Megascapheus; species Megascapheus bottae. The sequence continues at coordinate 544,448 of JANJXV010000291.1, forward strand.
CCTTATCCTAACGCTAACACTTACCCTTACCCTAACGTAACCCTTACCCTAACCCTAAAACTAACCCTAACCCTAAACCTAACTCTAACCATAAACCTAATCCTTACCCTTACACTAACCCTAACCCTAACCCTAACCGTAACCCCTAAGCCTAACCCTAACCCTAACGCTAACCCTTACCCTTACCCTAACCCTAAACCTACCCTTAAACCTCACCCTAACCTTAACCCTTACCCTTAACCTAACCCTAACCCTAAACCTTACCTTTAACCTAACCCTAAATCTAACGTTCACCCCAACCCTAAACCTAACCCTAACCGTAACCCTAACCCTTCCACTTACATAATCCTAACCCTAACCCTAAACCTAACCCTAACCCTAACCCTAACCCTTACCCTAACCCTAGTCCTAATCCTAACTCTAACCCTTACCCTTACACTAACCCTAACCCTAACCCTAAACCTAACCCTAACCCTAACCCTAAACCTTACCCTTACCCTAACCCTAACCCTAAACCTTACCCTAAACCTAACCCTATCCCTAGCCCTAACCCTAACCCTTAACCTTAACTTAACCCTACCCCTAACCCTAACACTTACCCTTACTCTAACTCTAACCCTAACGCTAACCCTAACCCTAACACATATCCTTACCCTAACCCTAACCGTAACCGTAACCCTAACCCTAATCCTAACCCTAACCATAACTTTTACTCTAACCCTAAACCTAAACCCAACCCTATCCCTAACCCTAAACCTAACCCTTACCATATCCCTAACGCTAATCCTAACTCTAACCCTTACCCTTACCCTAACCCTAACCCTAAACCTAAACCTAACCCTAACCCTAACCCTAACCCTAACCCTTACCCTATCCCTAACCCTAATTCTAACCCTAACCCTTACCCTTACCCTAACCCTAACCCTAACCCTAAACCTAACCCTAACCTTAACCCTAACCCTTAACCTTAGCCTAACCCTAACCCTAAACCGTACCATTACCCTCACCCTAACCCTAACCTTAACCCTAATCCGAATCCTACCCCTAAACCTAACCTTAATCCTAACCCTTCTCCTTACCGTAACCGTAAGACTAACCCTAACCCTCAACCTAACTCTAACCCTAAACCTAACCCTTACCCTTACCCTAATCCTAACCCTAACTCTAACTGTAACCCCGAAGGCTAACCCTAACCCTAATGCTAACCCTTACCCTTATCCTAACCCTAACCCTAACCTGTACCCTTACCCTAAATCTAAACCTAACCTTAACCCTAACGCTAACCCTAACCCTAATCCTTATCCTTACCCTAACCCTAAACCTTACCCTAAACCTAAGCCCAACCCTAACCCTGACCCTAACCCTTACCCTTACCTTAACCCTAACCCTAACCCTAACACATACCCTTACCCTCACTCTAACCTAACCCTAACCCTAACCCTAACACATATCCTTACCTTAACCCTAACCCTAACCGTAACCCGAACCCTAACCTTAACCCTAAACTTTACCATTACCCTAACTCTAACCCTAACCCTAACCCTAACAGTAACCTTAACCCTACCCCTAACCCATACCCTTACTCTAATCCTAACCCTAACCCTTACCCTTACCCTAATCCTAACCCTAACTCTAACCCTAACCATAACCCTAACCCTAACACTTACCCTAACACTAATCCTAACCCTTACTCTAACGCTAACCCTAACCTCAAACTTAACCTAACCCTAACCCAACCCTTAACATTACCCTAACCCTAACCCTAACCCTAACCCTTACAATAACCCTAACTCTTAACCTAAACCTAACCCTAACCCTAACCTCAACCTTAACCCTAACCCTAACCCTAAACCTAACCCTTACCCTTACCCTAAACCTAACCCTAACCCTAAACTTAACCCTAACCCTTACCCTTACCCTAACCCTAACCCTAACCCTAACCCTAACCTAACCCTAACCCTAACCCTTACCCTTAGCCTAAACCTAACCCTAACCCTCACCCTAACCCTTACTCTTACCCTCACACTAACCCTAACCTTAACCCTAACCCAAACCCTAACCCTAACCCTAAGCTTAACCCTAACACTTATCCTTACCTTAACCCTAACACTAACCCTAAACCTAAACCTAACTCTAACCCTAAACCTAATCCTTACCTTTACACTAACCCTAACCCTAACCCTAACCGTAACCCCTAAGCCTAACCCTAACCCTAACGCTCACCCTTACCCTTACCCTAACCCTAAACCTAACCTTAACCATAACCCTAACACTAACATTTACCCTTACCCTAACCCTAACCCTAAACCTTACCCTTACCCTAACCCTAACCCTAACCCTTACCCTAAACCTAACCTATCCCTAAACCTAACCCTAACCCTTACACTTACCATAACCCTAACCCTAACCCTAACACTTACCCTTACCCTAACTCTAACCCTAACCCTAACCATAACCCTAACACATATCCTTACCCTAACCCTAACACTAACCGTAACCCTTATCCTAACCTACACTGTCCCTAACCCTTACCCTTACCCTAACCCTAACCCTAACCCTAACCCTTACCCTAACCCTAACCCTAACCCTTACCCTAACCCTAACCCTTACCCTTACCCTAACCCTAACCCTAAACCTAACCCTAACCCTAACCCTAACCCCTAACCTTAAAACTAACCCTAAACCTAACCCTAACCGTAACCTTAACCCCAACCCTAAACCTAACCCTAACCCTAACCCTTACCCTAACACTTACCCTAACCCTAAACCTAAACCTTACCCTTACCTTAACCCTAACCCTAACCCTAAGACTTACCCTTACCCTAACTCTAACCCTAACCCTAACCCTAACCCTAACCCTAAACCTAACCCTAACACTAACCCTAACCCTAACGATAACGCTAACCCTAACCATAACCATAACCCTAACCCTAATCCTAACCCTAAAACTTACCCTTACCCTAAACCTAACCCCATCCCTAACCCTAACCCTAACCCTAACCCTAAACCTTACCCTTACCCTAACCCTAACCCTAACCCTTACCCTTATCCTAACGCTAACCCAAACAATAAACCTAACCCTAAACCTTACCTTTACCCTAACCCTAAATCTGACCTTAACCCCAACCCTAAACCTAACCCTAACCGTAACCCTAACTCTTACCCTTACCCTAACCCTAAACCTAAACCTAATCCTAACCCTAACCCTAACCCTTACCCTAACCCTAACCCTAATCCTAACTCTAACCCTTACCCTTACCCTAATCCTAACCCTAACCCTAAACCTAACCCTAACCCTAACCCTAACCCTTACACTTACCCTAAGCCTAACCCTAACCCTAACCTAAAACTACCCCTAACCCTAATCCTAACCCTTACACTTAGCCTAACCCTAACCCTAAACCTAACCCTAACCCTTACTCTTACCCTCACCCTAAGCCTAACCTTAACCCTAACTCGAACCCTAACCCTAACCCTAAACTTAACCCTAACCCTTATCCTTACCCTACCCCTAACACTAACCATAACCCTAAACCTAACTCTAACCCTATACCTAATCCTTACCCTTACACTAACCCTAACACTAACCCTAACTGTAACACCTAAGCCTAAACCTAACCCTACCGCTAAAACTTACCCTTACCCTAACCCTTACCCTAACCCTAATCCTTTCCCTTACCCTAACACTAAACCTAACATTAACCCTCACCCTAACCCTAACCCTTATCCTTACCCTAACCCTAACCCTAACCCTAAACCTTACCCTTACCCTAAACCTAACCCTAACCCTAACCCTAACCCTAACTCTAGCCCTTACACATATCCTTACCCTAACCCTAACCCTAACCATAACCATAACCCTAACCCTAACCCTTATCCTAACCCTAACCCTAACCATAACCATAACACTTACCCTTATCCTAATGCTAACCCTAACCCTAAACCTAACCCTAAACCTTACCCTTACACTAACCCTAAATCTAACCTTAAACCCAACGCTAAACCTAACCCTAACCTTAACCCTAACCCTTACCCTTACCCTAACCCTAACCCTAACACTAACACTAAAACTTACCCTAACCCTAACCCTAATCCTAAATCTAAACCTTACCCTTACCCTAACCCTAACCCTAACCCTAAACCTAACCCTAACCTTAACCCTAACCCTTTCCCTTACCCTAACCCTAACCCTAACCCTAAAACTGAACCTAACCCTAACCCTAACTCTAACACTTACACTTAGCCTAACCCTAAGCGTAAACCTAAACCTAACCCTTACTCTTACCCTCACCATAAACCTAACCTCAACCCTAACCCGAACCCTAAACTTAACCCTAACCCTTATCCTTACCCTAACCCTAACACTAACCCTAACCCTAAACCTAACTCTAAACCTAAACCTAATCCTTACACTTACACTAACCCTAACCCTAACCCTAACCGTAACCCCTAAGCCTAACCCTAACCCTAACGCTAATCCTTACCCATACCCTAACCCTAAACCTAACCTTAACCCTAACCCTAATCCTACACTTACCCTTACCCTAACCCTAACCCTAAACCTTACCCTTACCCTAACCCTAACCCTAACCCTTACCCTAAACCTAACCTACCCCTACCCCTAACCCTAACCCTTACACTTACCTTAACGCTAACCCTAACCCTAACACTTACCCTTACCCTAACTCTAACCCTAACCCTAACCATAACCCTAACACATATCCTTACCCTAACCCTAACCCTAACCGTAACCCTAACCCTCACCTTAACCTTTTCCCTTACCCGAACCCTAACCCTAAACTTAACCCTAACCCTAACCCTAACCCTAACCCTAACTCTACACCTAACGCTTACCCTAACCCTTACCCTATCCCTAACCCTTACCCTTACCCTAACCGTAAAACTAACCCTAACCCTAAACCTTAACCTAACCCTAATCCTAAACCTAACCCTAACCCTAACCCTAATCCCTAACCTTAAAACTAACGCTAAACCTAACCCTAACCGTAACCTTAACCCTAACCCTAAACCTAACCCTAACCCTAAACCTAACCCTTACCCTAAACCTAACCCTAACCCTAACCCTAAACCTAACCCTAACCCTAACCTTAACCCTAACCCTTACCCTTACCCTAACCCTAACCCTAACCCTAACCATAAGCCTAACCCTAACCCTAACTGTAACACTTACCCTTAGCCAAACCTAAGCCTAAACCTAACCGTAACCCTTACTCTTACCCTGACCCTAACCCTAACCTTAACCTAACCCGAACCCTAAACCTAACCCTAACCTTAACCCTAACCCTTATCCTTACCCTTACACTAACCCTAACCCTAACACTAACCATAACCCCTAAGCCTAACCCTAACCCTAACGCTAACCCTTACCCTTACCCTAACCCTAATCCTAACCTTAACCCTAACCCTAACCCTAACCCTTACCCTTACCCTAACCATAACCCTAAACCTTACCCTTACCCTAACCCTAACATTAACCCTTACCCTAAACCTAACCCTATCCCTAACCCTAACCCTAACCCTTACCATTACCTTAACCCTAACCCTAACCCTAACACTTACCCTTACCCTAACTCTAACCATAACCCTAACCATAACCTAACACATATCCTTACCCTAACCCTAATCCTAACCGTAACCCTAACCCTAACCCTAATCTTAACCTTTACCCTTAACCGAACCCTAACCCTAAACTTAACCCTAACCCTAACACTAACACTAACCCTTACCCAAACCATTACCCTAACCATTACCCTAACCTTAACCTTTACCCTTACCCTAACCCTAACCCTAACCCTTACCCTTACCCTAACCCTAACCCTTACCCTAACCCTAACCCTAAACCTAACCCTAACCCTAACCCTTAACCCTAACTCTAAAACTAAACCTACCCTAACCCTAACCCTAACCTTAACTCCAACCCTAAACCTAACACTAACCCTAACCCTTACCCTAACACTTACCCTAACCCCAACCCTAACGCTAACCCTAACACTGACCCTAACCGTGACCCTAACTCTAACGATAACCCTTAACCTAAACCTAACCCTAACTCTAACCCTAACACTTACCCTTACCCTAACCCTTACCCTAACCCTAAAATTAACCCTAACTCTAACCCTTACCCTTACTCTAATCCTAAACCTAACCCTAAGCCTAAACCTAACCCTAACCCTAACCTTAACCCTAACCCTTACCCTTACCCTAACCCTAACCCTAACCCTAGCCCCTAACCTTAAAACTAACCCTAAACCTAACCCTAACCGTAACCTTAACCCCAACCCTAAACCTAACCCTAACCCTAACCCTTACCCTAACACTTACCCTAACCCTAACCCTAACCCTAAACCTTACCCTTACCTTAACCCTAACCCTAACCCTAACACTTACCCTTACCCTAACTCTAACCCTAACCCTAACCCTAACCCTAAACCTAACCCTAACACGAACCCTAACCCTAACACTAACGCTAACCCTAACCCTAACCCTAAACATAACCCTAACCCTAACCCTAAAACTTACCCTTAAACTAAACCTAACCCTATCCCTAAACCTAACCCTAACCCTAAACCTTACCCTTACCCTAACCGTAACCCTAACCCTTACCCTAAACCTAACCCTAACCCTAACCCTTACCCTTACCTTAACCCTAACCCTAACCCTTACCCTTATCCTAACGCTAACCCTAACAATAAACCTCACCCTAAACCTTACCTTTACCCTAACCCTAAATCTAACCTTAACCCCAACACTAAACCTAACCCTAACCGTAACCCTAAACCTTACCCTTACCCTAACCCTAACCCTAACCCTTCCCCTAACCCTAACCCTAATCCTAACTCTAACCCTTACCCTTACCCTAACCCTAACCCTAACCCTAAACCTAACCCTAACCCTAACCCGAACCCTTACCCTTACCCTAAACCTAACTCTAACCCATAACCTAACCCTAACTCTAACCCTTACCCTTACCCTAACCCTAACCCTAACCCTAACCCTAACCCTAACCGTACCCTTACCCTAACCGTAAACCTAACATTAACCCTAACCCTATCCCTAACACTACCGTTACCCTAACCCTAACCCTAACCCTAACCCTAAACCTTACCCTTACCCTAAACCTAACCCTAACCCTAACCCTTAAACTTATCCTAACCCTAACCCTAACCCTAACACTTACCCTTACCCTAAACCCTACCCTAACCCTAACGCTAACCCTAACCCTAACCCTAACCCTAAGCCTTACCCTTACCCTAAACCTAACCCTAACCCTAAACCTAACCCTTACCCTTACCCTAACTCTAAACCTATCATTAACCCTAACCCTAACCCTAATCCTTACCCTTACCCTAACCCTAACCCTAAACCTAACCCTAATCCTAATCCTATCTCCTAACCCTAAAACTACCCCTAACCCTAACCCTAACCCTTACCCTTACCCTATCCCTAACCCTAAACCTAAACCTAAACCTAACACTTACCCTCACCATAACCCTAACCCTAACCCTTACCCTTACCCTAACCCTAACCCTATCCTTATCCCCAGCCCTAAACCTAACCCTAACCCTAACCCTTACGCTAACACTTACCCTAACCCTAACTCTAACGCTAACACTTACCCTTAACCTAACACTAACCCTAACCCTAACACTTACCCTTACCCTAAACCCTACCCTAATCCTAACTCTAACCCTTACCCTTACCCTAACCCTAACCATAACCCTAAACCTAACCCTAACCCTAACCTTAACCCTAACCCTTACACTTACCCTAACCCTAACCCTAACCCTAAACCTAAACCTAACCCTAACCCTAACTCAAACACTTACCCTTAGCCTAACCCTAAGCTTAAACCTAACCCTAACCATTACTCTTACCCTCACACTAAACCTAACCTCAACCCTAACCCGAACCCTAACCTTAACCCTAACCCTTATCCTTACCCTAACCCTAACCCTAACCGTAACCCTTAAGCCTAACCCTAACCCTAATGCGAACCCTTACCCTTACCCTAACCCTAAACCTAACCTTAACCCTAACCCTAACCCTAAACCTTACCCTTACCCTAACCCTAACCATAAACCTTACCCTAAACCTAACCCTAACCCTAAACCTTACGCTAACACTTACCCTAACCCTAACTCTAACGCTAACACTTACCCTTAACCTAACACTAACCCTAACCCTAACCCTTACCCGAACCCTAACCCAAACGCTAACCCCTAACCATAACCCTTAACATAACACTAAGCCGAATCCTAAACCTAAACCTTACCCTTTCCCTAACCCTAAACCTAACTCTAACTCTAACCCTAACCCTAACCCTAAACTTAACCCTAACCCTAACCCTAACCCTTACCCTTACCCTAACCCTAACCCTAAACCTAACCCTAACCCTAACCCTAACCCTAACCTTAACCCTAACCTTAACCCTAACCATTACCCTTACCCTAACCATAACCCTAAACCTAACACTGACCATGCCCTAACCCTAACCCTAACGCTTACACTACCCTAACCCTAACCCTATTCCTCACCCTAACCCCTAAGCCTAACCCTAACCCTAACCCTAACCCTTACCCTTATCCTAACCCTAACCCTAACCCTAACACTTACCATTACCCTAAACCCTACCCTAATTCTAACTCTAACCCTTACCCTTACCCTAACCCTAACCATAACCCTAAAACTAACCATAACCCTAACCTTAACCCTAACCCTTACACTTACCCTAACCCTAACCCTAAACCGAAACCTAAACCTAACCCTAACCCTAACTCAAACACTTACCCTTAGCCTAACCCTAAGCTTAAACCTAACCCTAACCATTACTCTTACCCTCACCCTAAACCTAACCTCAACCCTAACCCGAAACCTAACCTTAACCCTAACCCTTATCCTTACCCTAACCCTAACCCTAACCGTAACCCTTAAGCCTAAACCTAACCCTAATGCTAACCCTTACCCTTACCCTAACCCTAAACCTAACATTAACCCTAACCCTAACCCTAAACCTTAGCCTTACCCTAACCCTAACCCTGAAACTTACCCTTACCCTAACCCTAACCCTAACCCTTACCCTAACCCTAATCCTAAACCAACCCTAACCCTAACCCTAACCCCTAACCTTAAAACTAACCGTAAACCTAACCCTAACCATAACCTTAACCCCAACCCTAAACCTAACCTTAACCCTAACCCTAACCCTTACCCTAAACCTAACACTAACCCTAACCCTAAACCTAAACCTAACCCTAACCTTAACCCTAACCCTTACCCTTACCCTTACCCTAACCCTAACCCTAACCCTAACCATAAGCCTAACCCTAACCCTAACTCTAACACTTACCCTTATCCTAACCCTACGCCTAAACCTAACCCTAACCCTTACTCTTACCCTCACCCTTACCCTAACATTAACCCTAACCCGAACCCTAAACCTAACCCTAACCTTAAACCTAAACCTTATCCTTACCCTTACACTAACGCTAACCCTAACACTAACCATAACCCCTAAGCCTAAGCCTAACCCTAACGCTAATCCTTACCCTTACCCTTACCCTAACCATAACCCTAAACCTTACCCTTACCCTAACCCTAACATTAACCCTTACCCTAAACCTAACCCTTTCCGTAACCCTAACCCTAACCCTTACCCTTACCTTAACCCTAACCCTAACCCTAACACTTAACCTTACCCTACCTCTAACGCTAACCCTAACCATAACCCTAGTACATATTCTTACCTTAACAATAATCCTAATTGTAACCCTAACCCTAACCCTAATCTTAACCTTTACCCTTACCCGAACCCTCAACCTAAACTGAACCCTAACCCAAACCCTAACACTAACACTAACACTAACGCTAACCCTTACCCTAACCCTAAACATAACCCTAACCCTAACCCTAACACTAACCCTAACCGTTATCCTAACCATTACCCTAACCTTAACCTTTACCCTTACCCTAACCCTAACAATAACCCTAACCCTTACCCTAACCCTAACCCTAACTCTTACCCTAAACCTAACCTTTACCCTTACCCTAACCCTAACCCTAACCCTAACCCTAAACCTAACCCCAACCCCTAACCCTAAAACTAACCCTACCCTAACCCTAACCCTAACCTTAACCCCCACCGTAAACCTAACCCTAACCCTAACCCTAACCTTAACACTTACCCTAACCCTAACCCTAACCCTATCCTTAACCCCAGCCCTAAACCTAACCCTAACCCTAACCCTTACCCTAACACTTACCCTAACCCTAACTCTAACGCTTACACTTACCCTTAAACTAACACTAACCCTAACCCTAACCCTTACCTGAACCCTAACCCAAACGCTAACCCCTAACCATAACCCTTAACATAACACTAAGCCGAATCCTAAACCTAAACCTTACCCTTACCCTAACCATAAACCTAACTCTAACTCTAACCCTAACCCTAACCCTAAACTTAACCCTAACCCTAACCCTAACCCTTACCCTTACCCTAACCCTAACCCTAAACCTAACCCTAACCCTAACCCTAACCCTAACCTTAACCCTAACCTTAACCCTAACCATTACCCTTACCCTAACCCTAACCCTAAACCTAACACTAACCCTGCCCTAACCCTAACCCTAACCCTTACACTACCCTAACCCTAACCCTATTCCTCACCCTAAGCCTAACCCTAACCCTAACCCTAACCCTTACCCTTATCCTAACCCTAACCCTAACCCTAACACTTACCCTTACCCTAAACCCTACCCTAATCCTAACTCTAACCCTTACCCTTACCCTAACCCTAACCATAACCCTAAACCTAACCCTAACCCTAACCTTAACCCTAACCCTTACACTTACCCTATCCCTAACCCTAACCCTAAACCTAAACCTAACCCTAACCCTAACTCAAACACTTACCCTTAGCCTAACCCTAAGCTTAAACCTAACCCTAACCATTACTCTTACCCTCACCCTAAACCTAACCTCAACCCTAACCCGAACCCTAACCTTAACCCTAACCCTTATCCTTACCCTAACCCTAACCCTAACCCTAACCCTAACCCTAATCCTAACCCTTACCCTAACCCTAACCCTAACCCTAACCCTAAACCTAACCCTAACCCTAAACCTTACCCTTACCCTAACCCTAACCCTAAACCTTATCCTTACTCTAACCCTAACCCTAACCCTTACCCTAAACCTAACTTATCCCTTACCCTAACCATAACCCTTACCCTAAACCTAACCTATGCCTAACCCTAACCCTAACCCTTACACTTACCTTAATGCTAACCCTAACCCTAACACTTACCCTTACCCTAACTCTAACCCTAACCCTAACCATAACCCTAACACATATCCTTACCCTAACCCTAACCCTAACCGTAACCCTAACCCTAACCCTCACCTTAACCTTTACACTTACCCGAACCCTAACCCTAAACTTAACCCTAACCCTAACCCTAAACCTAACCCTACCCCTAACCCTTACCCTAACCCTTACCCTATCCCTAACCCTTACCCTTACCCTAACCGTAACCCTAACCCTAACCCTTACCCTAAACCTAACCATAACTCTTACCCTAACCCTAACCCTAACCCTTACCCTAAACCTAACCTATCCCTTACCCTAACCATAACCCTTACCCTAAACCTAACCTATGCCTAACCCTAACCCTAACCCTTACACTTACCTTAATGCTAACCCTAACCCTATCACTTACGCTTACCCTAACTCTAACCCTAACCCTAACCATAACCCTAACACATATCCTTAACCTAACCCTAACCCTAACCGTAACCCTAACCCTAACCCTCACCTTAACCTTTACACTTACCCGAACCCTAACCCTAAACTTAACCCTAACCCTAACCCTAAACCTAACCCTACCCCTAACCCTTACCCTAACCCTTACCCTATCCCTAACCCTTACCCTTACCCTAACCGTAACCCTAACCCTAACCCTTAACCTAAACCTAACCCTAACTCTTACCCTAACCCTAACCCTTACCCTTACCCTAACCCTAATCCTAAAACAACCCTAACCCTAACCCTAACCCCTAACCTTAAAACTAACCGTAAACCTAACCCTAACCATAACCTTAACCCCAACCCTAAACCTAACCTTAACCCTAACCCTAACCCTTACCCTAAACCTAACCCTAACCCTAACCCTAAACCTAAACCTAACCCTAACCTTAACCCTAACCCTTACCCTTACTCTTACCCTAACCCTAACCCTAACCCTAACCATAAGCCTAACCCTAACCCTAACTCTAACACTTACCCTTATCCTAACCCTACGCCTAAACCTAACCCTAACCCTTACTCTTACCCTCACCCTTACCCTAACATTAACCCTAACCCGAACCCTAAACCTAACCCTAACCTTAAACCTAAACCTTATCCTTACCCTTACACTAACGCTAACCCTAACACTAACCATAACCCCTAAGCCTAAGCCTAACCCTAACGCTAATCCTTACCCTTACCCTTACCCTAACCATAACCCTAAACCTTACCCTTACCCTAACCCTAACATTAACCCTTACCCTAAACCTAACCCTATCCGTAACCCTAACCCTAACCCTTACCCTTACCTTAACCATAACCCTAACCCTAACACTTAACCTTACCCTAACTCTAACGCTATCCCTAACCATAACCCTAATACATATTCTTACCTTAACAATAATCCTAACTGTAACCCTAACCCTAACCCTAATCTTAACCTTTACCCTTACCCGAACCCTCAACCTAAACTGAACCCTAACCCAAACACTAACACTAACAGTAACACTAACGCTAACCCTAACCCTAACCCTAAACATAACCCTAACCCTAAACCTAACACTAACCCTAACCCTTACCCTAACCATTACCCTAACCTTAACCTATACCCTTACCCTAACGCAAACCATAACCCTAACCCTAACCCTAAATCTTACCCTAACCCTAACCTTTACCCTTACCCTAACCCTAACCCTAAACCTAACCCTAACCCTAACCCTAACCCCTAAACCTAAAACTAACCCTACCCTAACCCTAACCCTAACCTTAACACTTACCCTAACCCTAACCCTAACCCAATCCTTAACCCCAGCCCTAAACCTAACCCTAACCCTAACCCTTACCCTAACACTTACCATAACCCTAACTCTAACGCTAACACTTACCCTTAATCTAACACTAACCCTAACCCTAACCCTTACCCGAACCCTAACCCAAAAGCTAACCCCTAACCATACCCCTTAACATAACACTAAGCCGAATCCTAAACCTAAACCTTACCCTTACCCTAACCCTAAACCTAACTCTAACTCTAACCCTAACCCTAACCCTAAACTTAACCCTAACTCTAACCCTAACCCTTACCCTTACCCTAACCCTAACCCTAAACCTAACCCTAACCCTAACCCTAACCCTAACCCTAACCTTAACCTTAACCTTAACCCTAACCATTACCCTTACCCTAACCCTAACCCTAAACCTAACACTAACCCTGCCCTAACCCTAACCCTAACCCTTACACTACCCTAACCCTAAACCTATTCCTCACCCTAACCCCTAAGCCTAACCCTAACCCTAACCCTTACCCTTACCCTTATCCTAACCCTAACCCTAACCCGAACACTTACCCTTACCCTAAACCGTACCCTAATCCTAACTCTAACCCTTACCCTTACCCTAACCCTAACCATAACCCTAAACCTAAACCTAACCCTAACCTTAACCCTAACCCTTACACTTACCCTAACCCTAACCCTAACCCTAAACCTAAACCTAACCCTAACCCTAACTCAAACACTTACCCTTAGCCTAACCCTAAGCTTAAACCTAACCCTAACCATTACTCTTACCCTCACCCTAAACCTAACCTCAACCCTAACCCGAACCCTAACCTTAACCCTAACCCTTATCCTTACCCTAACCCTAACCCTAACCGTAACTCTTAAGCCTAACCCTAATCCTAATGCTAACCCTTACCCTTACCCTAACCCTAAACCTAAACTTAACCCTAACCCTAACCCTAAACCTTACCCTTACCCTAACCCTAACCCTAAACCTTACCCTTACCCTAACCCTAACCCTAACCCTTACCCTAAACCTAACCTATACCTAACCCCAACCATAACCCTTACCCTAAACCTAACCTATGCCTAACCCTAACCCTAACCCTTGCACTTACCTTAATGCTAACCCTAACCCTAACACTTACCCTTACCCTAACTCTAACCCTAACCCTAACCATAACCCTAACACATATCCTTACCCTAACCCTAACCCTAACTGTAACCCTAACCCTAACCCTCACCTTAACCTTTACACTTACCCGAACCCTAACCCTAAACTTAACCCTAACCCTAACCCTAAACCTAACCCTACCCCTAACCCTTACCCTAACCCTTACCCTATCCCTAACCCTTACCCTTACCCTAACTGTAACCCTAAACCTAACCCTTACCCTAAACCCTACCCTAACTCTTACCCTAACCCTAACCCTTACCCTTACCCTAACCCTAATCCTAAACCAACCCTAACCCTAACCCTAACCCCTAACCTTAAAACTAACCGTAAACCTAACCCTAACCATAACCTTAACCCCAACCCTAAACCTAACCTTAACCCTAACCCTAACCCTTACCCTAAACCTAACCCTAACCCTAAACCTAAACCTCACCCTAACCTTAACCCTAACCCTTACCCTTACCCTTACCCTAACCCTAACCCTAACCCTAACCATAAGCCTAACCCTAACCCTAACTCTAACACTTACCCTTATCCTAACCCTACGCCTAAACCTAACCCTAACCCTTACTCTTACCCTCACCCTTACCCTAACATTAACCCTAACCAGAACCCTAACCCTAACCCTAACCTTAAACCTAAACCTTATCCTTACCCTTACACTAACGCTAACCCTAACACTAACCATAACCCCTAAGCCTAAGCCTAACCCTAACGCTAATCCTTACCCTTACCCTTACCCTAACCATAACCCTAAACCTTACCCTTAACCTAACACTAACATTAACCCTTACCCTAAACCTAACCCTATCAGTAACCCTAACCCTAACTCTTACCCTTACCTTAACCCTAACCCTAACCCTAACACTTAACCTTACCCTAACTCTAACGCTAACCCTAACCATAACCCTAATACATATTCTTACCTTAACAATAATCCTAACTGTAACCCTAACCCTAACCCTAATCTTAACCTTTACCCTTACCCGAACCCTCAACCTAAACTTAACCCTAACCCAAACCCTAACACTAACACTAACACTAACGCTAACCCTAACCCTAACCCTAAACATAACCATAACCATAACCCTAACACTAACACTAACCTTACCCTAACCATTACCCTAACCTTAACCTTTACCCTTACCCTAACCCTAACCATAACCATAACCCTTACCCTAACCCTAACCCTAACTCTTAACCTAACAGTAACCTTTACCCTTACCCTAACCCTAACCCTAACCCCTAACCCTAAAACTAACCCTACCCTAACCCTAACCCTAACCTTAACCCCCACCCTAAACCTAACCCTAACCCTAACCCTAACCTTAACACTTACCCTAACCCTAACCCTAACTCTAACGTTAACCCTTAAAATAACCCTAACCCTAACTCTAACCCTAACACTTACCCTTACCCTAACCCTTACCCTAACCCTAACATTAACCCTAACCCTAACCCTTACCCTTACTCTAAACCTAACCCTAACCCTAAGCCTAAACCTAACCTTATCCCTAACCTTAACCCTAACCCTTACCCTTACCCTAACCCTAACCCTAACCCTAACCCTAACCCTAACCCAAAACCTAACCCTAACCCTAACCCTAACACTTACCCTTAGCCTAACCCTAACCCTAAACCTAAACCTAACCCTTACTCTTACCCTCACCCTAACCCTAACCTTAACCGTAACCCGAACCCTAACCCTAACCTTAACCCTAACCCTTATCCTTACCCTAACCCTAACACTAACCATAACCCGAAACCTTACTCTAACCCTAAACCTAATCCTTACCCTTACACTAACCCTAACCCTAACCCTAACCGTAACCCCTAAGCCTAACCCTAACCATAACGCTAACCCTTACCCTTACCATACCCTAAACCTAACCTTAACCATAATCCTAACCCTAAGACTTACCCTTACCTAACCCTAACCCTAAACCTAACCCTAACACTTACCCTAAACCTAACCCTAACTCTAACGATAACCCTTAACCTAACCCTAACCCTAACGCTAACCCTAACACTTACCCTTACCCTAACCCTTACCCTAACCCTAACATTAACCTAACCCATAACCCTAACCCTTACCCTTACCCTATCCCTAGCCCTAACCCTAAACCTAACACTTACCCTCACCCTAAACCTAACCCTAACCCTTACCCTTAACCTAACCCTAACCCTAACCTTAAGCCCAGCCCTAAAGCTAACCCTAACCTTAACCTTTACCCTAACAATTACCCTAACCCTAACCCTAAACCTAACACTTACCCTAACCCTAACACTAACTCTGACAATAAGCCTTACCCTAACCCTAACCCTAACCCTAACCCTAACACTTCCCCTTACCCTAACCCTAACCCTAACCCTTACCCTTATCCTAAACCTAACCCTAACCCTAACTCTTACCCTAACCCTAACCCAAACATTAACCCCTATCCCTAATCCTTAACCTAACATTAACCTAACCCTAATCCTAACCCTAACCCTAACCCTAACCCTAACCTAAACTAACCCTAACCCTAACCCTAACCCTTGCACTTACCCTAAACCTAACCGTAACCCTAACCCTAACCATAACATTAAATCTTACCCTAATCCTAACCATTAACCTTACCCTAACAATAAACCTAAACCTAATCCTAATACTAACCCTAACCCTAACCCTTACCCTACCATAACCCTAACCCTAACCCTAAACCAAAACCCTAAGCCTAATCCTAACCGTAACCCTAACCCTTACCCTTATCCTAACCCTAACACTAACCCTTAACCTATCCCTAACACTAAACCTAACCGTAACCCTAACCCTTACCCTTATCCTAACCCTAACCCTAACCCTTACCCTAACCCTAACACTAAACCTAACCTTAATGCTAACCCTAACCCTAACCCTAACCCTAACCCTTACCCTAACCCTAACCCTAACCCTAAACTTAACCCTAACCGTAACCCTAACCCTAACCCTTACCCTTACCTTAACACTAACCCTAACCCTAACCCTAACCGTAACCCTTAAGGCTAACCCTAACCCTAAACCTAACCCTAACCCTAACCCTATCCCTTACCCTAACCCAAACCCTAAACCTTACCCTTACCCTAAACCTAACCCTAACCCTTACCCTAAACCTAACCTATCCCTAACCCTAACCCTAACCCTTACACTTACTTTAACGCTAACCCTAACCCTAACACTTACCCTTACCCTAACCCTAACCCTAACCCTAACCCTAACCCTAACCATAACCCTAACACATATCCTTACCCTAACCCTAACCACAACCGTAACACTTACCCTAACCTACCCATCCCTAACCCTTACCCTTACCCTAACCCTAACCCCTAACCTTAAAACTAACCCTAAACATAACCCTAACCGTAACCTTAACCCCAACCCTAACTCTAACCCTAACCCTAACCCTAACCCTAACCCTTACCCTAACCCTTACCCTAACCCTAACCCTTACCCTTACCCTAACAGTAAACCTAACATTAACCCTAACCCTAACCCTAACCCATACTCTTCCCCTAACCCTAACCCTAAACCTTACCCTTACCCTAAACCTAACCCTATCCCTAAACCTAACCCTAATCCTAACACTAAACCTTACCCTTACCCTAACCCTAACCCTAAACCTTACCCTAACCCTAACCCTAACCCTAACCCTTACCCTTACCTTTACCCTAACCCTAACCCTTACCCTTATCCTAACGCTAACCCTAACAATAAACGTAACCCTAAACCTTAGCTTTACCCTAAACCTAAATCTAACCTTAACCCTAACCCTAACCCTAACACTTACCCCAACCCTAATCCTAACTCTAACCCTTACCCTTACCCTAACCCTAACCCTAACCCTAACCCTAACCCTAAACCTAACCCTAACCCTAACCCTAACCCTTACCCTTACCCTAACCCTAACCCTAACCCTAACCCTAAACCTAACCCTAAATCTAACCCTTACCCCTACCCTAACCCTAACCCTAACCCTAACCCTAACCCTAACCTTACCCTTACCCTAACCGTAAACCTAATATTAACCCTAACCCTAACCCTAACACTACCGTTACACTAAACCTAACCCTAACCCTAACCCTTACCCTTATCCTAACCCTAACCCTAACCCTAACACTTACCCTTACCCTAAACCCTGCCCTAACCCTAACGCTAACCCTAACCCTAATCCTAAACCTTACCCTTACCTAACCCTAACCCTAACCCTAAACCTAACCCGTACCCTTACCCTAACCCTAAACCTAACATTAACCCTAACCCTAAACCTAATCTTTACCCTTACCCTAACCCTAACCCTAAACCTAACCCTAAACCTAACCCTAAATCCTAACCCTAAAACTACCCCTACCCCTAACCCTAACCCTTACCCTTACCCTATCCCTAACCCTAAACCTAAACCTAACACTTACCCTCACCCTAACCCTAACCCTAACCCTTACCCCTCCCTAATCCTAACCCTAAACTTAACCCCAGCCCTAAACCTAACCCTAACCCTAACCCTTACCCTAACATTTACCCTAACCTTAACTCTAACGCTAACACTTACCCTAACCCTAACACTAACCCTAACCCTAACCCTTACCCGAACCCTAACACAAATGCTAACCCCTAACCATAACCCTTAACATAACACTAAATCGAATCCTAAACCTAAACCTTACCCTTACCCTAACCCTAAACCTAACTCTAACCCCAACCCTAACCCTAACCATAAACTTAACCCTAACCCTAACCCTAACCCTTACCCTTACCCTAACCCTAACCCTAAACCTAAACCTAACCCTAACCCTAACCCTAACCTTAACCCTAACCCTAACCATTACCCTTACCCTAACCCTAACCCTAAACCTAACACTAAACCTGCCCTAACCCTAACCCTAACACTTACACTACCCTAACCCTAACCCTATTCCTAACCCTAACCCCTAAGCCTAACCCTAACCCTAACCCTAACCCTAACCCTTACCCTTATCCTAACAGTAACCCTAACCCTAACAATTAACCTTACACTAAACCCTACCCTAAGCCTAACGCTAACCCTAACCCTTACCCTAACCCTAAGCCTAAAATTTACCCTTACCCTAACCCTAAACATAAACCTAAACCCAACCCTAAACCTAAACCTAACCCTTACCCTAACTTTAACCCTTACCCTTACCTTAACCCTAACCCTAAACCTAACCCTAACCCTAACCCTTACTCTTATCCTGACCCTAATCCTAACCCTTACCCTAAACCAAATTTTAACCCTAACCCTTACCCTTAACTTAACCCTAATCCTAACCCTAACCCTTACCCTTATCCTAACGCTAACACTTACCCTTACCCTAACCTAACACTTACCCTTACCCTAACACTAACCCTAACCCTAAACCTAACACTAACCATAAACCTAATCCTTACCCTTACGCTAACCCTAACCCTAACCCTAACCGTAACCCCTAAGCCTAACCCTAACCCTAACGCTAACCCTTACCCTTACCCTAACCCTAAACCTACCCTTAAACCTAACCCTAACCCTAAACCTTACCCTTAACCTAACCCTAACCCTAAACCTTACCTTTAACCTAACCCTAAATCTAACCTTCACCCCAACCCTAAACCTAACCCTAACCGTAACCCTAACCCTTACCCTTACCCTAATCCTAACCCTAACCCTAAACCTAACCCTAACCCTTACCCTAACCCTAAACCTAATCCTAACTCTAACCCTTACCCTTACCCTAACCCTAACCCTGACCCTAAACCTAACCCTTACCCTAACCCTAACCCTAAACCTTACCCTTACCCTAACCCTAACCCTAAACCTTACCCTAAACATAACCCTATCCCTAACCCTAACCCTAACCCCAACCCTTACCCTTACGTTAACCCTACCCCTAACACTAACACTTACCCTTACCCTAACTCTAACCCTAACCCTAACCCTAACCCTAACACTTATCCTTACCATAACCCTAACCGTACCCGTAACCCTAATCCTAATCCTAACCCTAACCATAACCTTTACTCTAACCCTAAACCTAAACCCAACCCTATCCCGAACCATAAACCTAACCCTTACCCTATCCCTAACGCTAATCCTAACTCTAACCCTTACCCTTACCCTAACCCTAACACTAACCCTAAACCTAACCCTAACCCTAACCCTTACCCTATCCCTAACCCTAATTCTAACCCTAACCCTTACCCTTACCCTAACCCTAACCCTAACCCTAAACCTAACCCTAACCCTAACCCTTACGCTTAGCCTAACCCTAACCCTAAACCTTACCCTTACACTCACCCTAACCCTAACCTTAACCCTAATCCGAACCCTACCCCTAAACCTAACCTTAATCCTAACCCTTATCCTTACCATAACCGTAAGACTAACCCTAACCCTCAACCTAACTCTAACCCTAAACCTAACCCTTACCCTTACCCTAACCCTAACCCTAACTCTATCTGTAACCCCTAAGGGTAACCCTAATCCTAATGCTAACCCTTACTCTTATCCTATCCCTAACCCTAACCTGTACTCTTACCCTAAATCTAAACCTAAACTTAACCCTAACGCTAACCCTAACCCTAAACCTTACCCTTACCCTAACCCTAAACCTTACCCTAAACCTATCCCCAACCCTAACCCTGACCCTAACCCTTACCCTTACCTTAACCCTAACCCTAACCCTAACACATACCCTTACCCTCACTCTAACCTAACCCTAACCCTAACCCTAACATATATCCTTACCTTAACCCTAACCCTAACCGTAACCCGAACCCTAACCCTAACCCTAACCTTTACCCTTACCCTAACCCTAACCCTAACCCTAACCCTAACAGTAATCTTAACCCTAACCCTAACCCTTACCCTTACCCTAATCCTAACCCTAACCCTTACCCTTACCCTAACCCTAACCCTAACTCTAAACCTAACCCTAACCCTAACCCTAACACTTACCCTAACACTAATCCTAACCCTTACTCTAACCCTAACCCTAACCTCAAACTTAACCTTACCCTAACCCTAACCCTAAACATTACCCTAACCCTAACCCTAACCGTAAGCCTTAACCCTAACCCTAACCCTAAACCTAACCCTTACCCTTACCCTAACCCTAACCCTAACCCTAAACCTAAACCTAACCCTAAACTTAACCCTAACCCTTACCCTTACCCTAACCCTAACCCTAAGTCTTAACCTAAACCTAACCCTAACCCTAACCTCAAACTTAACCCTAACCCTAACCCTAAACCTAACCCTTACCCTTACCCTAACCCTAACCCTAACCCTAAACCTAAACCTAACCCTAAACTTAACCCTAACCCTTACCCTTACCCTAACCCTAACCCTAACCCTAACCCTAACCTAACCCTAACCCTAACCCTAACCCTAACCTTACCCTTACCCTAACCGTAAACCTAACATTAACCCTAACCCTAACCCTAACACTACCGTTACCCTAAACCTAACCCTACACCTAACCCTTACCCTTATCCTAACCCTAACCCTAACCCTAACACTTACCCTTACCCTAAACCCTACTCTAACCATAACGCTAACCCTAACCCTAACCCTACCCCTAATCCTAAACCTTACCCTTACCCTAACCCTAACCCTAAACCTAAACCTAACCCTTACCCTTACCCTAACCCTAAACCTAACATTAACCCTAACCCTAAACCTAATCCTTACCCTTACCCTAACCCTAACCCTGAACCTAACCCTAAATCCTTACCCTAAAACTACCCGTACCCCTAACCCTAACCCTTACCCTTAACCTATCCCTAACCCTAAACCTAAATCTAACACTTACCCTCACCCTAACCATAACCCTAACCCTTACGCTTACCCTAACCCTAACCCTAATCTTAACCCCAGCCCTAAACCTAACCCTAACCCTAACCCTAACCCTAACACTTACCCTAACCTTAACTCTAATGCTAACACTTACCCTTACCCTAACACTAACCCTAACCCTAACCCTTACCCGAACCCTAACCCAAACGCTAACCCCAAACCATAACCCTTAACATAACACTACACCGAATCCTAAACCTAAACCTTACCCTTACCCTAAACCTAAACCTAACTCTAACCCCAACCCTAACCCTAACCCTAAACTTAACCCTAACCCTAACCCTAACCCTTACACTTACCATAACCCTAACCCTAAACCTAAACGTAACCCTAATCCTAACCCTAACCTTAACCCTAACCCTAACCCTAACCCTAACCATTGCCCTTACCCTAACCCTAACCCTAAACCTAACACTAAACCTGCCCTAACCCTAACCCTAACCCTTACACTACCCTAACCCTAACCCTATTCCTAACTCTAACCCCTAAGCCTAACCCTAACACTAAACCTAACCCTTACCCTTATCCTAACCCTAACCCTAACCCTAACACTTACCCATACCCTAAACCCTACCCTAAGCCTAACGCTAACCCTAACCCTTACCCTAACCCTAACCCTAAAATTTACCCTTACCCTAACCCTAAACATAAACCTAAACCCAACCCTAAACCTAAACCTAACCCTTACCCTAACCTTAACCCTTAACCTTACCTTAACTCTAACCCTAAACCTAACCCTAACCCTAACCCTTACTCTTATCCTGACCCTAAACCTAACCCTAACCCTAAAACTTACCCTTACCCTAACCCTAACCCTAACCCTTACCCTAAACCAAACTTTAACCCTAACCTTTACCCTTACCTTAACCCTAACCCTAAACCTAACCCTTACCCTTATCCTAATGCTAACACTTACCCTTAGCCTAACCTAACCCTTACCATAACCCTAACCCTAACCCTAACCTAAACTTAACCCTAACCCAAACCCTAATCATTTCCCTTACCCTAACCCTAACCGTCACCCTAACCCTAACCATAACCTTAAATCTTACCCTAATCCTAACACTTAACCTTACCCTAACTATAAACCTAAACCTAATACTAACCCTAACCCTAACCCTAACCCTTATCCTACCCTAACCCTAACCCTAACCCTAAACCAAAACCCTAAGCCTAATCCTAACCGTAACCCTAACCCTAACCCTTACCCTAACACTAACATTAAACCTAACCTTAATGCTAACCATAACCCTAACCATAACCCTAACCCTTACCCTAACCCTAAACCTAACCTTAACCCTAACCGTAACCCTAACCCTAACCATTACCCTTACCCTAACACTAACCCTAACCCTAACCCTAACCCTTACCCTTAACATAACCCTAACCCTAAACCTAACCCTAACCCTAACCCTATCCCTTACCCTACCCTAACCCTAAACCTTACTCTTACCCAAACCCTAACCCTAAACCTTACCCTAAACCTAACCCTATCCCTAACCTTAACCCTAACCCTAACCCTTACCCTTACCTTAACCCTAACACTAACCCTAACACTTACCCTTACCCTAACTCTAACCCTAACCCTAACCATAACCCTAACACATATCCTTATCCTAACCCTAACCTTAACCGTAACCCTTAGCCTAACCTACCCATCCCTAACCCTTACCCTTACCCTAACCCTAACCCGAACCCTAACCCTTACCCTAACCCTAACCGTAACCCTTACCCTAGCCCTAACCCTTACCCTTACCCTAACCTAACCCTAAACCTAACCCTAACCCTAATCCCTAACCTTAAAACTAACCCTAAACCTAACCCTAACCGTAACCTTAACCCCAACCCTAAACTTAACCCTAACCCTAACCCTTTCCCTAACACCCTAACCCTAACCCTAACCCTAAACCTTACCCATACCTTAAACCTAACCCTAACCCTAACACTTACTCTTACCCTAACTCTAACCCTAAACCTAACCCTAACCCTAACCCTTACCCTAACCCTTACCCTAACCCTAACCCTTACCCTTACCCTAACACTAAATCTAACATTAACCCTAAACCTAACCCTAACCCTTACCCTTACCCTAACTCTAACCCTAATCCTAAACCTTACCCTTACCCTAAACCGAACCCTATCCCTAAACCTAATCCTAACCCTAACCCTAACCCTTACCCTAAACCTAACCCTAACCCTAACCCTTACCCTTACTTTAATCCTAACCCTAACCCTTAACCTTATCCTAACGCTAACCCTAATAATAAACCTAACCCTAAACCTTACCTTTAACCTAACCCTAAATCTAACCTTCACCCCAACCCTAAACCTAACCCTAACCGTAACCCTAACCCTTACCCTTACCCTAACCCTAACCCTAACCCTAAACCTAACCCTAACCCTAACCCTAACCCTTACCCTAACCCTAACCCTAACCCTAAACCTAACCCTAACCATAACTCTAACCCTTACACTTACCCTAACCCTAACCCTAACCCTAAACCTAACCCTAACCCTAACCCTAACCCTTACCCTTACCATAACCCTAACCCTAACCCTAACCCTAAACCTAACCCTAACTCTAACCCTTACCCTTACCCTAACCCTAACCCTAACCCTAAACCTAACCCTAACCCTAACTCTAACCCTTACCCTTACCCTAACCCTAACCCTAACCCTAAACCTAACCCTAACCCTAACCCTAACCCTTACCCTTACCCTAACCCTAACCCTAACCCTAAACCTAACCCTAACTCTAACCCTTACCCTTACCCTAACCCTAACCCTAACCCTAACCCTAACCCTAACCGTACCCTTACCCTAACCCTAAACCTAACATTAACCCTAACCCTAGCCCTAACACTACCGTTACCCTAACCCTAACCCTAACCCTAAACCTTACCCTTACCCTAAACGTAACCCTAAGCCTAACCCTTTCCCTTATCCTAACCGTAACCCTAACCCTAACACTTACCCTTACCCTAAACCCTACCCTAACCCTAACGCTAACCCTAACCCTAACCCTAACCCTAATCCTAAACCTTACCCTTACCCTAACCCTAACCCTAACCCTAAACCTAACCCTTACCCTTACCCAACCCTAAACCTAACATTAACCCTAACCCTAACCCTAATCCTTACCCTTACCCTAACCCTAACCCTAAACCTAACCCTAATCCTAACTCCTAAACCTAAAACTACACCTAACCCTAACCCTAACACTTACCCTTAGCCTACCCTAACCCTAAACCTAAACCTAACACTTACCCTCACCATAACCCTAACCCTAACCCTTACCCTTACCCTAACACTAACCCTAACCTTAACCCCAGCCCTAAACCTAACCCTAACCCTAACCCTTACCCTAACACTTACCCTAACCCTAAATCTAACGCTAACACTTACCCTTACTCTAACACTAACCCTAACCCTAACCCTTACCCGAACCCTAACCCTAACCCTAACCCTAACCCTTACCCTAAACCAAACTTTAACCCTAACCCTTACCCTTACCTTAACCCTAACCCTAACCCTAACCCTTACCCTTATCCTAACGCTAACACTTACCCTTACCCTAACGTAACCCTTACCCTAACCCTAACACTAACCCTAACCCTAAACCAAACTCTAACCATAAACCTAATCCTTACCCTTACACTAACCCTAACCCTAACCCTAACCGTAACCCCTAAGCCTAACCCTAACGCTAACCCTTACCCTTACCCTAACCCTAAACCTAGCCTTAAACCTAACCCTAATCTTAACCCTTACCCTTAACCTAACCCTAACCCTAAACCTTACCTTTAACCTAACCCTAAATCTAACGTTCACCCCAACCCTAAACCTAACCCTAACCGTAACCCTAACCCTTTCCCTTACATAATCCTAACCCTAACCCTAAACCTAACCCTAACCCTAACCCTTACCCTAACCCTAACCCTAATCCTAACTCTAACCCTTACCCTTACCCTAACCCTAACCCTAACCCTAAACCTAACCCTAACCCTAACCCTAAACCTTACCCTTACCATAACCCTAACCCTAAACCTTACCCTAAACCTAACCCTATCCTTAGCCCTAACCCTAACCCTTAACCTTACGTTAACCCTACCCCTAACACTAACACTTACCCTTACCCTAACTCTAACCCTAACCCTAACCCTAACCCTAACACATATCCTCACCCTAACCCTAACCGTAACCGTAACCCTAACCCTAATCCTAACCCTAACCATGACCTTTACTCTAACCCTAAACCTAAACCCAACCCTATCCCTAACCCTAAACCTAACCCTTACCATATCCCTAACGCTAATACTAACTCTAACCCTTACCCTTACCCTAACCCTAACCCTAACCCTAAACCTAACCCTAACCCTTACCCTATCCCTAACCCTAATTCTAACCCTAACCCTTACCCTTACCCTAACCCTAACCCTAACCGTAAACCTAACCCTAACCCTAACCCTAACCCTAACCCTTAACCTTAGCCTAACCCTAACCCTAAACCTTACCATTACCCTCACCCTAACCCTAACCTTAACCCTAATCCGAATCCTACCCCTAAACCTAACCTTAATCCTAACCCTTCTCCTTACCGTAACCATAAGACTAACCCTAACCCTCAACCTAACTCTAACCCTAAACCTAACCCTTACCCTTACCCTAATCCTAACACTAACTCTAACTGTAACCCCGAAGGCTAACCCTAACCCTAATGCTAACCCTTACCCTTATCCTAACCCTAACCCTAACCTGTACCCTTACCCTAAATCTAAACCTAACCTTAACCCTAACGCTAACCCTAACCCTAAACCTTACCCTTACCCTAACCCTAAACCTTACCCTAAACCTAACCCCAACCCTAACCCTGACCCTAACCCTTACCCTTACCTTAACCCTAACCCTAACCCTAACACATACCCTTTCCCTCACTCTAACCTAACCCTAACCCCAACCCTAACACATATCCTTACCTTAACCCTAACCCTAACCGTAATCCGAACCCTAACCCTAACGCTAACCTTTACCATTACCCTAACTCTAACCCTAACCCTAACCCTAACAGTAACCTTAACCCAACCCCTAACCCTTACCCTTACCCTAATCCTAACCCTAACCCTTACCCTTACCCTAATCCTAACCCTAACCCTAACTCTAACCCTAACCATAACCCTAACCCTAACACTTACCCTAACACTAATCCTAACCCTTACTCTAACGCTAACCCTAACCTCAAACTTAACCTAACCCTAACCCTAACCCTTAACATTACCCTAACCCTAACCCTAACCCTAACCCTTACAATAACCCTAACTCTTAACCTAAACCTAACCCTAACCCTAACCTCAACCTTAACCCTAACCCTAACCCTAAACCTAACCCTTACCATTACCCTAACCCTAACCCTAACCCTAAACTTAACCCTAACCCTTGCCCTTACCCTAACCCTAACCCTAACCCTGACCTAACCCTAACCCTAACCCTTATCCTTAGCCTAAACCTAACCCTAACCCTCACCCTAACCCTTACTCTTACCCTCACCCTAACCCTAACCTTAACCCTAACCCAAACCCTAACCCTAACCCTAAGCTTAACCCTAACCCTTATCCTTACCCTAACCCTAACACTAACCCTAAACCTAAACCTAACTCTAACCCTAAACCTAATCCTTACCTTTACACTAACACTAACCCTAACCCTAACCGTAACCCCTAAGCCTAACCCTAACCCTAACGCTCACCCTTACCCTTACCCTAACCCTAAACCTAACCTTAACCCTAACCCTAACCCTAACATTTACCCTTACCCTAACCCTAACCCTAAACCTTACCCTTACCCTAACCCTAACCCTAACCCTTACCCTAAACCTAACCTATCCCTAAACCTAACCCTAAAACTTACACTTACCATAACCCTAACCCTAACCCTAACACTTACCCTTACCCTAACTCTAACCCTAACCCTAACCATAACCCTAACACATATACTTACCCTAACCCTAACACTAACCGTAACCCTTATCCTAACCTACACTGTCCCTAACCCTTACCCTTACCCTAACGCTAACCCTAACCCTAACCCTTACCCTAACCCTAACCCTAAACCTAACCCTAACCCTAACCCTAACCCCTAACCTTAAAACTAACCCTAAACCTAACCCTAACCGTAACCTTAACCCCAACCCTAAACCTCACCCTAACCCTAACCCTAACACTTACCCTTACCCTAACTCTAACCCTAACCCTAACCCTAATCCTAAACCTAAACCTAACACTAACCCTAACCCTAACGATAACGCTAACCCTAACCATAACCATAAACCTAACCCTAATCCTAACCCTAAAACTTACCCTTACCCTAAACCTAACCCCATCCCTAACCCTAACCCTAACCCTAACCCTAAACCTTACCCTTACCCTAACCCTAACCCTAACCCTTACCCTAAACCTAACCCTAAGCCTAAACCTTACCCTTACCTTAACCCTAACCCTAACCCTTACCCTTATCCTAACGCTAACCCAAACAATAAACCTAACCCTAAACCTTACCTTTACCCTAACCCTAAATCTAACCCTAACCGTAACCCTAACTCTGACCCTTACCCTAACCCTAAACCTAAACCTAACCCTAACCCTAACCCTAACCCTTAACCTAACCCTAACCCTAATCCTAACTCTAACCCTTACCCTTACCCTAACCCTAACCCTAACCCTAACCCTAACCCTTACACTTACCCTAAGCCTAACCCTAACCCTAACCTAAAACTAACCCTAACCCTAATCCTAACCCTTACACTTAGCCTAACCCTAACCCTTAACCTAACCCTAACCCTTACTCTTACCCTCACCCTAAGCCTAACCTTAACCCTAACCCGAACCCTAACCCTAACCCTAACCCTAACCTTAACCCTAACCCTTATCCTTTCGCTACCCCTAACACTAACCCTAACCCAAAACCTAACTCTAACCCTATACCTAATCCTTACCCTTACACTAACCCTAACACTAACCCTAACTGTAACACCTAAGCCTAAACCTAACCCTAACGCTAAAACTTACCCTTACCCTAACCCTTAACTTAACCCTAATCCTTTCCCTTACCCTAACACTAAACCTAACATTAACCCTCACCCTAACCCTAACCCTTATCCTTACCCTAACCCTAACCCTAACCCTAAACCTTACCCTTACCCTAAACCTAACCCTAAACCTAACCCTAACCCTAACTCTAGCCCTTACACATATCCTTACCCTAACCCTAACCCTAACCCTAACCATAACCCTAACCCTAACCCTAACCCTTATCCTAACCCTAACCCTAACCATAACCATAACACTTACCCTTATCCTAATGCTAACCCTAACCCTAAATCTAACCCTAAACCTTACCCTTACACTAACCCTAAATCTAACCTTAAACCCAACGCTAAACCTAACCCTAACCTTAACCCAAACCCTTACCCTTACCCTAACACTAAACCTAACCCTAACCCTAACCCTAACCCTAACTCTAGCCCTTACACATATCCTTACCCTAACCCTAACCCTAACCCTAACCATAACCATAACACTTACCCTTATCCTAATGCTAACCCTAACCCTAAATCTAACCCTAAACCTTACCCTTACACTAACCCTAAATCTAACCTTAAACCCAACGCTAAACCTAACTCTAACCTTAACCCAAACCCTTACCCTTACCCTAACACTAAACCTAACCCTAACCCTAACACTAAAACTTACCCTAACCCTAACCCTAATCCCAGCTCTAACCCTTACCTTTACCCTAACCCTAACCCTAAACCTAACCCTAACCCTAAACTTAAACCTAACCCTTACCCTTACCCTAACCCTAACCCTAACCCTAAACCTAAAGCTAACCCTAAGCCTAACTCTAACACTTACACTTAGCCTAACCCTAAGCCTAAACCTAACCCTAACCCTTACTCTTACCCTCACCCTAAACCTAACCTCAACCCTAACCCGAATCCTAACCTTAACCCTAACCCTTATCCTTACCCTAACCCTAACACTAACCCTAACCCTAAACCTAACTCTAAACCTGAACCTAATCCTTACACTTACACTAACCCTAACCCTAACCCTAACCGTAACCGCTAAGCCTAACCCTAACCCTAACGCTAACCCTTACCCTTACCCTAACCCTAAACCTAAACTTAACCCAAACCCTAATCCTAACCCTTACCCTTACACTAACCCTAACCCTAAACCTTACACTTACCCTAACCCTAACACTAACCCTTACCCTAAACCTAACCTATCCCTAACCCTAACCTTAACCCTTACACTTACCTTAACGCTAAGCCTAACCCTAACACTTACCCTTACCCTAACTCTAACCTAACCCTAACCATAACCCTAACACATATCCTTACCCTAACCCTAACCCTAACCCTTACCCTAAACCTAACCTATCCCTAACCCTAACCTTAACCCTTAAACTTACCTTAACGCTAAGCCTAACCCTAACACTTACCCTTACCCTAACTCTAACCTAACCCTAACCATAACCCTAACACATATCATTACCCTAACCCTAACCCTAACCGTAACCCTAACCCTCACCTTAAACTTTTCCCTTACCAGAACACTAACCCTAAACTTAACCCTAACCCTAACCCTAACCCTACCTCTACCCCTAAACCTTACCCTAACCCTTACCCTATCCCTAACCCTTACCCTTACCCTAACCGTAAAACTAACCCTAACCCTAACCCTTACCCTAATCCTAATCCTAAACCTAACCCTAACCGTAACCATAATCCCTAACCTTAAAACTAACCCTAAACCTAACCCTAACCGTAACCTTAACCCCAACCCTAAACCTAACCCTAACCCTAACCCTAACCCTTACCCTAAACCTAACCCTAACCCTAACCCTAACCCTAACACTACCCTCACCCTAACCCTAACCTTAACCGAAACCCGAACCCTAACCCTAATCTTAACCCTAACCCTTATCCTTACCCTAACCCTAACACTAACCATAACCCGAAACCTAACTCTAACCCTAAACCTAATCCTTACCCTTACACAAACCCTAACCCTAACCCTAACCATAACCCCTAAGCCTAACCCTAACCCTAACGCTAACCATTACCCTTACCATAACCCTAAACCTAACCTTAAACATAATCCTAACCCTAAGCCTTACCCTTACCTAACCCTAACCCTAAACCCAACCCTAACACTTACCCTAACCCTAACCCTAACTCTAACGATAACCCTTAATCTAACCCTAACCCTAACGCTAACCCTAACACTTACCCTTACCCTAACCCTTACCCTAACCCTAACATTAACCCTAACCCTAACCCTAACCCTAAACCTAACACTTACCCTCACCCTAACCCTAACCCTAACCCTTACCCTTAACCTAACCCTAACCCTAACATTAACCCCAGCCCTAAAGCTAACCCTAACCTTAACTTTTACCCTAACACTTACCCTAACCCTAACCCTAAACCTAACACTTACCCTAACCCTAACACTAACTCTGACAATAAGCCTTACCCTAACCCTAACACTTACCCTTACCCTAACCCTAACCCTAACCCTTACCCTTAATCTAAACCTAACCCTAACCCTAACTCTTACAATAACCCTAACCCAAACATTAACCCCTAACACTAACCCTTAACCTAACATTAATCTAACCCTAACCCTAAACCTTAACCTTACCGTAACCCTAAACCTAACTCTAACCCTAACCCTAACCCTAACCTAAACTTAACCCTAACCCTAACCCTAACCCTTGCCCTTACCCTAAACCTAACCGTAACCCTAACCATAACCATAACCTTAAATCTTACCCTAATCCTATGCATTAACCTTAACCTAACTATAAACCTAAACCTAATCCTAACACTAACCCTAACCCTAACCCTAACCCTTACCCTACCCTAACCCTAACCCTAACCCTAAACCAAAACCCTAAGCCTAATCCTAACCGTAACCCTAACCCTTACCCTTATCCTAACCCTAACCCTAACCCTTACCCTAACCCTAACACTAAACCTAACCGTAACCCTAACCCTTACCCTTATCCTAACCCTAACCCTAACCCTTACCCTAACCCTAACACTAAACCTAAACTTAATATTAACCCTAACCCTAACCCTAACCCTTACCCTAACCCTAACCCTTACCCTAACCCTAACCCTAACACGAAACTTAACCCTAAGGGTAACCCTAACCCTAACCCTTACCCTAACCCTAACACTAAACCTAACCGTACCCCTAAACCTTACCCTAACCCAAACCCTAAACCTTACTCTTACCCTAACCCTAACCCTAACCCTTACCCTAAACCTAACCTTCCCTAACCCTAACCCTAACCCTTACACTTACCTTAACCCTAACCTTAACCCTAACACTTACCCTTACCGTAACTCTAACCCTAAGCCTAACCATAACCCTAAAACATATCCTTACCCTAACACTAACCTTAACTGTAACACTTACCCTAACCTACCCATCCCTAACCCTTACCCTTAGCCTAAACCTAACCCCTAACCTTAAAACTAACCCTAAACCTAACCCTAACCGTAACCTTAACCCCAACCCTAACTCTAACCCTAACACTAACCCTAACCCTAACCCTTACCCTAACCCTTACCCTAACCCTAACCCTTACCCTTACCCTAACAGTAAACCTAACATTAACCCTAACCCTAACCCTTACCCTTCCCCTAACCCTAACCCTAACCCTAACCCTAAACCTTACCCTTACCCTAAACCTAACCCTATCCCTAAACCTAACCCTAACCCTAACACTAAACCTTACCCTTACCCTAAACATAACCCTAAACCTTACCCTAAACCTAACCCTAACCCTAACCCTTACCCTTACCTTAACCCTAACCCTAACCCTTACCCTTAACCTAACGCTAACCCTAACAATAAACCTAACCCTAAACCTTACCTTTACCCTAACCCTAAATCTAACCTTAACCCAAACCCTAAACCTAACCCTAACCGTAACCCTAACCCTTACCCTTACCCTAACCCTAACCCTAACCCTAAACCTAACCCTAACCCTAACCCTAACCCTTACCCTTATCCTAACGCTAACCCAAACAATAAACCTAACCCTAAAACTTACCTTTACCCTAACCCTAAATCTAACCTTAACCCCAACCCTAAACCTAACCCTAACCATAACCCTAACTCTTACCCCTACCCTAACCCTAAACCTAAACCTAACCCTAACCCTTACCCTAACCCTTTCCCTAACCCTAACCCTAAACCTAACCCTAACCCTAAACCTTACACTTACCCTAAGCCTAACCCTAACCCTAACCCTAAAACTAACCCTAACCCTAATCCTAACCCTTACACTTAGCCTAACCCTAACCCTAAACCTAACCCTAACCCTTACTCTTACCCTCACCCTAACCCTAACCTTAACCCTAACCCGAACCCTATCCCTAACCCTAACCTTAACCCTAACCCTTATCCTTACCCTAAACCTAACACTAACCCTAACCCTAAACCTAACTCTAACCCTATACCTAATCCTTACCCTTACACTAACCCTAACACTAACCCTAACTGTAACACCTAAGCCTAAACCTAACCCTACCGCTAAAACTTACCCTTACCCTAACCCTTACCCTAACCCTAATCCTTTCCCTTACCCTAACACTAAACCTAACATTAACCCTCACCCTAACCCTAACCCTTATCCTTACCCTAACCCTAACCCTAACCCTAAACCTTACCCTTACCCTAAACCTAACCCTAACCCTAACCCTAACTCTAGCCCTTACACATATCCTTACCCTAACCCTAACCCTAACACTAAACATAACCCTAACCCTAACCCTTATCCTAACCCTAACCCTAACCCTAACCATAACACTTACCCGTATCCTAATGCTAACCCTAACCCTAAACCTAACCCTAAACCTTACCCTTACACTAACCCTAAATCTAACCTTAAACCCAACGCTAAACCTAACCCTAACCTTAACCCTAACCCTTACCCTTACCCTAACCCTAAACCTAACCCTAACCCTAACACTAAAACTTACTCTAACCCTAACCCTAATCCTAACTCTAACCCTTATCCTTACCCTAACCCTAACCCTAACCCTAACCTTAACCCTAACCCTTACCCTTACCCTAACCCTAACCCTAACCCTAAACCTAAACCTAACCCTAAGCCTAACTCTAACACTTACACTTAGCCTAACCCTAAGCCTAAACCTAACCCTAACCCTTACTCTTACCCTCACCCTAAACCTAACCTCAACCCTAACGCGAACCCTAACCCTTATCCTTACCCTAACCCTAACACTAACCCTAACACTAAACCTAACTCTAAACCTAAACCTAATCCTTACACTTACACTAACCCTAACCCTAACCCTAACCGTAACCCCTAAGCCTAACCCTGACCCTAACGCTAACCCTTACCCTTACCCTAACCCTAAACCTAACCTTAACCCTAACCCTAATCCTAAACCTTACCCTTACCCTAACCCTAACCCTAAAACTTACCCTTACCCTAAACCTAACCCTAACCTTTACCCTAAACCTAACCTATCCCTTACCCTAACCCTAACCCTTACACTTACCTTAACGCTAACCCTAACCCTAACACTTACCCTTACCCTAACTCTAACCCTAACCCTAACCATAACCCTAACACATATCCTTACCCTAACCCTAACCCTAACCGTAACCCTAACCCTCACCTTAACCTTTTCCTTTACCCGAACCCTAACCCTAAACTTAACTCTAACCCTAACCCTAACCCTAACCCTAACTCTACCCCTAACCCTTACTCAATCCCTAACACTTACCCTTACCCTAACCGTAAAACTAACCCTAACCCTAACCCTAACCCTAACCCTAAACCCTAACCTTAAAACTAACCCTAAACCTAACCCTAACCGTAACCTTAACCCCAACCCTAAACCTAACCCTAATCCTAAACCTAATCCTTACCCTAAACCTAACCCTAACCCTAACCCTAAACCTAACCCTGACCCTAACCTTATCCCTAACCCTTACCCTTACCCTAACCCTAACCCTAATCCTAACCATAAGCCTAACCCTAACCCTAACTCTAACACTTACCCTTAGCCAAACCTAAGCCTAAACCTAACCGTAACCCTTACTCTTACCCTGACACTAACCCTAACCTTAACCTAACCCGAACCCTAACCCTAACCCTAACCTTAACCTTAACCCTTATCCTTACCCTTACACTAACCCTAACCCTAACACTAACCATAACCCCTAAGCCTAACCCTAACCCTAACGCTAACCCTTACCCTTACCCTAACCCTAATCCTAACCTTAACCCTAACCCTAACCCTAACCCTTACCCTTACCCTAACCATAACCCTTAACCTTACCCTTAACCTAACCCTAACATTAACCCTTACCCTAAACCTAACCCTATCCCTAACCCTAACCCTAACCCTTACCATTACCTTAACCCTAACCCTAACCCTAACACTTACTCTTACCCTAACTCTAACCCTAA
This sequence comes from Megascapheus bottae, assembly GCA_024803745.1. Classification (NCBI taxonomy): domain Eukaryota; kingdom Metazoa; phylum Chordata; class Mammalia; order Rodentia; family Geomyidae; genus Megascapheus; species Megascapheus bottae. The sequence goes on from JANJXV010000291.1 coordinate 580,098, forward strand.
CCCTAACCATAACCCTAACACATGTCCTTACCCTAACCCTAATCCTAACCGTAACCCTAACCCTAACCCTAATCTTAACCTTTACCCTTACCCGAACCCTAACCCTAAACTTAACCCTAACCCTAACACTAACACTAACCCTTACCCTAACCATTACCCTAACCATTACCTAACTTTAACATTTACCCTTACCCTAACCCTAACCCTAACCCTTACCCTTATCCTAACCCTAACCCTTACCCTAACCCTAACCCTAAACTTAACCCTAACCCTAACCCTTACCCCTAACTCTAAAACTAAACCTACCCTAACCCTAACCCTAACCTTAAGCCCAACCCTAAACCTAACACTAACCCTAAACCTTACCCTAACACTTACCCTAACCCTAACCCTAACGCTAACCCTAACACTTACCCTAACCGTGACCCTAACTCTAACGATAACCCTTAACCTAACTCTAACACTAACTCTAACCCTAACACTTACCCTTACCCTAACCCTTAACCTAACCCTAACATTAACCCTAACTCTAACCCTTACAATTACTCTAATCCTAACCATAACCCTAAGCCTAAACCTAACCCTAACCCTAACCTTAACCCTAACCCTTATCCTTACCCTAACCCTAACCCTAACCCTAACCCTTACCCTTACCCTAACCCTAACCCTAACCCTAACCCCTAACCTTAAAACTAACCCTAAACCTAACCCTAAACGTAACCTTAACCCCAACCCTAAGCCTAACCCTAACCCTAACCCTTACCCTAACACTTACCCTAACCCTAACCCTAACCCTAAACCTTACCCTTACCTTAACCCTAACCCTAACCCTAACACTTACCCTTACCCTAACTCTAACCCTAACCCTAACCCTAAACCTAACCCTAACACTAAGCCTAACCCTAACACTAAAGCTAACCCTAACCCTAACCATAACCATAACCCTAACCCTAACCCTAAAACTTACCATTACCCTAAACCTAACCCTATCCCTAAACCTAATCCTAACCCTAACCCTAAACCTTACCCTTACCCTAACCCTAACCCTAACCCTTACCCTAAACCTAACCCTAACTCTAACCCTTACCCTTACCTTAACCCTAACCCTAACCCTTACCCTTATCCTAAAGCTAACCCCAACAATAAACCTATCCCTAAACCTTACCTTTACCCTAACCCTAAATCTAACCTTAACCCCAACCCTAAACCTAATCCTAACCGTAACCCTAAACATACCCTTACCCTAACCCTAAACCTAAACCTAACCCTAACCCTAACCCTAACCCTTACCCTAACCCTAACCCTAATCCTAACTCTAACCCTTACCCTTACCCTAACCCTAACCCTAACCCTAAACCTAACCCTAACCCTAACCCTAAACCTTACACTTACCCTAAACCTAACCCTAACCCTAACCCTAAAACTAACCCTAACCCTAATCCTAACCCTTACCCTTAGCCTAAACCTAACCCTAAACCTAACCCTAACCCTTACTTTACCCTCACTCTAACCCTAACCTTAACCCTAACCCGAACCCTAACCCTAACCCTAATCTTAACCCTAACCCTTATCCTTACCCTACCCCTAACACTAACACTAACCCTAAACCTAACTCTAACCCTAAACCTAATCCTTACAGTTACACTAACCATAACACTAACCCTAACCGTAACACCTAAGCCTAACCCTAACCCTAACGCTAAACCTTACCCTTAACCTAACACTAAACCTAACCTTAACCCTAACCCTACCCCTAACCCTAACCCTAACCCATACACTTACCTTAACCCTAACCCTAACCCTGACACATATCCTTACCCTAACCCTAACCCTTACCCTAACCCTAACCTTTACCCGTACCCGAACCCTAAACTTAACCCTAACCCTAAACCTAACCCTAACCCTAACACTAATGGTAACCCTAACCCTACCCCTAAACATAACCCTAACCCTAACCCTAACCCTAAGCCTAACCCTTGCCCTAACCCTTACCCTAACCCTAACCCTTACCCTTACCCTAACACTAAACCTAACATTAACCCTAACCCTAACCCTAACCCTTACCCTTACCCTAACACTAAATCTAACCTTATCCCCAACCCTAAACCTAACCCTTACCCTAACCCTAACACTTATCCCTACCCTAACCATTAACCTAAACCCAACCCTATCCCTAAACCTAACCCTAACCCTTAACCTATCCCTAATGCTAATCCTAACTCTAACCCTTACCCTTACCGTAACCCTAACCCTAACCCTAAACCTAACCCTAATCCTAACCCGAACCCTTACCCTATCCCTAACCCTAATTCTAACCCTAACCCTTACCCTTACCCTAACCCTAACCCTAACCCTAACCCTAACCCTTACCCTTAGCCTAACCCTAACCCTAAACCTTACCCTTATCCTCACCCTAACCCTAACCTTAACCCTAATCCGAACCCTACCCCTAAACCTAACCTTAATCCTAACCCTTACCCTTACTGTAACCGTAACACTAACCCTAACCCTCAACCTAACTCTAACCCTAAACCTAATCCTTACCCTTACCCTAACCCTAACCCTAACTCTAACTGTAAACCCTAAGGCTAACCCTAACCCTAACGCTAACCCTTACCCTTATCCTAACCCTAACCCTAACCTGTACCCTTATCCTAAATCTAAACCTAACCTTAACCCTAACCCTAACCCTAAACCTTACCCTTACCATAACCCTAACGCTAACCCTAACCCTAAACCTTACCCTTACCCTAACCCTAACCCTTACCCTAAACCTAACCCCAACCCTAACCCTGACCCTAACCCTTACACTTACCTTAACCCTAACCCTAACCCTAACACATACCCTTAACCTCACTCTAACCCTAACCCTAAACCTAACCCTAACCCTAACCTTAACCCTAACCCTAACCCTAACACATATCCTTACCTTCACCCTAACCCTAACCGTAACCCGAACCCTAACCCTAACCCTAAACTTTACCCTTACCCTAACCCTAACTCTAACCCTAACCCTAACAGTAATCCTAACCCTAACCCTAATCCTTACCCTTACCCTAATCCTAACCCTAACCCTTACCCTTCCCCTAACCCTAACCCTAACTCTAACCCTAACCATAACCCTAACCCTAACACTTTCCCTAACACTAATCCTAACCCTTACTCTCACCCTAACCCTAACCTCAACCTTAACCTAACCCTAACCCTAACCCTTACCATTACCCTAACCCTAACCGTAACCCTAACCATTACAATAACCCTAACTCTTAACCTAAACTTAACCCTAACCCTAACCTCAACCTTAACCCTAACCATCACCCTAAACCTAACCCTTACCCTTGCCCTAACCCTAACCCTAACCCTAAACCTAAACCTAACCCTAAACTTAACCCTAACCCTTACCCTTACCCTAACCCTAACCCTAACCCTAACCCTAACCCTAACCCTAACCTAACCCTAATGCTAACCCTAACCCTTACCCTTAGCCTAAACCTAACCCTACCCCTCACCCTAATCCCTTACTCTTACCCTCACCCTAACCCTAACCTTAACCCTAACCCAAACCCTAACCCTAACCCTAACCTTAACCCTAACCCTTATCCTTACACTAACCCTAACACTAACCCTAACCCTAAACCTAACTTTAACCCTAAACCTAATCGTTACCCTTACATTAAACCTAACCCTAACCCTAACGGTAACCCCTAAGCCTAACCCTAACCCTCACGCTCACCCATACCCTTACCCTAACCCTAAACCTAACCTTAACCCTAACCCTAACCCTAACATTTACCCTTACCCTAACCCTCACCCTAAACCTTACCCTTACCCTAACCCTTACCCTAACCCTTACCCTAAACCTAACCTATCCCTAACCCTAACCCTAACCCTTACACTTACCTTAACCCTAACCCTAACCCTAACACTTACCATTACCCTAACTCTAACCCTAACCCTAACCAAAACCCTTACTCTAACCTAACCTGTCCCTAACCCTTACCCTTACCCTAACCCTAACCCTAACCCTAACCCTTACCCTAACCCTAACCCTCACCCTTACCCTAACCCTAACCCTAAACCTAACCCTAAACCTAACCCTAACCCCTAACCTTAAAACTAACCCTAAACCTAACCCTAACCGTCAACTTAACCCCAACCCTAAACCTAACCCTAACCCTAACCCTTACCCTAACACTTACCCTAACCCTAACCCTAACCCTAACCCTTACCCTTACCCTAAATCTAACCCTAAACCTAACCCTAACCCTAACCCTAAACCTAACCCTAACACTAACCCTAACCCTAACGATAACGCTAAGCCTAACCCTAACCATAACCCTAACCTTAACCCTAACCCTAAAACTTACCCCTACCCTTAACCTAACCCCATCCCTAAACCTAACCCTAACCGTAACCCTAACCATTATCCCTACCATAACCCTAAAACTAAACCTAACCCTATCCCTAACCCTAAACCTAACCCTTACCCTATTCCTAACCCTAATCCTAACTTACCCTTACCCTAACCCTAACACTAACCCTAAACCTAACCCTAACCCTAACCCTAACCCTAACCCTTACCATATCCCTAACCCTAACCCAAACACATATCCTTACCCTAACCCTAAACCTAACCGTAACCCTAACCCTATCCCTAACCCTAACCCTAACCTTTACACTTACCCTAACCCTAACCCTAAACTTAACCCTAACCCTAACCCTAACACTAACGCTACCCCTAAACCTAACCCTAACCCTAACCCTAACCCTTAACCTAACCTTAACACTAATCCTAACAATTAACCCTATCCATTACCCTAACCCTAACCATAACCCTAACCCTAACCCTAACCCTAACCCTAATAGTAACCCTAACCATAACCCTAATCCTTACCCTAACCCTAACCCTAACCCTAACCCTTACCCTTAGCCTAACCCTAACCCTAAACCTTAACCTTACCCTCACCCTAACCCTAACCTTAACCCTAATCCAAACCCTACCCCTAACCCTAACCTTAATCCTAACCCTTATTCTTACCCTAACCCAAACACTAACCCTAACCCTCAACCTAACTCTAACCCTAAACCTAACCCTTACCCTTACCCTAACCCTAACCCTTACCCTTACCCTTACCCTAACACTAACCCTAACCGTAACCCCTAAGGCTAACCCTAACCCTGTCGCTAACCCTTACCCTTATCCTAACCCTAACCCTCACCCTAACCTTAACCTGTACCCTTACCCTAACACTAAACGTAAACTTAACACTAACCCTAACCCTAACCCTTACCCTTACCCTGACCCTAACCCTAAACCTTACCCTTACCCTAACCCTAACCCTAATCCTTACCCTAAACCTAACCCCAAACCTAACCCTGACCCTAAACCTTACCCTTACCTTAACCCTACCCCTAACCCTAACACATACCCTTACCCTCACTCTAACCCTAACCCTAACCCTAAACCTAACACATATCCTTACCCTAACCCTAACCGTAAACGTAACCCGAACCCTAACCCTACCCTAACCTTTAACCTTACCCTAACCCTAACCCTAACACCTAAAAGTAACCGTAACCCTAACCCTACCCTTACCCTAATCCTAACCCTAACCCTTAAGCTTACCTTAACCCTAACCCTAACTCTAACCCTAACCCTAACCCTAACCCTAACCCTTACCCTATCCCTAACCCTAACCCTATCCCTAACACTTACACTTAGCCTAACCCTAACCCTAAACCTTACCCTTAACCTCACCCTAACCCTAACCTTAACCCTAATCCGAACCCTACCCCTAACCCTAAACTTAATCCCAACTCTTATCCTTACCCTAAACTTAACACTAACCCTAACCCTCAACCTAACTCTAACCCTAAACCTAACCCTTACCCTTACCCTAATCCTAACCCTAACCCTAACCGTAACCACGAAGGCTAACCCTAACCCTAACGCTAACCCTTATCCTTATCCTAACCCTACCCCTCACCTTAACCCTAACCTGTACCCTTACCCTAACTCTAAACCTAACCTTAACCCTAACCCTAACCCTTACCTTTACCCTAACCCTAAACCTAACCCTAATCCTAAACCTTACCCTTACCCTAATCCTAACCCTAACCCTTACCCTAAACCTAACCCCAACCCTAACCCTGACTCTAAACCTTACCCTTACCTTAACCCTAACCCTGACACATACCCTTACCCTCACACTAATCCTAACCCTAACCCTAACCCTAACACATATCCTTACCCTAACCTTAACCTTACCCTAAACTTTACCCTTACCCTAACCCTAACCCTAACCCTAAGAGTAACCCTAAACCTAACCGTTACCCTTACCCTAATACTAACCTTAAACCTTACCCTTACCATAACCCTAACCCTAACTCTAACCCTAACCACAACCCTAACCCTAACACTTACCCTAAACCTAATCCTAACCCTTTCTCTAACCCTAATCCTAACCTCAACCTTAACCTAACCCTAACCCTAACCCTTACCATTACCCTAACCCTAACCCTAACCCTAACCATTACCCTAACCCTAACTCTTAACCTAAAACTAACCCTAACCCTAACCTCAACCTTAACCCTAACACAAACCCTAAACCTAAACCTTACCCTTAACCTAACCCTAACCCTAAACCTAACACTAACCCTAAACTTAACCCTAACCCTTACCCTAACCCTAACCCTAACCCTAAACCTAACCCTAACCCTAACCCTAACCCTTACCCTTAGCCTAAACCTAACCCTACCCCTAACCCTAACCACTATTCTTACCCTCACCCTAACCCTAACCTTAACCCTAACCCGAACACTAACCCTAACCCTAACCTTAACCCTAACCCTTATCCTTACGCTAACCCTAACACTAACCCCAACCCTAAACCTAACTCTAACCCTAAACCTAAACCTTATCCTTACACTAACCCTAACCCTAACCCTAACCGTAACCCCTAAGCCTAACCCTAACCCTAATGCTAACCCTTACACTTATCCTAACCCTAAACCTAACTTTAACCCTAACCCTAACCCTTACCTTTACCCTTACCCTAACCCTAATCCTTACTCTAAACCTTACCCTTACCTTAAACCTAACTCTAACCCTTACCCTAAACCTAACCCTATCCCTTACCCTAACCCTAAACCTTACCCTTACCTTAACCCTAACCCTAACCCTAACACTTAACCTTACCCTAACTCTAACCCCAACCCTAACCCTAAACCTAACACATAACCTTACCCTAACCCTAACCCTAACCGTAACCCTAACCCTACCACTAACCCTAACCTTTACCCTTACCCGAACCCTAACACTAAACTTAACCCTAACCCTAAACCTATCCCTAACACTAACCCTAACCCTAACACTAACGCTAACCCTAACCCTAACCCTAACATAACCCTAACCCTAACCCTAACCCTAACCCTTACCCTTAGCCTAACCCTAAACCTAAACCTTAACCTTACCCTCACCCTAACCCTAACCTTAACCCTAATCCGAACCCTACCCCTAACCCTAACCTTAATCCTAACCCTTATTCTTACCCCAACCCAAACACTAACCCTAACCCTCAACCTAACTCTAACCCTAAACCTAACCCTTACCCTTACCCTAACCCTAACCCTTACCCTTACCCTAACCCTAACCCTAACCGTAACCCCTAAGGCTAACCCTAACCCTGTCGCTAACCCTTACCCTTATCCTAACCCTAACCCTCACCCTAACCTTAACCTGTACCCTTACCCTAACACTAAACCTAAACTTAACACTAACCCTAACCATAACCCTTACCCTTACCCTAACCCTAACCCTAAACCTAACACATAACCTTACCCTAACCCTAACCCTAACCGTAACCCTAACCCTAACACTAACCCTAACCTTTACCCTTACCCGAACCCTAACACTAAACTTAACGCTAACCCTAAACCTATCCCTAACACTAACCCTAACCCTAACACTAACGCTAACCCTAACCCTAACCCTAACATAACCCTAACCCTAACCCTAACCCTAACCCTTACCCTAACCCTTACCCTAACCCTAACCCTTACCCTTACCCTAACACTAAACCTAACATTAACCCTAACCATAACCCTAACCCTTACCCTTACCCTAACCCTAACCCTAACCCTAAACCTTACCCTTACCCTAAACCTAACTCTATCCCTAACCCTAACCCTAACCCTAACCCTAAACCTTACACTTACCCTAACCCTAACCTTAACCCTTACCCTAAACCTAACCCGAATCCTAACCCTTACCCTTACCTTAACCCTAACCCTAACCCTAACCCTAACCCTAAACCTAACATGAACCCTTACACTTACCCTAACTCTAACCCTAACCTAACCCTAACCCTAACCCTAACCCTAAACCTAAATCTAACCCTAACCCTAACCCTCACCTTAACCCTAACCCTTACCCTAACCCTAACCCTAACCCTTGCCCTAACCCTAACCCTAACCCTAACCTTAACCCAAACCCTAACCCTAACCCTAACCCTTACCCTTACCGTAACCCTAACCCTAACCCTATCCCTAACCCTTACCCCAACCCTAACCCTAACATTTACCCTAACCCTAAACCTAACCCTAAACCTTACCCTAACCCTAACCTTAAACCTTATCTTGACCCTAACCCTAACACTAACCCTAACCCTTAACCTAACCCTAACACTAACTCTAACCCCTAACCCTAAGCTTACCCTAACCCTAACCCTCACCTTAACCCCTAACCCTAACCCTAACCCTTACCCTAACCCTAAGCCTAACCCTTACCGTTAACTTAACCCTAAACCTAACACTAACCCTAACCCTAACCCTAACCCTTACCCTTACCCTAACCCTAACCCTAAAACTTACCCTTACCCTAAACATAACCCTAAGCCTTACCCTAAACCTAACCCTAACCCTCACCCTAACCCTTACCCTTACCTTAAACCTAACCCTAACCCTAACCCTTTCCCTTAACCTAACTCTAACCCTAATCCTAACCCTAAACCTAACAATAACATATACCCTTACCATAACCCTAACCCTAACCCTAACCGTAACCCTAAACCTAACCCTAACCCTAACACTAACACTTACCCTAACCCTAACCTTAACCCAAACACTAAACCTAACCCTAACCCTAACACTAACCCTTACTCTATCCCTACACCCTAACCCTAACCCTAACCCTAACCCTTACCCTTTTCCTAACAGTAAGCCTAACCCTAACAATTACCCTTACCCTAACCCCTAACCTAACCCTAACCCTAACCCTAACCCTTATCCTAAACCTATCCCTAACCCTAACTCTAACCATGACCCTAACCCTAAACCAAAATCTAACCCTAACCCTAACCTTAACCCTTACTCTTACCCTAACCCTAACCCTAAACCTAACCATTGCCCTTACATCAACCCTAAACCTAACCCTAACCCTTACCGTTACCCTAACCCTAAACCTAACCGTAACCGTAACCCTAACCCTAACCTTAACCCTAACCCTAACCATAAACCTAACCTTTATCCTAACTCTAACCCTAACCCCTAACCCTAACTCCAACCCTAACCCTAACGCTTACCCTTACCGTTACCCTAACCCTAAACCTAACCCTAACCCTTACAGTCACCCTAACCATAATCGAAACCCTAACCCTTACCCTTACCCTAACCCTAACCCTAAACCTAACCATAATCCTAACCCTAAACCTAACCCTAACCCTAACTTTAACCCTAACCCTAACCCTAACCCTTACCCTTTCCCTAAGCCTAACCCTAAACCTAACCCTAACTCTAAGCCTAAACCTTAACCTTACCCTCACCCTAACTCTAAACCTAACCCTAACACAAACCCTAACCCTAAAACTTAACCCTAACCCTAAACCTAACCCTTACCCTTACCCTAACCCTAACCCTAAACCTAAAGCAAACCCTAACCCTAACAATAACACTTACCCTAACCCTAACTTTTACCCTTACTCTAACCCTAACACTAACCTTAAGCTCAAACCTAAACCTAACCCTAACCCTAACCCTCACCCTAACTCTTACCCTAACCCTAATCCTAACGCTACCCCTAACCCTTACCCTAACCCTAACCCTAACCCTAACCCCTAAACCTAACACTAACCCTTACCCTAACCCTTACCCTTACCTTAACCCTAACGCCAAACCTAATCCTTACCCTTACCCTAACGCTAACCCTAACCCTAACCCTAAACCTAACCCTAACACATATTCTTACCCTAACCCTAACCCTAACCGTAACCCTAAACCTAACCCTATCCCTAACCCTAACCCTTACCCTAACCCTAACCCTAACGGTAACCCTTACCCTTAACCTAACCCTAACCCTAACCTTAACCCCAATCCTAAGCCTAACCCTAAACCTAACCCTAACCCTTAACCTCATCCTAACCCTAAACCTAACCCTAATCCTAACCTTAACCCTAACCCTAACCTTAACCCTTACCCTTAAACTAACCCTAACCATAACATGAACCCCAACCCTAACCCTAACCATAACCCTTACCTTAACCGTAACAGTAACCCTAACCCCTAAACATTACGCTAACCCTAAGCCTAACCCTAACCATTACACTTACCCTAACCCTAAACCTAATTCTAACCCTAAACCTAACCCTAACCCTTACCCTAACCCTTACCCTAACCTCAACCTTAACCCTAACCCTAACCCTAACCCTAAACCTTACCCTTACTCTAAACCTAAATCTAAATCTAACCCTAACCCTAATCCTAAACCTAACCCTTACCCTTACCCTGATCCCAACCCTAGACCTAACCCTAACCTTAACCCTAACACTTACGCTTACCCTAACGCTAAACCTAAACCAAAACCTAAGCCTAACCCTAACCCTAACCTCTAGCCCTAACGCTAACCCTTACCCTAAACCTAACTCGAACCTCAACCGTAACTCTAACCCTAAACCTAACCCTAACCCTAACCCTAACCCTTACCCTTAACCTAACCCTATCCCTAACTGTAACCCTAACCCTAACCCTTACCCTTACCCTAACCCTAACCCTAACCATAACAATAACACTTAACCTAACCCTAACCCTAACCCTTACCTTCACCCTAACCCTAACCTTAACCTCAACCCTAAACCTAACCCTAACCCTAAAACTAACCCTAACACTTACCGTTATCATAACCCTAACCCTAACCTTAACCTCAACCCTAAACCTAACCCTAACCCTAAAACTAACCCTAACACTTACCGTTATCATAACCCTAACCCTATCCCTAACCCTTACCATTACCGTAACCCTAAACTTAAACCTAACCCTAACAATAACCCTAAACCTTACCTTACCCTAAACCAAACCCTTACCCTAAACTTAACCCTACACTAACCCTAACCCTAACCCCTAAACCTAACCCTAACCCTAACCCTAACACCTAACCCTAACCCTAACCCTAACCCTTACACTTATCATAACCGTAACCCTACACCTAACACTTACCCTTTTACTAACACTAACCCTAACCCTAAACCTTACCCTAACACTAACCCTAACCCTAAACCTAACCCTAACCCTAACCCTTACACTAACCATAACCCTAATCCTAACCCTAACCCTTACCCTTACCCTAACCCTAAACCTAACCCTAACCCTAACCCTAACCCTAACCCCTAACCCTAACCCTAACCATTACACTTATCCTAACCCTAACCCTAAACCTAACACTTACCCTTTTACTAACACTAACCCTAACCCTAACCCTAAACCTTACCCTAACCCTAACCCTAACCCTAAACCTAACCCTAACCCTAACTCTAACTCTTACACTAACCATAACCCTAAACCTAACCCTAACCCTTACCCTTACCCTTACCCTAACCCTAAACCTAACCCTAAACCTAATGCTAACCCTAACCTTAACCCTAACCCTTACCCTTACCATAAACCTAAACCTAACTCTAACCCTAAATGTAACTCTAAACCTAACCCTTACCCTTACCCTAAACCTAACCCTAAAACTAACCTTAAACCTTACCCTTAACCTAACCCTAACCCTAACCCTCACCTTAACTCTAACCCTAAACCTAAACCTAACCTTAAGCCTAACCCTTATCCTTTCCCTAAATCTAACCCTAAACTGAACTTTAACGCTAACCTTTATCCTTTCCCTTACCCTAACCCTAACGCTAACCCTTACCCTTAACCTAACCCTAACCATAACCTTAACCCCAACCCTAAACCTAAGCCTAAACCTAACGCTAACCCTTACCCTTGCACTAATCCTAACCCTAAACCTAACCCTAACCCTAATCTTAACCCTAACCCTAACCCTAACCCTAACACTTACCCCTACCCTAAACCTAACCATAAACTGAACACCAACTCTAACCCTAACCATAACCCTTACCCTAACCGTAACCCTAAACCTAACCCCTAAACCTTCCCCTAACCTTAACTTTAAACCTAACCCTTACCTTTACCCTAACCCTAACCCTAACTCTAACCCTAACCCTAATCCTAACCCTTACCCTAACCCTAACCCTAACCATTACCCTAACGCTAACCTCAACTTTAACCCTAACCCTAACCCTAATCCTAACCCTAACCCTTACCCTTACCCTAAAACTAATTCTAAATCTAACCCTAACCCTAACCCTAACCCTTACCCTTACCCTAACCCCAAACCTAAACCTAACCCTAACACTAACCCTAACACTTACCCTTACCCTAACCCTAAACCCGAAACCTAAACCTAACCCTAACCATAACCCTAACCCCTGACCCTAACCTTAACCCTTCCCTGAACCTAACCCTAACCCTAACACTTACCCTTACCCTAAACCTAACCCTAAACCTAACCCTACCCTTACACTAACCCTAACCCTAAACCTAACCCTAACCCTAACCCTAACCCTTACTCTAACCATAACCCTAATCCTAACCCTAACCCTTACCCTTACCCTAACACTAAACCTAACCCTAAATCTAACCCTAACCCTAAACTTAACCCTAACCCTCACCCTTACCCTAATCCTAACCCTTACACTAACCGTAAACCTAACTCTAAACCTAACCCTTACCCTTACCCTAACCCTAACCCTAAACCTAACCTTAACCCTTACCCTTACCCTAACCCTAACCCTCACCTTAACACTAACCCTAACTCCAACTCTTAACCCTAACCCTAACCCTTACCCTAACCCTAACCCTAACTCTAACACTAACCATAATCTTAACCCTTACCTTAACCCTAACCCTAACCTTAACCCTTACCCTAACTCTAACTTCAACCTTAACCCTAACCCTAACCCTAACCCTAACCCTTACCCTTAGCCTAACCCTAACCCTAACCCTAACCCTTACCCTAACCTTAACCCTAACCCTAACACTTACTCTAACACCAACCCTAATCCTAACCCTAACGCTTACCCTAACCCTAACCCTAACCGTTATACTAAACCTAACCCTGACCCTTAACCAACCCTAACACTAACTCTAACCCCTAACCCTAACCATTACCCTAATCCTAACTCTATCCCTAACTCTAACACTAACCCCTAACCCTAACCATAACCCTAACTCCTAAACCTAACCCTAACCCTAACCATAACCCTTACCCTTATCCTAACCCTAACCCTAACCCTAAACCTAACCCTAACCGTAACCCTAAACTTTACCCTAACCCTAACCCTAATCCTAAACCTTAACCTAACCCTTACCCTAACCCTAACCTTAACCCAAACACTAACCCTAACCCTAACCCTTACCCTAACCCTTACCCTTACCCTAATCCTAACACTAAACCTAATCCCTAACCCTAACCCTAACCGTAACCTTAAAACTAACCTTAACCCTAACCCTAACCCAAAGACTTACCCTTAACCTAACCCTAACCCTAACCCTTAACCTAAACATAACCCTAACCCTAAAGCTTATTCTAACCCTAACCCTAACCCTAACTATAACCCTTACACTAACCCTAACCCTAACCACTAACCGTAACCCTGACCCTGACCCTAACCCTAACCCTAACCCTAAACCTAACCCTTATCCTTATCCTAACCCTAACACTAACCCTAACGCGAAACCTTACCCTTAACCTAAACTTAACCCTAACTCTAAACCTAACCGTAACCCTAAACATAACTTTAACCCTTACCCTTACCCTAACCCTATCCCTACCCCTAACCCTAACCTTAACCCTAACCCTTACCCTTAACTTAACCCTAACCCTAATCCTAAACCTAACCCTAAACCTAACTCAAACCCTTATCCTAACCCTAAACCTAACCCTTACCCTAACCCTAACCCTAACCTTAACCCCAACCCTAAACCTAACCCTAACCCTAACCCTAACCCTTTACCGAACCCTAACCCTACCATTAAAGTAACACTTACACTTACCCTAACCCTAACACTAACCGTTATCCTAACCCTAACCCTAACCCTTACCCTTATCTTAACCCTAACCCTAACACTAAACCTAACCCTAACCCTAACCCTAACCCTAACCCTAAAACTAACCCTAACCCTAACCCTAACCCACAGACTTACCCTTAACCTAACCCTAACCCTAACCCTAACCCTAACCCTAAACCTAATGTTAACCCTTACCCTTACCCTAACCCTACCCCTAACCCTAACCTTAACCCTAGCCCTTACCCTTACCCTAACCCTAACCCTAACCCTAACCCTAACCCTAACCCTAACTCTAATCCTTACCCTAACCCTAAACCTAAACCTTACCCTTACCCTAACCCTAACCCTAAGCTTAACCCCAAGCTTACCCCTAACCCTAACTCTTTCCCGAACCAAAACCCTAACACTAAAACTAACAATTACACTTACCCTAACCTTAACCCTAACCCTTATACTAACCCTAACCCTAACCCCAACACTTAACCTAACACTAAAGCTAACCCTAACCCCTAACCCTAACCCTTACTCTAACCCTAACCCTAACCCTATCCCCTAACCCTAACATTAACCCTAACCCTAACCCTTACCCTTACCCAATCCCTAACCCTCACCCTAAACCTTACCCTCACCCTAAACGCACCCTAACCCTTACCCTAAACCTAACACTAACCCTAACCCTAACCCTTACCCTTACATTAACCCTAACCCTAACCCTAACAATTACCCTTACCTTAACCCCAACCCTAAACCTAACCCTTACCCTTACCCTAACACATTCCCTTAACCTAACCCTAACCCCAACCCTAACCTCAACCTAAACCTAACCTAACCCTAACCCTAACCCTTACCCTAACCCTAACCCTAAACCTAACACTAACCCTAACCCTACCCTTACCCTATTTCTAACCCTAAACCTAACCCTAATCGTAACCTTAAACCTAACTCTTACACTTACCCTAACCGTAACCCTAACCCTAACCCTAACCCTAAACCTAAACCTAACCCTAACCCTTACCCTTACCCTTACCGTAACCCTAACCCTAACCCTATCCCTAACCCTTACCCCAACCCTAACCCTAACATTTACCCTAACCCTAAACCTAACCCTAAACCTTACCCTAACCCTAACCCTAAACCTTATCCTGACCCTAACCCTAACACTAACCCTAACCCTTAACCTAACCCTAACACTAACTCTAACCAATAACCCTAAGCTTACCCTAACCCTAACCCTCACCTTAACCCCTAACCCTAACCCTAACCCTTACCCTAAACCTAAGCCTAACCCTTAACCTTAACTTAACCCTAAACCTAACACTAACCCTTACCCTAACCCTAACCCTAACCCTCCCCCTAACCCTTACCCTTACCTTAAACCTAACCCTAACCCTAACCCTTTCCCTTAACATAACTCTAACCCTAATCCTAACCCTAAACCTAACAATAACATATACCCTTACCATATCCCTAACCCTAACCCTAACCGTAACCCTAAACCTAACCTAACCCTAACCCTAACCCTTACCCTAACCCTAACCCTAAACCTAACACTAACCCTAACCCTACCCTTACCCTATTTCTAACCCTAAACCTAACCCTAATCGTAACGTTAAACCTAACTCTTACACTTACCCTAACCGTAATCCTAACCCTAACCCTAAACCTAAACCTAACCCTAACCCTTACCCTTACCGTAACCCTAACCCTAACCCTATCCCTAACCCTTACCCCAACCCTAACCCTAACATTTACCCTAACCCTAAACCTAACCCTAAACCTTACCCTAACCCTAACCCTAAACCTTATCCTGACCCTAACCCTAACACTAACCCTAACCCTTAACCTAACCCTAACACTAACTCTAACCCCTAACCCTAAGCTTACCCTAACCCTAACCCTCACCTTAACCCCTAACCCTAACCCTAACCCTTACCCTAACCCTAAGCCTAACCCTTACCCTTAACTTAACCCTAAACCTAACACTAACCCTAACCCTAACCCTAACCCTAACCCTAACCCTAACCCTAACCCTAAATCTAACCCTAACCCTAACCCTAACCCTTACCCTAAACCTAAACCTAACCCTTACCTTTACCCTAACCCTAACCCTAAACCTAACCCTAACGCTAACCCTTACCCTTACCCTAAACCTAACTCTAACCCTAACCGTAACACTTACCCTAACCCTAAACCTAACCCCTAACCTTAACCCTTACCTTGACCCTAACCCTAACCCTAACCCTCACCCTAAACCTTACCCTTAACCTAACCCTAACCCTAACTCTAACCCTAACCCTAACCCTAACCCTTACCCTAACCCTAACCCTAAACCTTACCCTCACACTAACACTACACCTAACCCTAAACCTAACCATAACCCTAACCCTTACCCTTACCTTAACCCTATCCCTAACCCTAACCCTAAACCTTACCCTTACCCTTACCCTAAATCTAACCCTAACCCTTAACCTAAACCTAATCCTAACCATGACCCTAACCCTTACCCTTAACCTAACCCTAACCCTAAAACTTACCCTTAACCTAAACCTAACCCTAACCCTTACCCTAAACCTAACCCTAACCCTAACCCTAACCCTTAAGCTTACCTTAACCGTAACCCTAATCCTAACCCTTACACTTACCCTAATGCTAACCCTAACTCTAACCCTTACCCTAATCCTAACCCTAACCCTAACCCTAACACTAACCCCTAACGCTAATCCTAACCCTAACCCTAACTCCTAACCCTAACCCTAACCGTAACCCTAACCCTTACCCTTATCTTAACCCTAAACCTAACCCTAAACCTAACCCTATCCCTACCACTTACCCTAACCCTAACCCTAATCCTAAACCTAAAACTAACCCTAACCCTTACCCTAACCTTCAGACTTACCCTTAACCTAACCCTAACCCTAACCCTAACCCTTAACCTAACCCTAACCCTAAACCTAAACCTAACCCTTACACTAACCCTAACCCTAACACTAACCCTAACCCTTACTCTAACCCTAACCCTAACCCCTAACCCTAACCCTTACACTAACCCTAAACTTAACCCCAACACTAAACCTAAACCTCACCCTAAACCTAACCTTACCCTTACCCTAACCCTAACCCTAAACCTAACACTAACCCTAACCCTACCCTTACCCTAACCCTAACCCTAAACCTAACACTAACCGTTACCCTTACCCTAACCCTAACTCTATCCCTAAACCTAACCCTAACCGTAACCTTAAACAGAACCCTTACACTTACCCTAACCCTAACCCTAACCCTAACCCTAAACCTAACCCTAACCCTTACCGTTACCGTAACCCTAACCCTAACCCTATCCCTAAACCTTACCCTAACCCTAACCCTACCCCTAACCCTAACCTTAACACTAACCCTTACCCTTACCCTAACCATAACCCTAATCCTAAACCTAAACCTAACCCTAACTCTAACCCTTACCCTAACCCCAACCCTAACCCTAACCCTAACCCTTTCCTGAGCCAAAACCCTAACCCTAACCCTAACCCTTACCCTAACACTATCCCTAACAGTATCCCCTAACCCTAACATTAACCCTAACCCTAACCCTAACCCTAACCCTTACCCTTACCCTAACCCTAACCCTAACCCTAACCATATCCCCTAACCCTAACATTAACCCTCAACATAACCCTAACACTAACCCTAACCCTAACCCTAACCCAAACACTAACCCTATCCCCTAATCCTAACCCTGCCCCTAACCCTAACCTTAACCCTAAACCTTCCCTTACCCTACCCCTAAACCTGACCCTAACAATATCCCCTAACCCTAACATTAACCCTAACCCTAACCCTAACCTTAACCCTAACATTAACCCTAACCCTAAGCTAACACTAACCCTAACCCTAACCCTTACCCTTACATTAACCCTAACCCTAACCCTAACCCTTACACTTACCTTAACCTTAACCCTAAACCTAAACCTTACCCTTACCCTCACGCTAAACTTAACCCTAAACCTAACCCTATCCCTAACACATACCCTTAAGTAAACCCTAACCCCAACCCTAACCTCAACCTAAACCTAACATAATCCTAACCCTAACCCTTATTCTAACCCTAACCTTAACCCCAAAACTAAACCTAAACCTCACCCTAAACCTAACCCTTACCGTTACCCAAACCCTAACCCTAAACCTAACACTAACCCTAACCCGACCCTTACCCTAACCCTAAACCTAACACTAACCCTTACCCTTACTCTAACCCTAACTCTATCCCTAACCCTCACCCTAATCGTAACCTTAAACATAACCCTTACACTTACCCTAACACTAACCCTAAACCTAACCCTAACCCTTACCCTTACCGTAACCCTAACCCTAACTCTATCCCTAACCCTTACCCTAACCCTAACCCTAACCCTAAACCTTACCCTAACCCTAACCCCAACCCTAACCCTTATCCTAACCCTAACCCTAACCCTATCCCTAAACCTTAACCTAACCCTAACACTAAATCTAACCCCTAACCCTAAGCCTTACCCTAACCCTAACCCTAAACCTAACCCTCACCCTAACCCCTAACCCTAACCCTAACCCTAACCCTTACCCTTACCCTAAGCCTAACCCTAAACCTAACCCTAACCCTTACCCTTACCCTAACTCTAAGCCTCACATTAACCCTAACCATAACCCTAAACCTAACCTTAATCCTAAGCCTTATCCTTTCCCTAACCATAACCCTAACCTGCACCTAACCCTAACCCTAACCCTAAAGTTAACCCTAACTCTTAACCTAACCCTAACACTAAACCTATCCCTAAACCTTACTCGTACCCTAACCCTAACCCTAACCCTAACCCTAACCCTAACCCTAACCCTTACCCTTACCCTAACCCTAACCCTAACCCTAACACTAACCCTAAACCTAACCCTAACCCTTATCCTAACCCTAACCCAAACCCTAAACCTAACCCTAACCCTAACCCTAAACCTAACCCTTACCCTTACCCTAACACTAACCCTATCCTTAACCCTAACCCTAACCCTAAACCTTACCCTTACCCTAACCCTAACGCTAAACCTAACGCTAACCCTAACCCTATCCCTAACCCTAACCCTTACCCTTACCCTAACCCAAAACCTAAATATAACCCTAACCGTAACCCCTAACCCTAACCCTAAACATAACACTTACCCTTACCCTAACCCTAACCCTAACCTTAATGCGAACCCTAACCCTAACCCTAACCCTTACTCTAACCCTAATCCTTACACAAACCCTAACCGTAACCGTAACCCTTACCCTTACTCTAACCCTAAACCTAACCATAACCCTAACCCTAACCCTAAGCTTAACCCTAACCCTTACCCTTGCCCTAACCCTAACCCTAACCTTAACCTTTACCCTAACCCTAACCCTAACCCTAACGCTAACACTTACCAGAACCCTAACCCTAACCCTAACCCTAACCCCTACCCTAACCCTAACCCTAACACAAACCCTAACCCTTATCCTAACCCTAACCCTAACCCTAACCCTAACCCTAAACCCTAACCCTAACCCTAACCCTAACCCTTACCCTTATCCTAACCCTAAAAATAACCCTAACACTTACCCTTATCTTAACCCCTACCCTAACCCTAACTGTAACCCTAACCCTTACCCTAACCCTAACCCTAACCCTAACCCTAACCCTAAACCTAAACCTAACACTAACTACTACCCTAACCCTAACTCTAACCCTAATCCTTATCCTAACCCTAACCCTAACCCTAACCCTTAACCAACCATAACACTAACCCAAACCCCTAACCCTAAACCTAACCCTTACCCTTACCGTAACCCTAACCCTAACCCTAAACCTAACCCTAACCATTACCTTACCCTAACCCTAACCTTAATGCTAACCCTAATCCTAAACCTAAACCTTACCCTAACCCTAACCCTAACCCTAATCCTTACCCAAACCCTAACCGTAACCCTAACCCTTACCCTTCCCCAAACCCTAACCCTAAACCTAACCCTAACCATAACCTTAACCTAATCCTAACCCTAATTCTTACCCTAACCCTAACCCTAACCCTAACCCTAACCCTAACCTTAAACCTTACCCTTACCCTAAACCTAACCCTAACCCTTACTTTACCCTAACCCTAAAACTAACCCTAAACCTAACACTAAACCTAACCCTTACCCTTACCCTTACACTAACCCTATCCTTAACCCTAAACCTAACCCTATTCCTTAACCTTTCCCTTACCCTAACCCTAACCCTAAAGCTAACGCTAACCCTAACCCTATCCCTAACCCTAACACTTACCCTTACCCTAACCCAAAACCTAAACCTAACCCTAATCGTAACCCCTAACCCTAACCCTAACCCTTACCCTTACCTAACCCTAACCCTAACGTTAATGCTAACCCTAATCCTAACCCTAAACCTTACGCTAACCCTAACCCTAACCCTAATCCTTACCCAAACCCTAACCGTAACCCTAACTCTTACCTTCCCCTAACCCTAACCCTAAACCTAACCCTCACCATAACCTTAACCTAACCCTAACCCTAATTCTCACCCTAACCCTAAACTTAACCCTAACCCTAACCTTAAACCTTACCTTTACCATAAACCTAACCCTAAACCTAATCCTTACCCTAACCCTAACCCTAAACCTTACCCTTACCCTTACCATTACACTCAACCTAACCCTAACCCTTACCCTAAAACTATTCCTAAACCTAACCCTAACCCTTATCCTTAACCTAACCCTATCCCTAACACTAACCCTAAGCCTTACTCTTAGCCTAAACCTAACCCCAACCCTTAAGCTAAACCTAACCCTAAACCTAACCCTAACCCTTATCCTTATCTTAATCCTAAAACTAACCCTAACGCGAACCCTAACCCTAATCCTAACCCTAAACCTAAACCTTACCCTATCCCAAACCTTAACTCCAACACTAAACCTAACCCTAACCCTAACCCTAACACTTAAAGTTACCCTAACCCTAACCCTAAACCTAACCCTAACCCGAACCCGAACACTTACCCTAACCCTAACCCTAACCCTTAACCTAACCTTAACTCTAACCCTCTCCTAACCCTAACCCTAACGCTAACCCTAACCCTTAACCAACCCTAACACTAACCCAAACCCCTAACCCAAACCCTTACCCTAAACCTAACCCTAACCCTAATCCTAACCCTTACCCTAACCCCTAACCCTAACGCTAACCCTAACCCTAAAACCTAACCCTAACCCTAACCCTAACCCTTACCCTTATCCTAACAGTAACCCTATCCCTAAAACTTACCCTTACCCTAACCCCTACCTTAACCCTAACCCTAACCCTAAACCTAACCCTAACTCTAACCCTAACCCTAACCTTAACCCTAACACATACGTTACACTAACCGTAACCGTAACCCTAACCGTAACCCTAAACCTTACCCTAAACCTAAACTTAACCCTAACCCTAACCCTAACCCTTACCCTAACCCTAACCTTAACCAAAACACTAAACCTAACCCTAACTCTAACACTTACCCTTACCCTATCCCTAACCCTAACCCTAACCCTAATCCTAACCCTTACCCTAACCCTAACCCTAACCCTAAAATTAACCCTAACCCTAACCCTAACCCTTAACCTAACCATGACCCTAACCCTAACCCTTACCCTAACCCTAACCCTAACCCTAACCCTTACCCTAAACCTAACCCTAACCCTAACCCTAACAGTTACCCTGACCCTAAACATAAACCTAACCCTCACCCTAACCCTTACCCTTAACCTAACCCTAATCCTAACTATAACCCTAACCCTAACCCTAACCCTAAAACTTATCCTTACCCTAACCCTAAACCTCCCCGAAACCTAACCCTAACCCTAAACCTTACGCTTACCCTAACCCTAACCCTAAACCTAAATCTTACTCTTACCCTTACCCTAAACCTAACTCTAACCCTTTACCTAAAACTAATCCTAACCCTAACCCTAATCCTTATTCTTAACCTAAACCTAACCCTAACCCTAACCCTAAACCTTACCTTTACCCTAAACCTAACTCTAACTCTTACCCTAAACCTAACCCTAACCATAACCCTAACCCTTACCCTTACTTTAACCCTAACCCTAATCCTAACCATTACCCTTACCCTAACGCTAACCGTAACCTAACCCTAACCCTGACACTAACACATACCCTTACCCTAACACTAACCCTAACCCTTACCTAACCCTTAACCTAACCCTAAACCTAAGCCTGACCCTAAATCTAACCCTTACCCTAACCCTAACCTTAACTCCAACACTATACCTAACCCTAATCCTAACCCTAACACTTACCCTTACCCTACCCTAACCCTAATTCTAACCCTAATCTTTACCCTTACCCTAAACCTAATCCTAAACCTAAACCTAACCCTAACCCTAACCTTAATCCTAACCCTTACCCTTACCCTAACCCTAACCGTACCCTAACCCTTAACCTAACCCTAACCCTAACCCTAACCCTAACATTTACCCTAAACCAAACCCTGACCCTAACCCTTACCCTAACCCTAACACTAACCCTAACCCTTATCTTAAACCTAACCCTACCCTATCCCTAACCCTTAACCTTTCCCTAACACTAACTTTAACCCCTAACCCTAACCCTAAACCTAACCCTACCCTATCCCTAACCCTAACACGTAACTCTAAACCTAACCCTAACCCTAACCCCTAACCCTAACCCTAACCCTAACCCTTACCCTTATCCTAACCCTAACGCTAACCCTAATACTTACACTTACCCTAACCCCTACCTTAACCCTAACCCTTAAACTAAACGTACACGTAACCCTAACCCTTAACCTAACCCTAACCCTAATCCTAACCCTTACCCTAACCCCTAACCCTAACCCTAAACCTAGCCCTAACCCTTACCCTTACCCAAACCCTAGCCCTAAACCTAACACTTACCCTAACCTTGACCCTAACCCTTCCCTAATCCTAACCCTAACCCTTACCCTTACACTTACCCTAACCCTAACCCTAACACTTACCCTTTCCCTAAACCTAACCCTAACCTTAAGCCCAGCCCTAAACCTAACCCTAACACTAACCATTACCCTAACACTTACCCTAAACCTAAACCTAACACTTACCCTTACCCTAACCCTAACCCTAACCCTAACACTTACCCTAACCCTAACCTTAATCCTAACACTAACATTTTCCCTAACACTAACCCTAACGGTAAACCTTATCCTAACTCTAACTCTAACCCTAACCCTAACCCTTAAACTAACCCTAACACTATCTCTAACCCCTAACGCTAACCCTTACCCTAACTCTAAACCTAACCCTAACCCTAACCCTAACCCTAACACTTACCCTAAACCTAACCCTAACCCTAACCCTAACATTTACCCTAACCCTAAACCTAACACTTACCCTTAACCTAACCATAACCCTAACCCTAACCCTTACCCTAACCCTAACACTAACCCTAACCCTACCCTAACCCTAACCCTAACCCTAACACTTACCCTTAACCTAACCATAACCCTAACACTAACCCTTACTCTAACCCTAACACTAACCCTAACCCTAACTCTAACCCTAACCCTAACCCTAACCCTAAACCTAACCCTAAAACTGACCCTTACCCTAACCCTAAACCTCCCCGAATCCTAACATTAACCCTAACCCTTACCCTTACCCTAACCCTAACCCTAAACCTAAATCTTACTCTTACCCTTACCCTAAACCTAACCCTAACCCTTAACCTAAAGTTAATCCTAACCCTAACCCTAATCCTAATCCTTAACCTAACCCTAACCCTAACCCTAAACCTTACCTTTACCCTAAACCTAACCCTAACCCTTACCCTAAACCTAACCCTAACCTTAACCCTAACCCTTACCCTTACTTTAACCCTAACCCTAATCCTAACCCTTACCCTTACCCTAACGCTATCCCTAACCTAACCCTAACCCTGACACTAACACATACACTTACCCTAACATTAACCCTAACCCTAACCTAACCCTTAACCTAACCCTAAACCTAACCCTGACCCTAAACTTAACCCTTACCCTAACACTAACCTTAACTCCAACACTATACCTAACCCTATCCCTAAACCTAACACTTACCCTTACCCTAACCCTAACCCTAATCCTAACCTTAATCCTTACCCTTACCCTAAACCTAACCCTAACCCTAAACCTAACCCTAAACCTAAACTTAATCCTAACTCTTACCCTTACCCTAACCCTAACCCTACCCTAACCATTACCCTAACCCTAACCCTAACCCTAACATTTACCCTAACCCAAACCCTAATCCTAACCCTTACCCTAACCCTAACACTAACCCTAACCCTTATCTTAAACCTAACCCTAACACTATCCCTAACCCTTAACCTTTCCCTAACACTAACTTTAACCCTAACCCTAACCCTAACATTTACCCTAACCCTAACCCTAACCCTAACCCCTAACCCTAACCCTAACCCTAACCCTTACCCTTATCCTAACCCTAACCCTAACCCTAATACTTACCCTTACCCTAACCCCTACCCTAACCCTAACCCTTAACCTAACCCTAACCCAAACCCTTACATTTACCCTAACCCTAAACCTAACCCTAACCCTAACCCTAACCCCTAAACCTAACCCTAACCCTTACCCTAAACCTAACCCTAACCCTAACCCTAACCCTTACCCTTACCTTAAACCTAACCCTAACCCTAATCCTTACCCTTACCCTAACGCTAACCCTAACCCTAACCCTAACCCTAAAACATACCCTTACCCTAACCCTAAACCTAAACCTAACCGTAACCCTATCCCTAACCCTTAACCTTTCATTAACACTAACTTTAACCCCTGAACCTAACCCTAACCCTAACCCTAACCATTAACCCTAACCCTAACCCTAACCCTTACCCTTATCCTAACCCTAACCGTAACCCTAATACTTACCCTTACCCTAATCCCTACCCTACCCCTAACCCTTAATCTAACCCTAACCCTAAACCTAACCCTTACCCTTACCCTACCCCTAACCCTAACCCTAACCCTAACCCCTAAACCTAACCCTAGCCCTTACCCTAAACCTAACCCTAACCTTAAACCTAACCCTTACCCTTACCTTAACCCTAACCTTAACCCTAATCCTTACCCTTACCCTAACGCTAACCCTAACCCTAACCCTAACCCTAACACATACCCTTACCCTAACCCTAACACTAACCCTAACCGTAACCCTAAACCTAACCCTAAACCTAACCTAACCCTAACCCTAACATTTACCGTAACCCTAACCCTAACCCTAACCCTTATCCGAACTCTAACTCTAACCCTAATCGTAACCCTTAACCTAACCCTAACACTATGTCTAACCCCTAACCCTAACCTTACCCTAACTCTAAACCTAACCCTAACCCCTAACCCTAACCCCTAACCCTAACCCTAAGTCTTTCCCTAACCCTTACCTTTATCCTAACCCTAACCCTAACCCTAACACTTACCCGTACCCTAACCCCTACCCTAACCTTAACCCTTACCCTAACCCTTACTCTAACCCTAACCCTAACCCTAACACTTACCCTTACCCTAACCCTAACCCTAACCCTAACCCTTACCCTTACACTTACCCTAAACCTAACCCTAACCCTAAAGCTTATCCTTACCCTAAACCTAACCCTAACCCTTACCCTAAAACTAAACATAACCCTAAACCTAACCCTTACCCTTAACTTAACCCTACCACTAAACCTAACCCTTAACCTTACCCTAACGCTAACCTTAACCCTAACCCTAACCCTAACCCTAACACATACCCTTACCCTAACCCTAACCCTAACCCTAACCGTAACCCTAAACCTAACCATAAACCTAACCCTAACCCTAACCCTAATCCTTACCCTAACCCTAACCCTAAACCTAACCCTAACACTTACCCTTACCCTAACCCTAACCCTAACAATTAACCTTACCCTAACCCTAACCCTAACCCTTACCTTAACCCTAACCCTAACCCTAACCCAAATCTAACCCTAACTCTTAACCTTACCCTAACCCTAACCCTAAACCCTAACCCTCACTGTAACCTTAAACCTAACCCTAACCCTTACCCTTAACCTAACCCTAACCCGAACATTAATGCTAATCCTAACCCTAACCCTAAACCTTACCCTAACCCTAACCCTTACCCTAACACTAACCCTAACCCTAACCCTCACCCTAACCCTAACACATACCCTTACCCTAACCCTAACTCTAACCCTAACCTAACCCTTAACCTATCCCTAAACCTAACCTAACCCTTACCCTAAACCTTACCCTAAGCCTAACCTTAACTCCAACACTAAACCTAACCCTAACCCTTACCCTTACCCGAACCCTAACCCTAAACCTAACCATAACCCTTACCCTTACCCTAAACCTAACCCTAACCCTAAACCTAACCCTAACCCCAAACATAACCCTAATCCGTACCCTTATCCTAACCCTAACCCTAAACCTAATCCTAACCCTAACCCTTACCCTTACCCTAACCCTAACCTTAACCCTAACTGTTAACCTTACCCTAACCCTAACGCTAACCCTAACCCTTACCCTTACCCTAACCCTAACCCTTACCCTAACCATAACTCTAATCCTAACATTAACCCTTACACTTACCCTAACCCTAACCCTAACCCTAAACCTAACCCTAACACTAACCTTAACCCTAACCCTTACCCTTACCCTAACCCTAACCCTAAACTTAACCCTAACCCTAACACTTACCCTTATCTTAACCCTAACCCTAACCCTAACCCTTACCCTTACCCTAACCCTAACCCTAAACCTAAATCTTACTCTTACCCTTACCCTAAACCTAACCCTAACCCTTAACCTAAAGCTAATCCTAACCCTAACCCTAATCCTAATCCTTAACCTAACCCTAACCCTAACCCTAAACCTTACCCTTACCCTAACCCTAACCCTAATCCTAACCTTAACCCTTACCCTTACCCTAACCCTAAACCTGATCCTAAACCTAACCCTAACCCTAACACTTACCCTTACCCTAACCTAACACTAAAGATAACCCTAAACCTTACACTTACCCTTACCCTAAACCTAACCCTAACCCTTACCCTAAACCTAATCCTAAACCTATCCATAACACTTATTCTTAACATAACCCTAACCCAAACCCTAACCCTAACCCTAAAACATATCCTCACCCTAACCCTAACCATAAACCTTACCCTTACCCTAATCCTAACCTTAACCCAAATACTAAACCTAACCCTAACCCTAAACCTTACCCTTACCCTAACCCTAACCCTAACTCTAACCCTAAACCTAACACTTACCCTTAACCTAACCGTAAGCCTAACCCTAACCCTTACCCAACCCTAACCCTAAACCTAACCCTAACCGTTACCCTAACCCTAACCCAAAAACTAACCCTAACCCTTACCCTAACCCTAACCCTAACCCAAACTCCTAACCGTAACGCTTACCCTGACCCTAACCCGAACAATAAACCTCACCCTAACCCTTACCCTTAACCTAACCCTAACCCAAACTGTAACCCTAACCCTAACCCTAACCATTACCCTAAGCCTAACCCTAACCCTTACCCTTACCCTAACCCTAAACCTAGCCCTAACCCTAACCCTAACCCTAAGCCTTACCCTAATCCTAACCCTAACCCTAACCCTAAACCTTACCCTTACGATTACCCTAAACCTAACCCTAATCCTTACCCTAAACCTATTCCTAACCCTAACCCTAACCCTTATCCTTAACCTAACCCTATCCCTAACACTAACCCTAAACCTTACCCTTACCCTAAACCTAATCCTAACCCTTAACCTAAACCTAACCATAAACCTAACCCTTATCCTTACCTTAACCCTAAACCTAACCCTAACCCTTACCCTTACCCTAACACTAACCCTAACCCTAACCCTCACCCTAACCCTAACACATACCCTTACCCTAACCCTAACCCTAACCTAACCCTTAACCTATCCCTAAACCTAACCTAACCCTTACCCTAAACCTTACCCTAAGCCTAACCTTAACTCCAACACTAAACCTAACCCTAACACTAACCCTAACCCTTACCCTTACCCTAACCTCACACTAACCATAACCCTAAACCTTACCCTTACCCTTACCCTAAACCTAACCCTACCCCTTACCATAAACCTAATCATAACCCTATCCCTAACCCTTATCCTTAACCTAACCCTAACCCAAACCCTAACCCTAACCCTAAAACATACCCTTACCCTAACCCTAACCGTAACCCTAACCCTTACCCTAATCCTATCCTTAACCCAAACACTAAACATAACCCTAAACCTAAACCTTACCCTTACTCTAACCCTAACCCTAAATCTAACCCTAACCCTAACTCTAACCCTAAACCTTAACCAAACCCTTACCCTAATCCTATCCCTAACCCTTACCCTTACCCTAACCCTAACCTTAACCCTAAAACTAACCCTAACCCTAACCCTTACCCTTACCCTAACCCTAACTCTAAGCCTAACCCTAACACTTACCCTTAACCTAACAGTAACCCTAACCTATCCCTTACCCAAACCTAACCCTAACCCAAGCCCTAACCCTTACCCTAACCCTAACCTAACACTAAACCTAACCCTTATCCTAACCCTAACCCTAACCCAAACCCCTAACCGTCACCCTTACCCTGACCCTAACCCTAACAACAACCCTCACCCTAACCCTTACCCTAAACCTAACCCTAACCCTATCTCTAATCCTAACCCTAACCCTACCCCTTACCCTAACCCTAACCCTAACCTTTACCCTTACCCTAACCCTAAACCTAACCCTAAAGCTAACCCTAACCTTACCCTATCCCTAACCCTAACCCTAACCTTAACCCCAAACCTAAACCTAAACCTAACCCTAAACGTAACAATTACACTTAGCCTATCCCTAACCCTAAACCTAACCCTAACCCTTACACTTACGCTAACCCTAACCCTAAACATAACGCTAACCCTAACCCTAACCGTAACCCTAACCCTTACCCTTACCCTAACAATAACCCTAACCCTAAACCTAACACTTACCCTTACCTTAATCCTAACCCTAACCCTAACCCTTACATTTACCCTAAACCTAAACCTAACCCTAACAATAACCCTAACCCTAAACTTAACCCAAACACTAAACCTAAACATAACCCTAAACCTAACCCTTACCCTTACCCTAACCCTAACCCTAAACCTAACCCTAACCCTAACCCTAACCATTACCCAAACCCTAAAGTTGAAACTTACCCTTACCCTAAACCTAAACCTAACACTAAACCTAACCTTAACCCTTACCCTTACCCTAACCCTAAACCTGATCCTAAACCTAACCCTAACCCTAACACTTACCCTTACCCTAACCTAACACTAAAGATAACCCTAAACCTTACACTTACCCTTACCCTAAACCTAACTCTAACCCTTACACTAAACCTAATCCTAAACCTATTCATAACACTTACTCTTAACATAACCCTAACCCAAACCCTAACCCTAACCCTAAAACATATCCTCACCCTAACCCTAACCGTAACCCTAACCCTTACCCTAATCCTAACCTTAACCCCAATACTAAACCTAAACCTAACCCTAAACCTTACCCTTACCCTAACCCTAACCCTAACTCTAACCCTAACCCTAACACTTACCCTTAACCTAACCATAACCCTAACCCTAATCCTTACCCAACCCTAACCCTAAATCTAACCCTAACCGTTACCCTAACCCTAACCCAAAAACTAACCCTAACCCTTACCCTAACCCTAACCCTAACCCAAACTCCTAACCATAACGCTTACCCTGACCCTAACCCGAACAATAAACCTCACCCTAACCCTAACCCTAACCCTTACCTTAACCCTAACCCTAACCCTAACCCAAATCTAACCCTAACTCTTATCCTTACCCTAACCCTAACCCTAAACCCTAACCCTCACTGTAACCTTAAACCTAACCCTAACCCTTACCCTTAACCTAACCCTAACCCGAACCTTAATGCTAATCCTAACCCTAACCCTAAACCTTACCCTAACCCTAACCCTAATCCTTACTCTAACCCTAACCCTAACCCTAACCCTTACCCTTTCCCTAACCCTAACCCTAAACCTAACCCTTACCCTTACCCAAACCCTAACCCTAAACCTAACCCTAACCCTAACCCTAGACCTTACCCTAACCCTAACCATAAACCTAACCCTTACCATTACCCTAACCCCAACCCGAACCCTAAAACTAACCCTAACCCTAACCTTAACCCTAAACCTTACCCTTACCCTAACCCTAACAGTAACCTAACCCTAAACCTAACTCTAAACTTAAACTTAAGCCTAACCCTTACACTCACACTAACCCTAACCCTAACCTTAACCCTAAACCTAACCCTAACCCTAAACCTAAACCTTAACCTTACCCTAACCCTAACCCTAAACCTAAACCTAACCCTAAGCCTAACCCTAACCCCTAACCCTAACCCTAACCCTAACCCTTACCCTTACCAAAACCTAACCCTAACTATAACCCTAACACTTACCCTAACCTTAACCCTAACCCTAGTCTAATCCTAACCCTAACACTTACCCTTTCCCTAACCCTAACCCTATCCCTAAACCTAAACCTAACCCTAATCATAAATCTAACCCTTACCCTTACCCTAACCCTAACCCTAAACTTATTTCTAAACCTAACCTTAACCCTAACCCTTATCCTTTCCCTAACCCTAACCTTAACCCTCAACCTTAACCTAAACCTAACCGTAAACCTAACAATTCCACTTACCCTATCCCTAACCCTAAACCTAACCCTAACCCTTACACTTACCCTAACCCGAACCCTAACCATAACGCTAACCCTAACCCTAACCCTAACATTTACCCTTACCCTAACAATAACCCTAACCCTAAACCTAACCCTTACCCTTATCTTAATCCTAACCCTAACCCTAACCCTTACCATTATCCTAAAACTAAACCTAACCCTAAAAATAACCCTAACCCTAACCTTAACCCAAACACTAAACCTAAACCTAACACTAACCCTAACCCTTTACCTTTACCCTAACCTTAACCCTAAACCTAACCCTAACCCTAACCCTAACCCTAACCCTAAACCTAACCATAACCCTAAACATAACCCTAACCCTAACCCTAACCCTAAACCTTACCCTAAACTTAACCCTAACCTTAACCCTTACTCAAACCCTAACCCTAACACTAACCCTAACCCTAACCCTAACCCTAACCCTTACCCTAAACCTAACACTAACCCTAACCCTTACCCAAACCCTAACCCTAACACTAACCCTAACCCTTACCCATGCACTAACCCTAAATCTAACCCTAACCGTAACCCTTACCCTGACCCTCACCCTCACCCTAACCCTCACCCTAACCCTTACACTTAACTTAACCCTAACCCTAACTCTAACCCTAACCCTAACCCTAACCTTTAACCTAACCCTAACCCTAATCCTTACCCCTACCCTAACCCTAAACCTAATCCTAACCCTAACCCTAACCCTAACACTTTCCCTTATCCTAACCTAACACTAACGATAACCCTAAACCTTACCCTTACCCTTACCCTAAACCTAACCCTAACCCTTACCCTAAACCTAATCCTAACCCTATCCATAACACTTATCCTTAACCTAACCCTAACCCAAACCCTAACACTAACCCTAAAACATACACTCACCCTAACCCTAACCGTACCCCTAACCCTTACCCTAATCCTAACCTTAACCCAAACACTAACCCTAACCCTAACCCTAAACCTTACCCTTACCCTAACCCTAACCCTAACTCTAACCCTAACCCTAACACTTACCCTTAACCTAACCGTAACCCTAACCCTAACCCTTACCCAACCCTAACCCTAAACCTAACTCTAACTGTTACCCTAACCCTAACCCTAAAACTAACCCTAACCCTTACCCTAACCCTAACCCAAACCCCTAACCGTAACCCTTACCCTGACCCTAACCCTTACCATAAGCCTAACCCTAACCCTTACCCTTACCCTAACCCTAAACCTAACCCTAAACCTTACCCTAAACCTAACCCTAACCCTAACCCTAAACGTTACATTTACAATTACCCTAAACCTAACCCTAACCCTTACCCTAAACCTATACCTAACCCTAACCCTAACCCTTATCCTTAACCTAACCCTATCCCTAACACTAACCCTAAACCTTACTCTTACCCTAAACCTAACCCTAACCCTTAACCTAAACCTAACCGTAAACCTAACCCTTATCCTTACTTTAACCCTAAACAACCCTAACCTTTACCCTTACCCTAACCCTAAACCTAACCCTAACCCTAACACATACCCTTACCCTAACCCTAACCCTAACCCTAACCTAACCCTTAACCTCTCCCTAACCCTAACCCTAACCCTTACCCTAACACTTACCCTAAGCCTAACCTTAAATCCAACACTAAACCTAACCCTAACCTAACCCTAACCCTTACCCTAAACCTATACCTAACCCTAACCCTAACCCTTATCCTTAACCTAACCCTATCCCTAACACTAACCCTAAACCTTACCCTTACCCTAAACCTAACCCTAACCCTTAACCTAAACCTAACCGTAAACCTAACCCTTATCCTTACTTTAACCCTAAACCTAAACCTAACCTTTACCCTTACCCTAACCCTAACCCTAACTGTAACTCTAACCCTAACCCTAACCCTAACCCTTACCATAACCCTAAACCTAACCCTAACCCTAACACATACCCTTACCCTAACCCTAACCCTAACCCCAACCTAACCCTTAACCTCTCCCTAACCCTAACCCTAACCCTTACCCTAACACTTACCCTAAGCCTAACCTTAAATCCAACACTAAACCTAATCCTAACCCTAACCCCAACACTTACCCTTACCCTAAACCTAACCCTAAACCTAACCATAACCCTAACCCTAACCCTTACCCGAACCCTAACCCTAATCCTAACCCTAACCCTTACCCTTACCCTAAACCTAACCCTAACCCTAAACCTAACCCTAACCCTAAACTTAACCCTAACCCTTACCTTACCCTAACCCTAACCCTAAACCTAATCCTAACCCTAACACTTACCCTTACCCTAAAAATAACCCTAACCCTAACCCTAACCCTTACCCTTACCCTAACCCTAACCCTTTCCCTAACCCTAACTCTAATCCTAACATTAATACTTACCCTTACCCTAACCCTAACCCTAACCCTAAACCTAACCCTAACACTAACCTTAACCCTAACCCTTACCTTTACCCTAACCCTAACACTAAACTTAACCCTAACCTTAACCCTAACCCTTACCTTACCCTAACCCTAACCCTAACCCTAACCCTAACCCTAACCTAACCCTAACCCTAACCCTAACACTTACCCTAACCCTAACCCTAACCCTTACCCTAACCCTAAACCTAAACCTAACCCTAACACTTACCCTAACTCTAACCCTAACCCTCACCCTAACCCTTACACTTAACCTAACCCTAACCCTAACCCTAACCCAAACCCTAACCCAAACCTTAACCCTTAACCTAACCCTAACCCTAACCCTTACCCTTACCCTAACCTCACACTAACCATAACCCTAAACCTTACCCTTACCCTTACCCTAAACCTAACCCTACCCCTTACCATAAACCTAATCATAACCCTATCCCTAACCCTTATCCTTAACCTAACCCTAACCCAAACCCTAACCCTAACCCTAAAACATACCCTTACCCTAACCCTAACCATAACCCTAACCCTTACCCTAATCCTATCCTTAACCCAAACACTAAACATAACCCTAAACCTAAACCTTACCCTTACCCTAACCCTAACCCTAAATCTAACCCTAACACTAACTCTAACCCTAAACCTTAACCAAACCCTTACCCTAATCCTATCCCTAACCCTTACCCTTACCCTAACCCTAACCTTAACCCTAAAACTAACCCTAACCCTAACCCTTACCCTTACCCTAACCCTAACTCTAAGCCTAACCCTAACACTTACCCTTAACCTAACAGTAACCCTAACCTATCCCTTACCCAAACCTAACCCTAACCCAAGCCCTAACCCTTAAGCTAACCCTAACCCTAACACTAACCCCAACCCTTACCCTAACCCTAACCCTAACCCAAACCCCTAACCATCACCCTTACCCTGACCCTAACCCTAACAATAACCCTCACCCTAACCCTTACCCTAAACCTAACCCTAACCCTATCTCTAACCCTAACCCTAACCCTACCCCTTACCCTAACCCTAACCCTAACCCTTACCCTTACCCTAACCCTAAACCTAACCCTAAAGCTAACCCTAACCTTACCCTATCCCTAACCCTAACCCTAACCTTAACCCCAAACCTAAACCTAAACCTAACCCTAAACCTAACAATTACACTTACCCTATCCCTAACCCTAAACCTAACCCTAACCCTTACACTTACCCTAACCCTAACCCTAACCATAATGCTAACCCTAACCCTAACCGTAACCCTAACCCTTACCCTTACCCTAACAATAACCCTAACACTAAACTTAACCCAAACACTAAACCTAAACATAACCCTAACCCTAACCCTTACACTTACCCTAACCCTAACCCTAAACCTAACCCTAACCCTAACCCTAACCATTACCCAAACCCTCAAGTTGAAACTTACCCTTACCCTAAACCTAAACCTAACACTAAACCTAACCTTAACCCTAACCCTGACCCTTACCCTACCCTAACCCTAACCCTAACCCTCAACCTTACCCTTACCCTTACCCTAAACCTAACCCTAACCCTTACCCTAAACCTACTCCTAACCATAACCCTAACCCTTACCCTTAACCTAACCCTAACCCTAACCCTAACCCTAACCCTAAAAGTTACCCTTACCCTAAACCTAACCCTAACCCTTACCCTAAACCTAACCCTAACCCTAACCCTTACCCTTACCTTAACCATAACCCTAATTCTAACCCTTACCCTTACCCTAACACTAACTCTAACACTAACCCTAACCCTAATCCTAACACATACCCTTACCCTAACCCTAACCCTAAACCTAAACCTAACTCTAATCCTAAACCTAATCCTAACCCTAAACCTAACCCTCATCCTAACCCTAACCCTAATTCTAACCCTAACCCTTACCCTTACCCTAAACTAACCCTAAACCTAAACGTAACCCTAACCCAAAACTTAACCCTAACCCTTACCCTAACCCTAACCCTAATCCTAACCCTAACCCTTACTATTACCCTAAACCTAACCCTAACCCTAAACCTAACCCTAACCCTAAACTTAACCCTACCTCTTAACTTTACCCTAACCCTAACCCTAACCCTAACCCTAACACATACACTTACCCTAACCCTAACCCTAAACCTAACCCTAACTCTAACCCTAAACCTAATCCTAACCCTAAACCTAACACTTACCTTAACCCTAACCCTAATCCTAATCCTAACCCTTACCCTAAACCTAACCCTAACCCTAAACCTAAACCTAAGCCTAACCTTAACCATAACCCTTACCCTTACCCTAACCCTAACCCTAACCCTAAACCTAAACCTAACCCTAACCCTAACCCTCAACCTTACCCTTACCCTTACCCTAAAAATAACCCTAACCCTTACCCTAAACCTAATCCTAACCATAACCCAAACCTTACCCTTAACCTTACCCTAACTTTAACCCTAACCCTAAAACTTACCCTTACCCTAAACCTAACCCTAACCCTTACCCTAAACCTAACCCTAACCCTAACCCTAAACCTAACCCTAACCCTTACCCTTACCTTAACCGTAACCCTAATTCTAACCCTTACCCTTACCCTAATGCTAACCCTAACACTAACCCTAACCCTAACCCTAACCCTTACCCTGACCCTAACCCTAACAATAACCCTCACCCTAACCCTTACCCTAAACCTAACCCTAACCCTAACTCTAAAACTAACCCTAACCCTACCCCTTACCCTAACCCTAACCCTAACCCTTACACTTATCCTAACCCTAAACCTAACCTAAAGCTAACCCTAACCTTACCCTATCCCTAACCCTAACCCTAACACTAATCATAAACCTTACCCTTACCATTACACTCAACCTAACCCTAACCCTTACCCTAAACCTATTCCTAATCCAAACCCTAACCCTTATCCTTAACCTAACCCTATGCCTAACCCTAACCCTAAACCTTACCCTTACCCTAAACCTAACCCTAACCCTTAACCTAAACCTAACCCTAAACCTAACCCTAACCCTTATCCTTATCTTAACCCTAAACCTAACCCTAACGCTAACCCTAACCCTAAACCTAAACCTTACACTTAACCTAACCCTAACCCTAACTCTAACCCTAACCCTACCCTAAACTTTAACCTAACCCTAACCCTAATCCTTACCCTTACCCTAACCCTAAACCTAATCCTAAACCTAACCCTTACCCTCACACTTACCCTTACCCTAACATAACACTAACGATAACCCTAAACCTTACACTTACCCTTACCCTAAACCTAACACTAACACTTACCCTAAACCTAATCCTAACCCTATCCGTAACACTTATCCTTAACCTAACCCTAACACAAACCCTAACCCTAAACCTAAAACATACACTCACCCTAACCCTAACCCTAACCCTAACCCTTACCCTAATCCTAACCTTAACCCAAATACTAAACCTAACCCTAACCCTAAACCTTACCCTTACCCTAACCCTAACCCTAACTCTAACCCTAACCCTAACACTTACCCTTAACCTAACCGTAACCCTAACCCTAACCCTTACCCAACCCTAACCCTAACCCTAACCCTAACTGTTACCCTAACCCTAACCCTAAAATTAACCCTAACCCTTACCCTAACCCTAACCCTAATCCAAACTCCTACCCGTAACCCTTACCCTGACCCTAACCCTAACAATAAACCTCACCCTAACCCTTACCCTTAACCTAACCCTAACCCAAACTGTAATCCTAACCCTAACCCTAACCCTTAACCAAAGCCTAACCCTTAACCTTACCCTAACCCTAAACCTAACCCTAAACCTAACCCTAACCCTTACCCTAACCCTAACCCTAATCCTAACCCTAACCCTAACCCTAAACCTTACCCTTACCATTACCCTAAACCTAACCCTAACCCTTACCCTAAACCTATTCCTAACCCTAACCCTAACCCTTATCCTTAATCTAACCCTATCCCTAACACTAACCCTAAACCTTACCCTTACCCTAAACCTAACCCTAAATCTTAACCTAAACCTAACCCTTATCGTTACCTTTACCCTAAACCTAACCCTAACCCTTACCCTTACCCTAACCCTAACCCTAACCCTAACCCTAAAACATACCCTTACCCTAACCCTAACCCTAACCCTAACCTAACCCTTAACCTATCCCTAAACCTAACCCTAACCCTTACCCTAACCCTTACCCTAAGCCTAACCTTAACTCCAACACTAACCCTAACCCTAACCCTAACCCTAACCCTAACACTTACCCTTACCCTGAACCTAACCCTAAACCTAACCATAACCCTAACCCTAACCCTTACCCGAACCCTAACCCTAACCCTAACCCTAACCCTTACCCTTACCCAAAACCTAACCCTAACCCTAAACTTAACCCTAACCCTTACCCTTACCCTAACCCTAACCCTAAAACTAATCCTAACCCTAACCCTTACCCTTACCCTACACCTAACCCTAACCCTAACCCTAACCCTTACCCTTACCCTAACCCTAAAGCTAACCCTAACCCTTACCCTTACAATAACCCTAACCCTTTCCCTAACCCTAACTATAATCCTAAAATTAACCCTTACCCTTCCCCTAACCCTAACTCTAAACCTAACCCTAACACTAAACTTAAACCTAACCCTTACCTTTACCCTAAACCTAACACTAAACTTAACCCTAACCCTAACTCTAACCCTTACCTTACCCTAACCCTAACCCGAACCCTAACCCTAACACTTACCCTAACCCAACCCTAACCCTTACCCTAACCCTAAACCTAACCCTAACCCTAACACTTACCCTAATCCTAACCCTAACCCTCACCCTAACCCTTACCCTAAACCTAACCCTAACCCTAACTCTAACCCTAACCCTACCCCTTACCCTAACCCTAACCCTAACCCTTACCCTTACCCTAACCCTAAACCTAACCCTAAAGCTAACCCTAACCTTACCCTATCCCCAACTCTAACCCTAACCTTAACCCCAAATCTAAACCTAAACCTAAACCTAAACCTAACAATTACACTTACCCTATCCCTAACCCTAAACCTAACCCTAACCCTTACACTTACCCTAACCCTAACCCTAACCGTAACGCTAACCGTTACCCTAACCTAACCCTAACCCTTACCCTTACCCTAACAATAACCCTAACCCTAAACCTAACCTTTACCCTTAACTTAATCCTAACCCTAACCCTAACCCTTACCCTTACCCTATACCTAAACCTAACGCTAACAATAACCCTAACCCTAAACTTAACCCAAACACTAAACCTAAACATAACCCTAACCCTAACCCTTCCTCTTACCCTAACCCTAACCCTAAACCTAAACCTAACCCTAACCCTAACCCTAACCCTTACCCTAACCCTAACCCTAACCCATACCCTAACCCTAACCCTAAAACTAACCCTAACCCTAACCCTTACCCTTACCCTAACCCTAACTCTAACTTTAACCGTAACACTGACCCTTAACCTAACAGTAACCCTAACACAAACCATTCCCCTGACCCTAACCCTAACCCTAACCCTTACCCTAACCCTAACACTAACCCTAACCCTTACCCTAACCCTAACCCTAACCCCTAACCATAACCCTTACCCTTAACATAACCCTAACCCTAACTCTAACCCTTACCCTAAACCTAACCCTTACTCTAACCCTAACCATTACCCTAACCCTAAACTTGAAACTTACCCTTACCCTAACCCTAAACCTAACCCTAAAATTAACCTTAACCCTAAACCTGACCCTTACCCTACCCTAACCCTAACCCTCAACCTTACCCTTACCCTTACCCTAAAACTAACCCTAACCCTTACCCTAAACCTAATCCTAACCATAACCCTAAACCTTACCTTAAACCTAACCCTAACCCTAACCCTAACCCTTACTCTTACCTTAACCCTAAACCTAATTCTAACCCTTACCCTTACCCTATTGCTAACCCTAACACTAACCCTAACCCTAACCCTAACACATACCCTTACCCTAACCCTAAAACTAAACCTAACCCTAACTCTAACCCTAAACCTAATCCCAACCCTAAACCTAACCCTTATCCTAACCCTAACCCTAATCCTAACCCTAACCCTTACCCTTACCCTAAACTAACCCTAAACCTAAACCTAACCCTAACCCAAAACTTAACCCTAACCCTTACCCTAACCCTAACCCTAATCCTAACCCTAACCCTTGCTCTTACCCTAAACCTAACCCTAACCCTAACCCTAACCCTAACCCTAACCTTACCCTAACCCTAACCCTAACCCTAACCCTAACACATACCCTTACCCTAACCCTAACCCTAAACCTAACCCTAACTCTAACCCTAAACCTAATACTAAACATAAACCTAACCCTTACCTTAACCCTAACCCTAATCCTAATCCTAACCCCTCCCCTTACCCTAAACCTAACCCTAACCCTAACCTAACCCTAACCCTAACCTTAACCCTAACACTTACCCTTTCCCTAACCCTAACCCTAACCCTAAACCTAAACCTAAACCTAAACCTAACCCTTACCCTAACCCTAACCCTAACCCTAACGCAAACACTTACCTAACCCTAACCCTAAACCCTACCCTAACCCTAACCCTAACCCTAAACCTAACCCTTATCCTAACCCTACCCCTAATCCTAACCCTAACCCTTAACCAACCCAAACACTAACACAAACCCAAACCCTAACCCTTACCATATCCCTAACACTAACCCTCACCTTAACCGTCACCTAATGCCTATCCCTAATCCTAACTGTAACCATAAACCCTAATCATAACCCTAACCCTTACCCTTATCCTAACCCTAACTCTAACCCTAACACTTACCATTACCTTAACCCCTACCCTAACCCTAACCCTAAACCTAACCCTTACAATAACCCTAACCCTAACCCTAACCCTAAACCTAACACATACCCTTACCCTAACCCTAAACCTAACCCTAACCTAACTCTTAACCTATCCCTAAACCTAACCTAACCATTACCCTAACACTTACCCTAAGCCTAACCTTAACTCCAACACTAAACCTAAACCTAACCCTAATCCTAACACTTACCCTTACCCTAAACCTAACCCTAAACCTAACCATAACCCTAACCCTAACCCTTACCCGAACCCTAACCTAATTCAAACCCTAACCCTTACCCTTACCCTAAACCTAACCCTAACCCTAAACCTAACCCTAACCCTAAACGTAACCCTAATACTTACCCTTACCCTATCCCTAACCCTAAACCTAACTCTAACCCTAACACTAACACTTACACTTAACCTAACCGTAACCCTAACCCTAACCCTTACCCTAAACCTAACCCTAACCCTAACCCTTACCCAAACCCTAACCGTAACACTAACCCTAACCCTAACCCTAACCTTAACCCTTACCCTAAACCTAACCCTACCCCTAACCCTTACCCAAAACCTAACCCTAACACTAACCCTAAACCTTATCCTAACCCTAACCCTAGATCTAACCCTAACCGTAAACCTTACCCTGACCCTCACCCTAACCCTAACCCTCACCCTAACCCTTACACTTAACCTAACCCTAACCCTAACTCTAACCCTAACCCTAACCCTAAGCTTTAACCTAACCGTAACCCTAACCCTTATCCTTAACCTAACCCTATCCCTAACACTAACCCTAAACCTTACCCTTACCCTAAACCTAATCCTAACCCTTAACCTAAACCTAACCCTAAACCTAACCCTTATCCTTACCTTAACCCTAAACCTAACCCTAACCTTACCCTTACCCTAACACTAACCCTAAGCCTAACCCTAACCCTAACCCTAACACATACCCTTACCCTAACCCTAACCCTAACCCTAACCTAACCCTTAACCTATCCCTAAAACTAACCAAACCCTTACCCTAACCCTTACCCTAAGCCTAACCTTAACTCCAACACTAAACCTAACCCTAACCCTAACCCTAACACTTACCCTTACCCTAAACCTAACCCTAAACCTAACCCTAACCCTTACCCTTACCGTTACCATAACCCTAAACCCAATCCTAACCCTAACCCTAATGCTAACCCTAACCCTTACCCTAACCCTAACCCTAAACCTAATCCTAACCCTAAACCTTACCCTTACCCTAACCCTAGCCCTAACCCTTACCCTTACCCTAACAATAAGGATAACCCTAACCCTTACCCTTACCCTAACCCTAACCCTTACCCTAACCATAACTCTAATCCTAACATTAACCCTTACCCTTACCCTAAGACTAACCCTAACCCTAAACCTAACCCTAACACTAACCTTAACCCTAACCCTTACCCTTACCCTAACCCTAACCCTAAACTTAACCCCAACCCTAACCCTAACCCTTACCCTTACCCTAACCCTATCCCTAACCCATACCCTCACCCTAAACCTAACCCTAACCCTAACACTTACCCTAACCCTAACCCTAACCCTCACCCTAACCCTTACACTTAACCTAAACCTAACCCTAACTCTAAACCAAACCCTAACCCTAACCCTAACCCTAACCCTTAACCTAACCCTAACCCTAAGCCTTACCCTTATCCTAACCCTAAACCTAACCCTAACTTTACCCTATCCGTAACCCTAACCCTAACCCTAACCCTTACCCTTACCCTAACCTAACACTAACCACAACCCTAAACCTTACCCTTACCCTTACCCTAAACCTAACCCTAACCCTTACCATAAACCTAATCATAACCCTATCCCTAACGCTTATACTTAACCTAACCCTAACCCAAACCCTAACCCTAACCCTAAAACATACCCTCACCCTAACCCTAACAGTAACCCTAACCCTTATCCTAATCCTAACCTTAACCCAAATACTAAACCTAACCCTAACCCTATACCTTACCCTTACCCTAACCCTAACCCTATCCCTAAACCTAACCCTAAATCTTAACCAATCCCTAACCCTAATCCTATCCCGAAACCTTACCCTTACCCTAACCTTAACTTTAACCCTAAAACTAACGTTAACCCTAACCTTACCCTTACCCTAACCCTAACTCTAAGCCTAACCCTAACACTTACCCTTAACCTAACAGTAACCCTAACCTATCCCTTACCCAAACCTAACCCTAACACAAACCCTAACCCTTACCCTAACCCTAACCCTATCACTAAACCTAACCATTACCCTGACGCTAACCCTAACCCAAAACCCTAACCGTCACCCTTACCCTGACCCTAACCCTAACAATAACCCTCACCCTAACCCTTACCCTAAACCTAACCCTAACCCTAACTCTAACCCTAACCCTAACCCTACCCCTTACCCTAACCCTAACCCTAACCCTTACCCTTACCCTAACCCTAAATCTAACCCTAAAGCTAACCCTAACCTTACCCTATCCCTAACCCTAACCCTAACCCTAACCATAAACCTTACCCTTACCATTACACTCAACCTAACCCTAACCCTTACCCTAAACCTATTCCTAACCCTAACCCTAACCCTTATCCTTAACCTAACCCTATGCCTAACCCTAACCCTAAACCTTACCCTTACCCTAAACCTAACCCTAACCCTTAACCTAAACCTAACCCTAAACCTAAACCTAACCCTTATCCTTATCTTAACCCTAAACCTAACCCTAATGCTAACCCTAACCCTTACCCTAAACCTAACCTTAACTCCAACACTAAACCTAACCCTAACCCTAACCCTAACACTTACCCTTACCCTAACCCTAACCCTAAACCTAACCATAACCCTAACCCTAACCCTTACCCGAACGCTAACCCTAATCCTAACCCTAAATCTTACCGTTACCCTAAACCTAACCCTAACCCTAAACTTAACCCTAACCCTTACCCTTACCCTAACCCTAACCCTAAACCTAATCCTTACACTAACACTTACCCTTACCCTAAACCTAACCCTAACCCTAACCCTTACCAAACCCTAACCCTAACACTAACCATAACCCTTACCCTTACCCTATCCCTAACCCTTACCCTAACCCTAACTCTAATCCTAACATTAACACTTACCTTTACCCTAACCCTAACCCTAACCCTAAACCTAACCCTAACCCTAACCTTAACCCTAACCCTAACCCTTACCCTTACCCCAACCCTAACCCTCACCCTAACCCTAAACCTAACTCTAACCCGAACAGTTACCCTAACCCTGACACTTAACCTAACCCTAACCCTAACCCTTATCCTAACCCTAACCCTAACGCTAGCCCTAAACCTTAACCAACCCTAACACTAACCCAAACCCCTAACCCTAACCCTTACCCTAAACCTAACCCTAAAACTAACCCTAAAACTTACCCTTACCCTAACCCTAAACCTCCCCGAAACCTTACCCTAACCCTAACCCTTACACTTACCCTAACCCTAACCTTAAACCTAAATCTTACTCTTACCCTTACCCTAAACCTAACCCTAACCCTTAACCTAAAGCTAATCCTAACCCTAACCCTAATCCTTATCCTTAACCTAACCCTAACACTAACACTAACACTAAACTTTCCTTTACCCTAAACCTACCCCTAACCCTCACCGTAAACCTAACTCTAACCTTAACCCTAACTCTTACCCTTACTTTAACCCTAACCCTAACCCTAACCCTAACACTTAACGTAACCCTAACCCTAACCCTTATCCTTATCCTAACCCTAAACCTAACCCTAACCTTACCCTATCCCTAAACCTAACCCTAACCCTAACCCTAACCCTAAACCTTACCCTTACCCTAACCTAACACTAACCATAACCCTAAACATTACCCTTACTCTTACCCTAAACCTAACCCTAACCCTTACCATAAACCTAATCATAACCCTATCCCTAACCCTTATCCTTAACCTAACCCTAACCCAAACCCTAACCCTAACCCTAAAACATACCCTCACCCTAACCCTAACAGTAACCCTAACCCTTATCCTAATCCTAACTTAACCCAAACACTAAACCTAACCCTAACCCTAAACCTTACCCTTACCCTAACCCTAACC
Source organism: Megascapheus bottae (assembly GCA_024803745.1). Taxonomy (NCBI): domain Eukaryota; kingdom Metazoa; phylum Chordata; class Mammalia; order Rodentia; family Geomyidae; genus Megascapheus; species Megascapheus bottae. Next base: position 624,777 of record JANJXV010000291.1, read on the forward strand.
CTATCCCTAACCCTAACCCTAAACCATAACCAAACCCTAACCCTAATCCTATCCCGAAACCTTACCCTTACCCTAACCCTAACCTTAACCCTAAAACTAACGTTAACCCTAACCTTTACCCTTACCCTAACCCTAACTCTAAGCCTAACCCTAACACTTACCCTTAACCTAACAGTAACCCTAACCTATCCCTTACCCAAACCTAACCCTAACCCAAACCCTAACCCTAACCCTAACACTAACCCTAACCATTACCCTGACCCTAACCCTAACCCTAACCCCTAACCGTCACCCTTACCCTGACACTAACCCTAACCCTATCCCTAACCCTAACCCTAAACCATAACCAAACCCTAACCCTAATCCTATCCCGAAAACTTACCCTTACCCTAACCCTAACCTTAACCCTAAAACTAACGTTAACCCTAACCTTTACCCTTACCCTAACCCTAACTCTAAGCCTAACCCTAACACTTACCCTTAACCTAACAGTAACCCTAACACTAACCCTCAACCTAAACCTTACCCTAAACCTAACCCTAACCCTAACTCTAACCCTAACCCTAACCCTACCCCTTACCCTAAACCTAACCCTAACCCTTACCCTTACCCTAACCCTAAACCTAACCCTAAAGCTAACCCTAACCTTACCCTATCCCTAACCCTAACCCTAACCCTAACCATAAACATTAACCTTACCATTACACTCAACCTAACCCTAACCCTTACCCTAAACCTATTCCTAACCCTAACCCTAACCCTTATCCTTATACTAACCCTAAACCTTACCCTTACCCTAAACCTAACCCTAACCCTTAACCTAAACCTAACCCTAAACCTAACCCCAACGATTATCCTAATCTTAACCCTAAACCTAACCCTAACGCTAACCCTAACCCTAACCCTAACCCTAAACGTAAATCTTACCCTAACACTAACCTTAACTCCAACACTAAACCTAACCCTAACCCTAACCCTAACACTTACCCTTACCCGAACCCTAACCCTAAACCTAACCATAACCCTAACCCTAACCCTTACCCGAACCCTAACCCTAATCCTAACAATAAACTTTACCCTTTCCTTAAACCTAACCCTAACCCTAAACCTAACCCTAACCCTAAACTTAACCCTAACCCTTACCCTTACCCTAACCCTAACCCTAAACCTAATCCTAACACTAACACTTACCCTTACCCTAAACCTAACCCTAACCCTAACCCTTATCCGTACCCTAACCCTAACGCTAACCCTAACCCTTACCCTTACCCTAACCCTAACCCTTACCCAAACCTTAACTCTAATCCTAACATTAAACCTTACCTTTACCCTAACCCTAAACCTAACCCTAAACCTAACCCTAACACTAACCTTAACCCTAACCCTTACCCTTACCCTAACCCTAACCCTTACCCTTATCCTAACAGTAAACCTATCCCTAAAACTTACCCTTACCCTAACCCCTACCTTAACCCTAACCCTAACCCTAAACCTTACCCTAACCCTAACCCTAACCTTACCGTTACCATAACCCTAAACCCAATCCTAACCCTAACCCTAATGCTAACCCTAACCCTAACCCTAACCCTAACCCTAACACATACGTTCCACTAACCGTAACCGTAACGCTAACCGTAACCCTAAACCTAACCCTAACCCTAAACTTAACCCTAACCCTAACCCTTACCCTTACACTAACCCTAACCTTAACCGAAACACTAAACCTAACCCCAACAATAACCCTTACCCTTAACCTATCCCTAACCCTAACTCTAACCCTAACCCTAATCCTAACCCTTACCCTAACCATAACCCTAATCCGAACCCTAACACTTACGCTTACCCTAACCATAAACCTAACCATAAAATTAACCCTAACCCTAACGCTAACCCTTACCATAATCATAACTCTAACCCTAACCCTAACACTTACCCTTAACCTAACCATAACCCTAACCCTTACCCTTACCCTAACCCTAAGCCTAAACCTAACCCTTACCCTAACCCTAACCCTAACCCTAACATTTACCCTGACCCTAACCATAAACCTAACCCTCACCCTAACCCTTAACCTTAACCTAACCCTAACCCTAACTATAACCCTAACCCTAACCCTTACCCTTACCCTAACCCTAACCCTGAACGTAAATCTTACTCTTACCCTTACCCTAAACCTGACCCTAACCCTTAATCTAAAGCTAATCCTAAGCCTAACCCTAATCCTAATCCTTAACCTAACCCTAACCCTAACACTAACCCTAAACCTTACCTTTTCCCTAAACTTAACCCTAAACCTCACCGTAAACCTAACCCTAACCTTAACCCTAACTTTACCCTTACTTTAACCCTAACCCTAATCCTAACCCTTACCCTTACCCTAATGCTAACCCTAACCTAACCCTAACCCTGACACTAACACATACCCTTACCCTAACACTAACCCTAACCCTAAACTAACCCTTAACCTAACCCTAAACCTAACCCTGACCCTAAACCTAACCCTTACCCTAACCCTAACATTAACTCCAACACTATACCTAACCCTAACCCTAACCCTAACACTTACCCTTACCCTAACCCTAACCCTAATCCTAACACTTACCCTTTCCCTAAACCTAAACCTAACCTTAAGCCCAACACTGAACCTAACCCTAACACTAACCATTACCCTAACACTTACCCTAAACCTAACCCTAACCCTTACCCTTACCCTAACCCTAACCCTAACACTTACCCTAACCCTAACATTTACCCTTACCCTAACCCTAACCTTAACCCTTATGCCAACTTTAACTCTAACCCTAACCCTAACCCTTAACCTAACCCTAACACCATCTCTAACACCTAACCCTAACCCTTACCCTAACTCTAAACCTCACCCTAACCCCTAACCTAACCCCTAACCCTAACCCTAAGCCTAACCCTAACCCTTATCCTTATCCTAAACCTAACCCTAACCCTAACCCTAACCCTAACCCTTACCCTAATTCTAACCCTAACTCTAACCGTAACCCTTACCCTAACCCTAACCCTTACCCTAAAACGAACCCTTACTCTAACCCTAACCCTAACCTCAACCTTAACGCTAACCCTAACCCTAACACTAACCCTTACCCTTACCCTATCCCTAACCCAAACCCTAATCCTAACCCTAACCTCAACCTTAACCCTTACCCTAACCCTAACCCCAACCCTGACCCTTACCTTACCCTAACTCTAACCTAACCCTAACCCTAACCCTAACCCTAACCCTTACCCTAACCCTAACCCTTACCCTAAAACTAACCCTTACTCTAACCCTAACCCTAACCTCAACCTTAACGCTAACCCTAACCCTAACACTAACCCTTACCCTTACCCTATCCCTAACCCTAACCCTCACCCTAACCCTAACCTCAACCTTAACCCTTACCCTAAACCTAACCCTAACCCTGACCCTTACCTTACCCTAACTCTAACCTAACCCTAACCTAACCCTAACCCAAACCCTAACCCTTACCCTTACCCGAACCCTATCCATAAACCTAACCCTAACCCTTACCCTAACCCCTAAACCTAAACCTAACCCTAACCCTAACCGTTACCCTTACCCTAACACTTTCCCTAACCCTAACCCTTACCCTTTCACTAACCCTAAACCTAACCCTAACACTAAACCTTACCCTAACACTTACCCTAACCCTAAGCCTAACACTTACCCTTACCCTAACCTTAACCCTAACCTCAACCTTAACCCAAACCCTAACCCTAACCCTAACCCTTACCTTACCCTAACCCTAATGGTAACCCTAACCCTAACCCTAACCCTAACAGTTACTCTAACAGTAACCCTACCCCTAACCCTTACCCTAACCCTAACCCTAACCCTAACCCTAACACCTAAACCTAAACCTAACCGTAACCCTTACCCTTAACCAAACCCTTAAACCTAACCCTAACCCTAACCTTAACCCCAATCCTAAACCTAACACTTAACCTAACCCTAACCGTAACCCTAACCCTTACCCTTACCCTAACCCTAACCCAAACCCTTACCCTAACCCAAACCCTAACCTTAACCCCAATGCTAAACCTAACCCTAACCCTAACCCTAACCCTTATCCTAACCCTAACCCTAACCCTTACTCTAAACCTAAACCTAACCTCAAACTTAACCATAAATCTAACCCTAACCCTAACCCTAACCCTAACCTCAAATTTAACCCTAACCCTAACCCTAACCCTAACCCTTACCCTAACGCTAACCCTAAAACTTACCCTAACACTAACCCTAACCCTAAACTCAACCTTAACACTAACCCTAACCCTATCCCTTACCTTAACACTAACCCTAATCCTAACCCTAACCCTAACCCTAAACCTAACCCTAACACTTACCTTAACCCTAACTCGAACCCTAACACTTACCTTACCCTAACCCTCACCCTAACCTTAACCCCAACCCTAAACCTAACCCTAACCCTAACCATTAATCTAACGCTATCCCTAACCGTAACCCCTAACCTTAACCCTTAACCTAACCCTAACCCTAACTCTAAACCTAACCCTTACCCTTACACTAACCATAAACCTAACTCTAACCCTAACCCTAATCCTAACACTAACACTTAACCTAACCCTAATACTCACCCTTATCCTAACCCTAAACCTAACCCTAAACTTAACCCTAACCCTAACCCTTACCCTTACCCTAACCCTAACCCTAACCCTAAACCGAACCTTAACCCTAACCTAACCCTAACCTTAACCCTAACTCTAACCCTAAACGTTAACCTAACCCTAACCCTAAATCTAACACTAACCCTAACCCTAAACCTAACCCTAACCCTAACCCTTACCCTAACCCTAACCCTAACCCTAACACATATACTTACCCTAACCCTAACCCTAACCCTAACCGCTAACCCTAACCCTCACCCTAACCCTAAACCTTACTCTTACCCTAACCCTAACCCTTATACTAACTCTAACCCTAACCATAACCCTAACACATACCCTAACCCTAACCCTAAGCCTAATACTAACCCTTACCCTAACCCTAAACCTTATACTAAACCTAACCCTAACCCTTACCCTAACACTTAACATAACCCTAACACTAACTCTAACACCTAACCCTAACCCTACCCTAACCCTAACCCTAGTCTAACACAATCCCTAACCCTAACCATAACCCCTAACCCTAACCCTAACCCTAACCCTAACCCTAACACATACCCTTACCATAACCCTAACCCTAACCCTAACCTAACCCTATACCTAACCCTAACGCTAAGGTTAACCCTTACACTAACCCTTAACTTAACTCCAACACTAAACGAACCCTAAACCTAAACCTAAACCTAAACCTTACCCTAACCCTAACCCTAACCCTAACCCTTAACCTAACCCTAACCCTAACCCTTGCCCTAACTCAAATCCTAACCCTAAAATTTACCCTTACCCTAACACCTACCCTAACCCTAACCCTAAACCTAAGCCTTACCCTAACCCTAAACCTAACCCTAACCCTTACCCTTACCCTAACCCTTTACCTAACCCTAACCCTAACTCGAACCCTAACACTTACCTTACACTAACCCTCACCCTAACCTTAACCCCAACCCTAAACCTAACCCTAACACTAACCATTAATCTAACCCTATCCCAAACCCTAACCCCTAACCTTAACCCTTAACCTTACCCTAACCCTAACTCTAAAACTAACCCTTACCCTTACACTTACCCTAAACCTAACTCTAACCCTAACCCTAATCCTAACCCTAACACTTAGCCTAACCCACTCACCCTTACCCTAACCCTAACCCTAACCCTAAACTTAACCCTAACCCTAACCCTTACCCTTACCCTAACCCTAACACTAAACCGAACCTTAACCCTAACCTAACCCTAACCTTAACCCTAACCCTAACCCTAAACCTTACCCTAACCCTAACCCTAAATCTAACACTAACCCTAACCCTAAACCTAACCCTAAACCTTACCCTAAGCCTAACCCTATCTCTAACCCTAACTCTAATCCCTAACCCTAACCCTAACCCTAACACATATCCTTACCCTAACCCTACCCATAACCCTAACCCTAACCGCTAACACTAACCCTAACCCTAACCCTTAACCTTACTCTTACCCTAACCCTAACACTTATACTAACCCTAACCCTAACTGTAACCCTAAAACATACCCTAACCCTAACGCTAAGCCTAATACTAACCCTTACCCTAACCCTAACCCTATACCTTATCCTAACCCTAACCCTAACCCTTACCCTAACTCTTAACATAACCCTAACACTAACTCTAACACCAAACCCTAACCCTACCCTAACCCTAACCCTACTCTAACACAATACCTAACCCTAACCATAACCCCTAACCCTAACCCTAACCCTAACCCTAACCCTAACACATACCCTTACCATTACCCTAACCCTAACCCTAACCTAACCCAAAACCTGACCCTAACGTTAAGGTTAACCCTTACACTAACCCTAAACTTAACCCCAAGACTAAACGAACCCTAACCCTAAACCTAACCCTTACCCTAACCCTAACCCTAACCCTAACCCTAACCCTAACCCTTACCCTAACCCTAACCCTAACCCTTACCCTTACCCTAATCCCAACCTTATACCTAACCCTAACCCTAACCCTAACCCTTACCCTAACCCTAAACCTAATCCTAAACCTAACACTTA
>JANJXV010000291.1:633973-661473 GCA_024803745.1 Megascapheus bottae
TAACCCTAACCCTAACTCTAACCCCTAACCCTAACGCTAACCCTAACACATACCCTTACCCTAACCCTAACCCTAACCCTAACCCTAACCGTAACGCTAACCCTAAACCTTATTCTTATCCTAATCCTATCCCTTACCCTAACCTTAAACCTAACCCTAAACCTAACACTTACCCTAACCCAAACCCTAACCCTAATTTTAACACTTACCCTAACCCTAACCCTAACCCTTATCCGAACCCTAACCTTAACCCTAACCTTAACTCTTAACATAACCCTAACACTAACTCTAACACCTAACCCTAACCCTTACCCTAACCCTAACCCTACCCTAACCCTATTCCCTAACCCTAACCCTAACCCCTAACCCTAACCCTAACACTAACCCTAACCCTAACATATACCCTTACCCTAACCCTAACCCTAACCCTAACCTAAACCTAAACCTAACCCTAATGCTAAGGTTAAACCTTACCCTAACCCTAAACTTAACCCCAACACTAAACGAACCCTAACCGTAACCCTAACCCTTATCCTAAACCTAACCCTAAACCTTACCCTAAGCCTAACCCTAACCCTTACCCTAATCCAAACCCTAACCCTAAAACTTACCTTTACCCTAATCCCAACCCTAACCCTAACCCTAAACCTAACCCTAACCCTAAACCTAAACCTAACCCTAAACCTTACCCTTACACTAACCCTAACCTAACCATAAAACTTACCCTAACCCTTACCTTACCTTAACAATAACCCTAACCCTAACCCTACACTTACCCTAACGCTAAACCTAACACTAACACTAACCCTAAACCTAATCCTAAACCTAAACCTAATACTAACACTCACCCTAACCCTTACCCTAAACCTAAACCTTAACCTAACACTAACACTAACTCTAACCCCTAACCCTAACCCTTACGCTACCCTAACCCTAACCCTAACCCCTAACCCTTACCCTAACCCTAACCCTAACCCTAACACATACCCTTACCCTAACCCTAAACCTAACCCTAACCTAACCCTAAACCTAACCCTAACGCTAACCTTAACCCTTACCCTAACCCTAACCTTAACCCAACACTAAACCTAACCCTAACCCTAACCCTATCCCTTACCCTAACCCTAAGCCTAACCCTTACTCTTACCCTAACCTTAACCGAAACACTAAACCTAATCCTAACCCTAACCTTACCCTTACCCTACCCCTAACCCTAACTCTAAAACTAACCCTAACCCTAAACTTAACCCGAACCCTAACCCTAACCGTAACCCTAACCCTAACACTTAACCTATTGCTAACCCTCACCCTTACCCTAACCCTAATCCTAACCCTAACCTTAACCCTAACCCTAACCCTAACCCGTACCCGTACCCTTACCCTAACCCGTACCCTAAACCCAACCCTAACCCGTACCCTATCCTAACTCTATCCCTTTCCCTTACCCTAACCCTAAAGCTAAACCTAGCCCTAACCCTAATCCTTAACCTTACCCTAAACCTAACCCAAACCTAACCCTTACATTAACATTAACCCTAACCTTAACCCCAACCCTAAACCTAACCCTAACCTTAAACCTAACCCTAACCCTAACCCTAACAATAACACTTACCCTTACCCTAACCCTAACAATAACCCTGATCCTAACCCTAACCCTAACAGTAACTCTTAACCTAACCCTAACACTAACCCTAACCCCTAACCCTAACCCTTACCTAACCCTAACCCTAACCCTAACCCCTAATCCTAACCCTAAACCTAACCCTAACCCTAACCCCTAACCCTAACACTAACCCTAACGCTTACACTTATCGTAACCCTAACCCTAAACCTAACACTTAACTTTACCCTAACCCCAACCCTAAACCTATCCCTAACCCTAACCCTAACCCTAAACCTAACCCTAAATCTAACCCTAACCCGAACCCTTACCCTTACCCTAACCCTAAACCTAACCCTCACTCTAACTCTTACCTTAACACTTACCCTTATGCTAACCCTAAACCTAACCCTAACCCTAACCCTAAACCTTACCCTTAACCTAACCCTAACCCTAACCCTAACCTTACCCTTACCCTAAACCTAACCCTAACCCTTATCCTTACCTTAACCTTAACCCTAAACCTAACCCTTACTCTAACCCTAACCTAACCCCAACACTAAACCTAACATAACCCTAACCCCAACCCTTACCCTTACCCTAACCCTAAACCTAAACCTAACCCTAACCCTAGCCCAAGCCTTACCCTAAACCTAACCCTAAACCTAACCCTAACCATAAACCTAATACTAAACCTAACCCTAAACTTAACGCTAACCCTTACCCTTACCCTAACCCTAACCCTAACCCTAACCCTAAACCTTACCCTTACCCTAACCCTAACCCTAACCCTCACCCAAAACCTAACCCTTACCCTAAACCTAACCCCAACCCTGACCGTAAACCTAACCCTAACCCTTACCCTTTACCTAACCCTAAACCTAACCTTATCCACAAACTAAACCTAACCCTAACACTAACCCTTACCCTAACACTTACCCTAACCCTAAGCCTAACACTTACCCTTACCCTAAACCTAACCCTAATCTCAACCTTAACCCTAACCCTAACCCTAACCCTAAACCTTACCTTACCCTAACCCTAACCCTAACTCTAACCCTAAACCTAAACCTAAACCTAACCCCAACCCTAACCCTAAACCTAAACCTAAACCTAAACCTAACCTTAACGCTAACCTTTACCCTTACCCTAACCCTAACCCTAACCCTAACCCTAAACCTAAACCTAACCCTAACCTTAACTCTAACCCTTTCCCTTACCCTAACCCTAACCCTAACCATAAACCTAACCCTAACTCTAACCCTAACACTTACACTTACACTAAACCTAACCCTAACCCTAACCCTTACCCTAACCCTAACCCTAACACTAACCCTAACCCTAAACCTTATCCTAACCCTAACCCTAACCATAACCCTAATCCTTAACCTAACCCTGACACTAACTCTAACCACTAACCCTTACCCTTACCCTTACCCTTACCCTAACCCTAACCCAAACCCTAAACCTAACCCTAACCCTAACCAAGCCTTAACCTTATCCTAAGCCTAACCCTAAACCTAACACTTACAATTACCCTAACCCCTAACCTAACCCTAACCCCAACCCTAACCCTTACCCTAACCCTAAACCTAACCCTTACCCTTACCCTAACCCTAAACCTAAACCTAACCCTAACCCTAAACCTTACCCTTACCCTAACCCTAACCCTAACCCTAACCCTTACCCTTACCCTAACCCTAACCCTATCCCTAACCCTTACCCTTACCTTAACCCTCACCCTAACCCTAACCCTTAACCTTACCCTTAGGCTAACCCTAAACCTTACCCGTACCCTAGACCTAACCCTAACACTAACCCTAACACATACCCTTACCCTAACCCTAACCCTAACACTACTCGTAACCCTAAATCTAACCCTAAACCTAACCCTAAACCTAACCCTAACCCTTACCCTAACCGTAACCTTAACCGAAACACTAAACCTAACGCTAACCCTAACCCCAAACCTTACCCTTATCCTAACCCTAACCTGAAACCTAACCCTAACTCTAACCCTAACCCTAACCCTTACCCTAACCTAACCTAATCCTAACCCTAACCCTTACTCATACTTTAACCCTAGCACTAACCCTAACCCTTACCCTTACCCTAACCCTAACCCTAACCCTAAATCTAACTCTTACCCTTAACCTAACACTAATCCTAACCCAAACACTTACCTAACCCTAACCCTAACCCTTAACCTAACCCTAACCCTAATCTAACCCTAAACCTTACATTAACCTAAACCTAAACCTAACTCCAACCCTGACCTTAACCCTAACCCTAATCCTTATCCTAACCCTTACCTTTACTCTAACCCTAACCCTAAACCTAACCCTTACCCTTACCTTAACCCTAACCCTAACTCTAAACCTAACCCTAACCCTACTCCTAACCCTTACCCTAACCCCTACCCTAATCCTAAACCTAATCCTTACCCTTACCGTAACCCTAACCCTAAACCTAACCCTAACCCTAACCCTCACCCTTACCCTAACCCTAACCATAAACCTATCCCTAACACTTACCCTTATCCTAACCGTTACCCTAATCTTAACCCTAAACCTAACCCTAAACCTAACCTTAACCCTAACCCTTATCCTTTCCCTAACCGTAACCGTAACCCTAACCATAACCCTAACCCCTAACCCCTAACCCTAACCCTAACCCTAACACATAACCTTACCGTAAACCTTACCCTAAACCTTACCTAACCCTAACCTTAAACCTAACCCTAAACCTAACCCTAACGCTAACCCTAACCCTTACCCTAAGCCTAACCTTAAACCCAACACTAAACCTAACCCTAAACCTAAACCTAACCCTAACCCTAACCCTTACACTTAACCTAAACCTAACCCTAAACCTAACCCTAACCCTAACCCTAACCCTAACCCCTAACCCTAATCCTAACCCTTACCCTTAACCTGACCCTAACCCTAACCCTAACCCTAACACTTACCTTAACCCTAACTCTCACCGTAACACTTACACTTACCCTAACCCTCACACTAACCTTAACCCTAACCCTAAACCTAACCCTAACCCTAACCCGAACCCTTACCCTAACGCTAACCCTAAACCTTACCCTTACCCTAAACCTAACCCTAACCCTTACCCTAAACCTAACCCTAACCCTAACCCTAACCCTTACCCTTACGTTAACCCTAACTCTAACTCTAACGCTTACCCTTGCTCTAACGCTAACCCTAACCCTAACCCTAACCCTAACACTTACCCTTACCCTAACCCTAACCCTAACTCTAACGCTAACCCTAAACCTAACCCTAAACCTAACCCTAACCCTAACCCTTATGCTAACTCTAAACCTAACCCTTACACTTACCCTAAACATAACCCTAACCCTAACCCTAAACCTAACCCTAAACGTAAACCTAACCCTTAAACTTATCCTAACCCTAACCCCAACCCTAACCCTTACCTTAACATTAAACCTAACCCTTACCTTTACCCTTACCCTAACCCTAAACCTAACCCTAACCCTAACCCTAACCCTAACCCTAACACATACCCTTACCCTAACCATAACCCTAACGCTAACCGTAACCCTAAACCTAACCCTAAACCTAAACCTAAACCTAACCCTAAACCTAACCCTTACCCTAACCCTAACCAGAAACCTAACCCTAACCCTAAACCTAACCCTAACCCTTGCCCTTACCATAACCCTAACCCTAACCCTAAAACTAACCCTAACCCTAACCATAACCCTCACCCTTACCCTAACCCTAACCCTACAGCAAACCTAAACCTAATCCTAACCCTTACCCTTACCCTAACCCTAACCCTAACCATAACACTTACACTTAACCTAACCCTAACATTAACCGTAACGCTTCCCCTAACCCTAACCCTAACCCTAACACTAACCCTAAACCTTAAACTAAACCTAAGCCTAACCCCTAAACCTATACCTAACCCTAACCCTTATCCTTATACTAATCTTAACCCTAATCTTAACCCTAACCCTAACCCTAACCCTAACCCTTACCTATCCCTAACCCTAACCCTAACCCCTAAGCCTAACCCTAACACTAACGCTTACCCTAACCCTAACACTAACACTTACCCTAACCCTAACCCTAACCCTTATCCTAACCCTAACCCTAACCATAACACTAACCCTTAACCCAACCATAACACTAACCCTAACCCCTAACCCTGACCCTTACCTAGCCCTAACGGTAACCCTAACACTAACCCTAAGCCCTAACCCTAACCCTAACCCTAACCCTAACCGTAACCCTTACCCTTACCCTAAAACTAACCCTAACCCTAACTCTAACCCTAACCCTAACCCTATCCCTAACCCTAACACATACCCTTAGCCTAACCCTAACCCTAACCCTAACCTAACCCTAAACCTAACCCTAACCCTACCCTAACCCTTACCCTAAACCTAACCTTAACCCCAACACTAATAGTAACCCTAACCCTAACCCTAACCCTTAACCTTACACTAACCCTAACCCTAAACCTTATCCTAACCCTAACTCTAACCGTAACACTAACCCTTAACCCAACCCTAACACTAACCCTAACCCCTAACCCTAACCCTTACTTAACCCTAACCCTAACCCTAACCCTAAGCCCTAACCCTAACCCTAAACATAACCCTAACCCTAACCCTTACCCTTACCATAAAACTAACCGTAACCCTAACTCTAACCCTAACCCTAACCCTAACGCTAACCGTAACACTAACCCTAACAATAACACATACCCTTACACTATCCCTAACCCTAACCCTAACCTAACCCTAAACCTAACCCTAACCCAAACCCTAACACTTACCCTAACCATAACCTTAACCCCAACACTAATCCTAACCCTAAACCTAACCCTAATCCTGACTCTAACCCTTAACCTTACCCAAACCCTAACCCTAACCATAAACCTAACCCTAACCATAACCTCAAACCTAACCCTTACCCTTACGCTAACTCTAACCCTAACCCTAACCCTAAACCTAACCCTAACCCTTACACTTACCCTACAGCTAACCCTAAACCTTAACCTTACCCTAAACCTAACCCTAACCCTTACCCTAAACCTAACACTAACGCTAACTCTAACACTAACACATACCCTTACCCTAAACCTAACCCTAACCCTAACCCTAACCCTTACCCTTACCCTAAACCTAACCATAACCCTAACCACACACTTACCCTTCACCTAACCCTAACCCTAACCAGAAAGCTTACCCTAACCCTAACCCTAATCCTAACACAAACCCTAACCCTTTCACTAACACTAAGCCTAACCCCTAACCCTAACGCTTACCCTAACCCTAACCCTAACCCTAACCCTAAACCTTACCATTAACCTAACACTAAACCTAACTCTAACCCTGACCCTAACCCTAACCCTAAGCCTTACCCTAACCCTAACGCTAACCCTAACCCTTACCCTTACCCTTACCCTAACCCTAACCGTAAACCTAACCCTTACACTTACACTAACCCAAACCCTAAACCTAACCCTAATCCTAACCTTAACCCTAACCCTTACACTTACACTAACCATATCCCTAACCCTAACGCTAACCCTAACCCTAACCCTAACCCTAACACATACCCTTACCCTAACCCTAACAGTAACCCTAACCCTAACCCTAACCTAACCCTAAACCTAACCCTAACCCTAACCCTTACCCTAACCCTAACCCTAAACCTAACCCTATCCCTAACACTAACCCTTACCCTAACCCTAAACCGAATCCTAACCCTAACCCTTAACCTTAACGTAACCCTAAACCTAACCCTAAACCTAACCCTAACCCTAACCTTAACCCTAACCCTAACACTTATCCTAACTCTAACCCTAACCCTAACCCTAAACCTAATCCTAACCCTAACTCTAACCCTTACCCTTACCCTAACGCTAACCCTAAAACTTACCCTTACCCTAAACCTAACCCTAACCCTTACCCTAAACCTAACCCTAACCCTAACCCTAAGCCTAACCCATACCCTTACCTTAACCCTAACTCTAACTCTAACCCTTACCCTTACTCTAAGGCTAACCCTAACCCTAACCCTAACCCTAACACTAACACATACCCTTACCCTAACCCTAACCCTATCTCTAACGCTAACCCTAAACCTACCCCTAAATCTAACCCTAACACTAACCCTAACCCTAACCCTTACGCTAACTCTAACCCTATCCCTTACACTTACACTAACCCTAACCCTAACCATAACCCTAAACCTAACCCTAACCCTAAACCTAACCCTTAACCTTATCCTAACCCTAACCCTAAATCTAACACTTACAATTAACCTAATGCCTAACATAACCCTAACCCCAACCCTAACCCTTACCTTAACCCTAAACCTAACCCTTACCCTTACACTTACCCTAACCCTAAACCTAACCCTAACCCTAACCATAACCCTTACAGTAACCCTACCCCTAAACCTAACCCTAAACTGTACCATTACCCTCAACCTAACCCTAACCCTCACCGTAAACCTAACCCTAACCCTAACCCTAACCATTACCCTTACCTTAACCCTATCCCTAAACCTAACCCTAACACATACTCTTAACCTAATCCTAACCCTACATCTAACGCTAACCCTAAACCTAACCCTAAACCTAACCGTAACCCTAACCCTAACCCTAACCCTAACCCTAACTCTAAACCTAACCCTAACCCTAACCCTAACCCCTAACGCTAACCCTAACCCTTACCCTTACCCTAACGCTAACCCTACACCTTACCCTTACCCTAAACCGCACGCTAACCCTAACACATACCCTTACCCTAACCCTAACCCAAACCTAACCATAACCCTAAACCTAATCCTAAACCTAACCCTAACCCTAAACCTAACCCTTACCCTAACCCTAACCCTAAACGAAACACTAAACCTAACACTAACACTAACCCCAACCCTTACCCTTACCCTAACCCTAACCTGAAACCTAACCCTAACCCTAAACCTATCCCTAACCCTTACCCTAACCCTAACGTAATCCTAAACCTAATCCTTGCCCTTACCATAACCCTAACCCTAACCCTAAAACTAACCCTAACCCTAACCTTAACCCTAACCCTTACCCTAACCCTAACCCTAACCCTAAACCTAACCCTAATCCTAACCCTTACCCTTACCCTAAACCTAACCCTAACCTTAACCCTTACCCTAAGCCTAACCCTAAACCTATACGTTATCCTAACCCTAACCCTAACCCTAACCCTAACCCTAACCCTTAATCTAACCCTAACACTAACCCTAAACCCTAACCCTAACCCTTACCTAACCCTAACCCTAACCCTAAACCTAACCCCTACCCTAATCCTAAACCTAACCCTTACCCTAAACCTAACGCTAACCCTAAACCGAACCCTAACCTAACCTTAACCCTAACCCTTACCCTTACACTAATCCTAATCCAAACCCTAAACCTAACCCTAACCCTAACCCTAACCCTAACCCTCACCCTTACCCTAACCCTAACCCAATACCTAACCCTAACCCTTAGCCTTATCCTAACCATAACCCTAATCTTAACACTAACCCTAACAATAAACCTAACCTTAAACCTAACCCTTATCCTTTCACTAACCGTAACCCTAACCCTTACCCTAAGCCTTACCATAACCCTACCCTAACCCTTACCCTAAGCCTTACCCTAACCCTACCCTAACCCTAACCCCTAACCCTTAACCTTACCCTAACCCTAAACCTAACCCTCTCCCTAAACTTCACCCTTACCCTTAACCTAACACTAACCCTAACGCTAACCGTAAAACAAACCCTTATCCTAAACCTAACCCTAAACCCTACACTAAAACTAAACCTAACCCAAACCCTAACCCTTACCCTTACCTTAACCCTAAACCTAACCCTAACAATTAGCCTAACCCTAACACTAAACCTAACCCTAAACCTAACCCTAACCCTAACTCATACCCTTACCCTAACACTAACTCTAACCCTAAACCCTAACTCTAACCCTAAACCTAACCCCTAAGCGTAACCCTGACCCTAAACCTAACACTTACAATTACCCTAACCCCTAACCTAACCCTAACCCCAACCCTAACCTTTACCCTAACCCTAAACCTAACCATTACTCTTAACCTTACCCAAACTCTAAAAATAAACCTAACCCTAACCCTAGCCCTTTCCCTTACCCTAACCTTAACCCTATTACTAACCCTAAACCTTATCCTTACCCTAAACCTAACCCTAACCCTTACCGTAAACCTAACACTAACCCTAACCCTAACCCTTGCCCTTACCTTAACCCTAACCCTAAACCTAACCCTTACCCTTACCCTAACGCTAACCCTAAACCTTACCCTTACCCTAAACCTAACGCTAAACCTAACCCTGACCCTAATACATACACTTACCCTAACCCTAACCCTAACCCTAAACCTAACCCTAAACCTAACCTTAACCCTAAATCTAACCCTTACCATAACCCTAACCTTAACCGAAGCACTAATCCTAACCCTAACCCTAACCCCAACCCTTACCCTTACCCTAACCCTAATCTGAAACCAAACCCTAACCCTAAACCTAACCCTAGCCCTTACCCTAACCCTAACCTAAGCCTAACCCTAATCATTACCCTTACCATAACCCTAACCCTAACTCTAAAACTAATACTAACCCTAACCTTAACCATAACCCTTACCCTTACCCTAACCCTAAACCTAACCCTAACCCTTATCCTTACCTTAACCCTAACCCTAACCCTAACCCTTACCCCTACTCTAACGCTAACCCTAACCCTAACCCTAATCCTAACCCTAACACATACCCTTACCCTAAACCTAACCCTAACTCTAACGCTAACCCTAAACCTTACCCTAAACCTAACCCTAACCCTAACTCTTACCCTAACCCTAACCCTAACCCTAAACATAACCCTAACCCCTAACATTAACCCTAATCCTAAACCTAACACTTACAATTATCCTAACCGCTAACCTAACCCTAACCCCAACCCTAAACCTTACCCTAACCCTAAACCTAACCCATACCCTTAACCTTACCCTAACCCTAAACCTAAACCTAACCCTAACCCTAAACCTTTCCCTTACCCTAACCTTAATCCTAAACCTAACCCTAAAACTTATCCTTACCCTAACCCTAACCCTAACCCTAACCGTAACCCTAACCCTAAACTTAACCCTTACCCTAACCCTAACGCTAGCCCTAAACCTTACCCTTACCCTAAATCTAACCATAACCCTAACCCTAACACATACCCTTTCCCTAACCCTAACCCTATCCATAACCGTAACCCTAAACCTAACCCTAAAACTAACCCGAACCCTAAACCTAACACTTACCGTAACCCTAACCTTAACCGAAACACTAAACCTAACCCTAACCCTAACCCCAACCCTTACCCTTACACTAACCCTAACATGAAAACTAACCCTAACCCTAAACCTAACATTAACCCTTACACTGACCCTAACCAAATCCTAACCCTAATCCTTACCCTTACCATAACCCTAACCCTAACCCTAAAACTAACACTAACCCTAACCTTAACCCTAACCCTTACTCTTACCCTAACCCTAAACCTAACCCTAACCCTCACCCTAACCCTAACCCTAACCCTAACACATACCCTTACATTAACCCTAACCCTAAATCTAACGCTAACCCTAAACCTAACCCTAAACCTAACCCTAACCCTAACCCTTACCCTAACCCGAACCCTAACCCTAAAACTTAGCCTGAACCTAACGCTAACCCTAAACCTAATCCTAACCCTAACCCTAACCCTAACACATAACCTTACCCTAACCCTAAACCTAACCTAACCCTAAACCTAACCCTAACCCTAACCCTAACCCTAACCCTAACCCTAACACTTACCCTAACCCTAACCTTAAACCCAACACTAAAACTAACCCTAACCCTAACCCTAACCCCAAATCCTAACCCTAACCCTAACCCTTAACCTTATCCTAAACCTAACCCTAACCCTTACCCTAACCCTAACCTAATCCTAACCCTAATCCTTACCCTTACCATAACCCTAACCCTAACCCTAAAACTAACCCTAACCCTAACCTTAAACCTAATCCTTACCCTTACCCTAACCCTCACCCTATCCCTAACACATACCCTTACCCTAACCCTAACCTTAAATGCAACACTAAACCTAACCCTAACCCTAACCCTAACCCTTACCCTAACCCTAATCTAATCCTAACCCTAACCCTTACCCTTACCATAACCCTAACCCTAACCCTAAAACTAACCCTAAACCTAACCTTTACCCTAACCCTTACCCTTACCCTAACCCTAACCCTAACCCTAAACGTAACCCTAACCCTAACCCTAACCCTAAAACTTACCCTTAACCTAACACTAACCCTAACCCTAACGATTACCCTAAACCTAACCCTAACCCTAACAATAACCCTAACACTTATACTAACCCTAAGCCCAACCCCTAACCCTAAACCTTACCCTAACCCTAACCCTAACACTAACCCTTACCTTTAACCTAAACCTAAACCTAACTCTAACCCTGACCTAACCCTAAGCCTAAATCTTACCCTAACCCTAACAACCCTTACCCTTACCCTAACCCTAACCCTAACCCTAAACCTAAACCTAACCCTTACCCTTAGCCTAACTCTAACCCTAACTCTAAACCTAACCTTTACCCTAACCCTAACCCTTACACTAACCCCTACCCTAATCCTAAACTTAACCCTTACCCTTACCCTAACCCTAACCATAACCCTAAACCTAACCCTAATTCTAACCTTAACCCTAACCCTTACCCTTATACTAACCCTACCCCTAAACCTAACCCTAACCCTAACCCTAACCCTAAACATAACCCTCACCCTTACCCTAACCCTAAACCTAAACCTAACCCTAACCCTTACCCTTATCGTAACCGTAACAGTAACTTAACCCTAATCCTAACCCTAAACCTAACCTTAACCCTAACCCTTATCCTTTCCCTAACCGTAACCCTAACCCTTACCCTAACCCTAACCCTAACAATAACCCCTACCCGTAACCCTAACCCTAACCCTAACCCCTAACCCCTAACCCTAACCCTAACCCTAACCCTAACACATACCCTTAACCTAACCCTAACCCTAACCCTAAAATTAAACCCAACACTAAACCTAACCCTAACCCTAACCCTAACCCTTAACCTAACCCTAACCCTAACCCTTACTCTAACCCTAACCCTTACCCTAACCCCTACCCTAACCCTAATGCTAAGCCTTACCCTAACCCTAACCCTAACTCTAACCCTTACCCTAACCATAACCCTAACCCTAACCCTTAGTCTTACCCTAACCCTAACCCTAACCCTAAACCTAACCCTAATCCTAACCTTAACCCTAACCCTTACCCTTACACTAACTCTAACCCTAACCGTAACCCTAAAACTAACCCTAACCCTAACCCTAACACTTACCCTTACCCTAACCCTAACTCTAAACCTAACCCTAAACCTTACACTTACCCTAACCCTAACGCTAACCCTAACCCTAACCCTAACCCAGCATATACCCTTACCCTAAACCTAACAGTAACCCTAACCCTAACCCTAACCTAACCCTAAACCTAACCCTAACCCTATCCCTTACCCTAACCCTAACCTTAACCCCAATACTAAACCTAACCCTTACCCTAACCCTAACACTTACCCTAACCCTAACCCTAATCGTAACCCTAACCCTTAACCCTAACCTAACCCTAACCCTAACCCTAAACCTAACCCTAACCCTAACCTTAACCATAACCCTTACACTTACACTAAACCTAACCCTAACCCTAAACCTAAACCTAACCCTAAACCTAACTCTAACCCTTACCCTTACCCTAACGCCAACCCTAAATCTTACCCTTACCCTAAACCTAACGCTAACCCTTACCGTAAACCTAAACCTAACCCTAAACCTAACCCTAACCCTTACCCTAACCTTAACCCTAACTCTAACCCTTACCCTTACTCTCATGCTAACCGAAACCCTAACCCTAACACATACACTAACCCTAACCCTAACCCTTAACCTAACCCTAACCCTAAACCTAACACTTACAATTACCCTAACGCCTACCTAACCCTAACCCCAAACCTAACCTGACCCTAACCCTAACCCTTACACTAACCCTAACCCTAAACATAACCCTAAACCTTACCCTTACCCTAAACCTAACCCTAACTCTTACCTAAACCTAACCCTAACCCTAACCCTCACCCTAACCCTAAACCTAACACATACCCTTACCCTAAACCTAACCCTAACTCTAACGCTAACCCTAAACCTAACCCTAAACCTAACCCTAACACTAACCCTAACCCTAAACCTTACCATAACTCTAAACCTAACCCTAAACCTAACCCTAACCCCAAACCCTAACCCTAACCCTAACCCTTAACCTTATCCTAACCCTAACCCTAAACCTAACACTTACAATCATCCTAACTCCTAACCTACCCTAACCCCAAACCTAAACCTTACCCTAACCCTAAACATAACCCTTACCCTTACCCTTACCCTAACCCTAAACCTAACCCTAACCCTAGCCCTAACCCTTACCCTTACCCTAACCCTAACCCTAAACCTAACCCTAAACCTTACCCTTACACAAACCCTAACACTAACCCTTACCCTTACCCGAACCCTAACCATAACTCTAACCATAACACTTACCCTTCACCTAACCCTAATCCTAACCAGAACGCTTACCCTAACCCTAACCCTAATCCTAACACAAACCCTAACCCTTTCACTAACCCTAAGCCTAACCCGTAACCCTAACACTTACCCTAACCCAATACCTAACCCTAAATCTATCCCTAACCCTAACACCTAACCCATAACCCTAACCCTAATCCTAACCCTAACACATACTCTTACCCTAACCCTAACCCTAATCTTAACCTAACTCTAAACCTAACCCTAAACCTAACCCTAACGCTAACCCTAAACCTAACCCGAACACTAAACCTAACCTTAACCCTAACTCTAACCCTTACCCTTACCATAACGCTAACCCTAACCCTTACCGTAAACATAACCCTAACCCTAACCCTCAACCTAATCTTAAACCTAACTCTAACCCTAACCCTTACCCTTACTCTAACGCTAACCCTAACCCTAACCCTATCCCTCACCCCAACACATACCCTTACCCTAACCATAACCCTAACTCAAACGCTAACCCTAAACCTAACCCTAAACCTAACCCTAATCCTAACCCTAACCCTTACGCAAATTCTAACCCTAATCCTTACACTTACCCTAACCCTAAACCTAACCCTAACCCTAAATTTAACCCTAACCCTAAACCTAACCCTTAACCTTATCCTAACCCTAACCCTAAACCTAACACTTACAATTACCCTAACGCCTAACCTAACCCAACCCCAACCCTACCCTTACCTTAACACTAAACCTAACCCTTACCCTTACCCTTACCCTAACCCTAAACCTAACCCTAACCCTAACCCTAACCCTTACACTAACCCTAACCCTAAACGTAACCCTAAAACTTACCCTTACCCTAAACCTAACCCTAAACCTTACCGTAAACCTAACCCTAACCCTAACCCTAACCCTTACCCTTAACTTAACCCTAACCCTAACCCTAACCCTAACACATACCCTTACCCTAACCCTAACCCTAACTCTAACGCTAACCCTAAACCTAACCCTACACCTAACCCTAACCCTAACCCTAACCCTTACCCTAACTGTAAACCTAACCCTAACCCTAACGCCTAAACCTAACCCTAACCCTAACCCTAACCCTAAACCTAACCCTAACCCTAACCCTAACCCTTACCCTTACCCTTACCCTAACCATAAACCTAACCCTAAACCTTACCCTTACCCTAAACCTAACCCTAACCCTTACCGTAAACGTAACCCTAACCCTAACTCTAACCCTTACCCTTAACTTAACCCTAAACCTAACCCTAACCCTTAACCTTACCCTTACCCTAATGCTAACCCTAAACCTTACCGTTACCCTAAACCTAACCCTAACCCTAACACATACCCTTAACCTAACCCTAACCCTAACGGAAACCGTAAACTTAAACCTAACCCTAAACCTAACCCTAACCCTAAACATAACCCTTACCCTAACCCAAATCCTAATCTAACCCTTACCCTTACCCTACCCTAACCTGAAACCTAACCCTAACCCTAAACCTAACCCTAACCCTTATCCTAACCCAAACGTAATCCTAACCCTAATCCTTGCCCTTACCATAACCCTAACCATAACCCTAAAACTAACCCTAACCCTAACCTTAAACCTAACCCTTACCCTAACCCTAACCCTAACCCTAAACCTAACCCTAATCCTAACCCTTACCCTTACCCTAAGCCTAACCCTAACCATAACACTTACACTTAACCTAACCCTCACCCTAACCCTAAGGCTTCCCCTAACCCTAACCCTAAACCTAACACTAACCCTAACCCTTACACAAAACCTAAGCCTAACCCCTAACCCTATACCTAACCCTAACCCTTATCCTTATCCTAACCTTAACCCTAATCTTAAACCTAACCCTAACCCTAACCCTAATCCTAACACTAAAGCTTACCCTTACCCCAAGCCTAACCATAAACCTATCCCTTATCCTAACCCTAAACCTAACCCTAACCTTAACCCTAAACCTAACCCTAAACCTAACCCGAACCCTAAACCTAACCCTTACCGTAACCCTAACCTTAACCGAAACACTAAACCTAACCCTAACCCTAACCCCAACCCTTGCCCTTACCCTATCCCTAAACTGAAACCTAACCCTAACCCTAAACCTAACATTAACCCTTACCCTAACCCTAACATAAACCTAACCCTAATCCTTACCCTTACCATAACCCTAACCCTAACCCTAAAACTAACACTAACCCTAACCTTAACCCTAATCCTTCCTCTTACCCTAACCCTAAACCTAACCCTAACCCTAACCCTAACACTAACACTAACCCTAACACTAACCCTAACTGTTATACTAACCCTAAGCCTAACCACTAACCCTAACCCTTACCCTAACCCGAACCCTAACCCTAACCCTAAACCTTACCATTAACCTAACCCTAAACCTAACTCTAACCCTGACCCTAAACATAACCCTAACCCTTACCCTAACCCTAATGCTTACTCTAACCCTTACCCTTACCCTAAACCTAATCCTAACCCTAAACCTGTCCCTTACCCTTACCCTTACCCTAACCCTAACCCAAACTCTAAACCTAACCCTAAATCTAACCCTAACCCTTAACCTAACCCCTACCCTAATCCTAACCCTAACCCTTACCTTACCTTAACCCTAAACCTAACCCTAAGACTTAGCCTAACCCTAACGCTAACCCTAACCCTAACCCTAACACATACCCTTACACTAAACCTAACCCTAACCCTAACACTAACCCTAAGACTTAGCCTAACCCTAACCTTAAACCCAACACTAAACCTAACCCTAACCCTAACCCTAATCCTTACCCTTACTCTAACCCTAACCCTAACGCTAACCCTAAAACTTACCCTTACCCTAAACCTAACCCTAACCCTTACCCTAAACCTAACCCTAACCCTAACTCTAACCCTAACACATACCCTTACCCTAACACTAACCCTAACTCTAACGCTAACCCTAAACCTAACCCTAACCCCAACCCTAAGCCGAACCCTAACCGTTACCCTAACGTAACCCTAACCCTAACCCCAACCCTAAACCTAACCCTAAACCCAAACCCTAACCCTAACCCTAACCCTTAACCTTATCCTAACCCTAACCCTAAAATAACACTTACAATTACCCTAACCCCTAAACTAAACCTAACGCTTACCCTTACCCTAACCCTAAACCTAACCCTAACCCTAACCCTAATGCTTACCCTTACCCTTACCCTAACCCTAACCCTCAACCTAAACCTAGACCTTACCCTTACCCTAAACCTAACCCTAACCCTTAACGTAAACCTAGCCCTAACCCTAACCCTAACCCTTACCCTTACCTTAACACTAACCCTAACCCTAACTCTTACCCTTACCCTAACGCTAACCCTAAACCTTACCCTTACCCTAAACCGAACCCTAACCCTAACCCTAACGCATACTCTTACCCAAACCCTAACCCTAACCCTAACCGTAACCCTAAACCTAACCCTAAACCTAACCCTAACCCTAAACCTAACGCTTACCGTAACCCTAACCTTAACCGAAACACTAAACCTAACCCTAACCCTAACCCTAAACCCAACCCTTACCCTTACACTAACCCTAACCTGAAACCTAACCCTAACCCTAAACCTAACACTAACCCTTACCCTAACCGTAACCTAATCCTAACCCTAATCCTTACCCTTACCATAAACCTAACCCTAACTTTAAAACTAACCCTAACCCTAACCTTAACCCTAACCCTTACCCTTACCCTAACCCTAACCCTAACCCTAACCCTTACCCTTAACCTAACGCTAACCCTAAACCTTACCCTTACCCTAAACCTAACCGTAACACATACCCTTACTCTAACCCTAACCCCAACCCTAACCGTAACACTAAACCTAGCCCTAAACCTAACCCCAACCCTTACCCTTACCCTAACCCTAACCTGAAACCCAACCCTAACCCTAACCCTAACCCTTACCCTATCCCTAACCTAATCCTGACCCTAACCCTTACCCTTACCATAACCCTAACCCTAAACCTAAAACTAACCCTAACCCTAACCTTAAACCTAACCCTTACCCTTACACTAACCCGACCCTAACCCTAAACCTAACCCTAACCCTAACTTTTACCCTTACCCTAGCCCTAACCCTCACCCTAACCATAACACTTTCCCTTAACCTAACGCTAAACCTAACCCTAACGCTTACCCTAACCCTAACCCTAATCCTAACACTAACCCTGACCCTTACACTAACCCTAAGCCTAATCGCTAACCTTAACCCTAACCCTAACCCTAACCCTAACCCTAAACCTAACTCTAACCCTGACCCTAACCCTAACTCTAACCCGTACCCTAACCCTAACGCTAACCCTAACCCTTACCCTTACCCTAAACCTAACCCTAAACCTAACCCTTACCCTTACCCTAACTCTAACCCTAACCTAACCCTAACCCTAACCCTTACCCTAACCCTAAGCCTAAACCTAAACCTAACCCTGACCTTAACCCTAACCTTTACCCTAACCCTTACTGTTACACTAACCCTAACTCTAAACCTAACAATAAACCTAACCCTAAACCTAATCCTAACCTAACTCTCACCCTTACCCTAAACCTAACCTTATACCTAACCCTAACCCTTACCCTTATTCTAACCTTAACTCTAATCTTAACCCTAACCCTAACCCTAACACTAACACTCTTACCCTAACCCTAAACCTAACCCTAACCCTAACCCTTATCCTAACCCTAACCCTAACCCTAACCCTAACCCTAAACCTTAACCTAACCCTAACACTAACCCTAACCCCTAAACCTAACCCTTACCCTACCCTAACCTTAACCGTAACCCCTAACACTAACCGTACCCCTAACCCCCAACCCTAACGCTTACCCTAACCGTAACCCTAACCCTAACACTAACACTTACCCTAACGCTGACCCTACCCCTTATCCTAACCCTAACCCTAAAATAACACTTACAATTACCCTAACCCCTAACCTAACCCTAAACCCAACCCTAACCCTTACCCTAACCCTAAACCTAATGCTTACCCTACCCTAACCCTAAACCTAACCCTAACCCTAACCCTAACCCTTACCCTTACCCTAACCCTAACACTCAACCTAACTCTAAAACTTACCCTTACCCTAAACCTAACCCTAACCCTAATCATAACCATAAACCTAACCCTAATTGTAACCTTAACCCTAACCCTTACCCTTATACTAACCCTAACCTTAAACCTAACTCTAACCCTAACCCTAAACATAACCCTCACCCTTACCCTAACCCTAACCCTAAACCTAATCCTAACCCTTACCCTTATCCTAACCGTAACAGTAACTTAAACCTAATCCTAACCCTAAGCCTAACCTTAACCCTAACCCTTATCGTTTCCCTAACCGTAACCCTAACCCTAACACTAAACCTTAACCCTAAACCTTACCTTTACCCTAACCCTAACCCAAACCCTAACACTAAACCTTAACCCTAACCCTTACCCTTACCCTAACCCTAACCCTAACTCTAACCCTAAACTTAATCCTAAACCTAAACGTTACCCTTACCCTAACCCTAACCCTAACCCTAACCATAACACTTACCCTTAACCTAACCCTAACCCTAACCCTCACGCTTACCTAACCCTAACCCAAACACTAACCCTAACCCTTACACTAACCCTAAGCCTAACCCCTAACCCTAACCCTTACCCTAACCCTAACCCTAACCCTACCATTAACCTAACCCTAAACCTAACTCTAACCCTGACCCTAACCCTAACCCTTACCCTAACCCTAAGCCTAAAACTAAACCTAAACCTAACCCTTACCCTTACCCTAAACCTCACCCTAACTCTAAACATAACCCTGACCCTAACCCTAACCTTTACGCTAAACCTTATCGTTACACTAACCCTAACTCTAAACCTAACGCTAAACCTAACCCTAACCCTAACCCTAACCCTAACTCTCACCCTTACCCTAAACCTAAACTTATACCTAAACCTAACCCTTACCCTAACCCTAAACCAAACCGTAACCCTAACCCTAACCCTTACCCTTACCCTAACCCTAACCCTCAACCTAACTTTAAACCTTACCCTTACCCTAAACCTAACCCTAACTCTTACAATAAACCTAACCCTAAACCTAGCCCTAACCCTTACCCTTTCCTTAACCCTAACCCTAACCCTAAATCTTACACTTACCCTAACACTAACCCTAAACCTTACCCTTACCCAAAACCTAACCCTAACCCTAACCCTAACACATGCCCTTACTCTAACCCTAACCCTAACCCTAACCCTAACCCTAACCTAACCCTAAACCTAACCCTTACCCTAACCCTTACCCTAACCCTAACCTTAACCCCAACACTAAACCTAACCCTAACCCTAAACCTAATCCTTACCCTTACCCTAACCCTAACGCTGACCCTAACCCTAACCCTAAACCTAACTCTAACCCTAACCCTTAACCTAACTCTAAAGCTAATCCTAACCCTAAACCGAACCCTAACCCTAACCTTAACCCTTAACCTTACCCTAACCCTAACCCTAACCCTAACACTTACAATACCCTAACGCTAACCCTAAACCTTACCCTTAACCTAAAGCTAACCCTAACACTTACCCTAAACCTAACCCTAACCCTAACAATAACCCTAACACATACCGTTACCCTAACCCTAACCCTAACCCTAACCCTTACCCTAACCCTAACCCTAACCTTATCACTAACCCCTAACACTAATTCTAACCCTAACAACTAACTCTAACCCTAACCCTAACCCTTAAACTTATCCTAACCCTAACCCTAAAATAACACTTACAATTACCCTAACACCTAACCTAACCCTAACCCCAACCCTAACCCTTACTCAAACCCTAAACCTAACCCTTACCCTTACCCTAACCCTAAACCTAACCCTAACCCTAACCCTTACCCTTACCATAACTCTAACCGTAAAACCTAACCAGAAACCTTACCTTTACCCGAAACCTAACCCTAACCCTTACCGTAAACCTAACCCAAAACCTAACCCTAACCCTTACCCTTACCTTAACCCTAACCCTAACCCTAACCCTTATCCTGAAACTAACGCTAACCCTAAACCTTACCCTTACCCTAAACCTACCCCTAACACTAACCCTAACACATACCCTTACTCTAACCCTAACCCTAAACCTAAAACTAAGCCTAACACTAACCTTAACCCTAACCCTTACCCTTACACTAACCCGACCCTAACCCTAAACCTAACCCTAACCCTTACCCTTACCCTAACCCTAACCTGAAACCCAACCCTAACCCTAACCCTTACCCTAACCCTAATCTAATCCTAACCCTAACCCTTACCCTTACCATAACCCTAACCCTAAACCTAACCCTAACCTTAACCCTAAACCTTACCCTTACACTAACTCAACCCTAACCCTAAACCTAACCCTAACCCTAACCGTTACCCTTACCCTAACCCTAACCATAACCATAACCATAACACTTACCCTTAACCTAACCCTAAACCTAACCCTAACGCTTACCCTAACCCTAATCCTAATCCTAACACTAACCCTAACCCTTACACTAACCCTAAGCCTAATCCCTAACCTTAACCCTTACCCTAACCCTAACCCTAACACTTATCATTAACCTAACCCTAACCCTAACCCTAAGCCTAACCCTAACCCTAACCTTAACCCTAACCCTTACCTTAACCCTGACCCTAACCCTATCACTAAACCCTAACACTAATTCTAACCCTAACAACTAACCCTAACCCTAACCATAACCCTTAAACTTATCCTAACCCTAACCCTAAAATAACACTTACAATTACCCTAACACCTAACCTAACCCTAATCCCAACCCTAACCCTTATTCAAACCCTAAACCTAACCCTTACCCTTACCCTAACCCTAAACCTAATCCTAACCCTAACCCTAATCCTTACCCTTACCATAACTCTAACCCTAAACCTAACCAGAAACCTTACCTTTACCCTAAACCTAACCCTAACCCTTACCGTAAACCTAACTCAAAACCTAACCCTAACCCTTACCCTTACCTTAACCCTAACCCTAAACCTAACCCTTATCCTTAACCTAACGCTAACCCTAAACCTTACCCTTACCCTAAACCTACCCCTAACACTAACCCTAACACATACCCTTACTCGAAACCTAACCCTAAACCTAAAACTAACCGTAACCCTAACCTTAACCCTAACCCTTACCCTTACACTAACCCGACCCTAACCCTAAACCTAACCCTAACCCTTACCCTTACCCTGACCCTAACCTGAAACCCAACCCTAACCCTAACCTTTACCCTAACCCTAACCTAATCCTAACCCTAACCCTTACCCTTACCATAACCCTAACCCTAAACCTAAAACTAACCCTAACCCTAACCTTAACCCTAACCCTTACCCTTACACTAACCCAACCCTAACCCTAAACCTAACCCTAACCCTATCCGTTACCCTTACCCTAACGCTAACCCTAACCCTAACCCTAACCATAACACTTACCCTTAACCTAACCCTAAAACTAACCCTAACGCTTACCCTAACCCTAACCCGAATCCTAACACTAACCCTAACCCTTACACTAACCCTAAGCCTAATCCCTAACCTTAACCCTTACCCTAACCCTAACCCTTACCCTTACCATTAACCTAACCCTAAACCTAACTCTAACCCTGACCCTAACCATAACTCTAACCCTTACCCTAACCCTAACGCTAACCCTAACACTTACCCTTACCCTAAACCTAACCCTAAACCTAACCCTTACCCTTACCCTAACCCTAACCCAAACTCTAACCCTAGCCCTAACCCTAACCCTAACCCTTACCCTAACCCTTACCCTAATCCTAAACCTAACCCTTACCCTTACACTAACACTAACCCTAACTCTAAACCTAATCCTAACCCTAAATTTAACCCTAACCCTTCCCCTTACACTAATCCTAACCCTAACCCTAAACCTATCCTAACCCAAACCCTAACCCTCACCCTTACCCTAACCCTAACCCAATACCTAACCCTAACCCTTACACTTATCCTAAACGTAACCCTAGTCTTAACACTAACCCTAACCCTAAACCTAACCTTAACCCTAACCCTTATCCTTTCCCTAACCATAACCCTAACCCTTTCCCTAACGCTAACATTAACCCTAACACTAACACCTAACCCTACCCCTATCCCGAACCCTAACCCCTAACCCCTACCCCTAACCCTAACCGTAACCCTAACACATACCCTTACCCTAACAAAAACCCTAACCTAACCCTAAACCTAACACTAACGCTAACCCTAAACCTTACCCTAACCCTAACCTTAAACCCAACACTAAACCTAACCCTAACCCTAACCTTAACCCTTAACCTCACCCTAAATCTAACCCTTACCCTAACACTAAACCTTACTCTTATCCTAACCCTAACCCTAACCCTAACACTTACCCTTACTCTAATCCCTACCCTAACCCTAACCCTAACCCTAAGCCTTATCCTACCCTAAACCTAACCCTAACCCTTACCCTAACCCTAACCCTAAACCTAACGCTAACACTAAGCCTAACCCTAACTCTTACCCTAACCCTAACCCTTACCCTAACTCTAATCCTAACCCTAACCCCAACCCTTACCTTTACCCTAACCCTAACCTGAAACCTAACCCTAAACCTAAACCTAACCCTAACCCTTACCCTAACCCTAACCTAATCCTAACCCTAATCCTTACCCTTACCATAACCCTAACCCTAACCCTAAAACTAACCCTAACCCTAACCTTAAACCTAACCCTTACCCTTACCCTAACCCTAACCCTATCCCTAACACATACCCTTACCCTAACCCTAACCTTAAATGAAACACTAAACCTAACCCTAACCCTAACCCTAACCCTTACCCTAACCCTAACCTAAACAAAACCCTAACCCTTACCCTTACCATAACCCTAACCCTAAAACTAACCCTAACCCTAACCTTAACCCTAACCATAACCCTAACCCTAACCCTAACCCTTACCCTAACCCTAACCCTAACCCTAAAACTAACCCTAACCCTAACGCTTACCCTAACCCTAACCCTAACACTAACACTAACCCTGACCCTTATACTAACCCTAAGCCTAACCCCTAACCCTAACCCTTAACCTAACCCTAACCCTAACCCTTACCTTTAACTTAAACCTAAACCTAACTCTAACGCTGACCCTAAACCTAAGCCTAACCCTTACCCTAACCCTAACCCTAACAATAACCCTTACCCTTACCCTAAACCTAACCCTAACCCTAAACCAAACCCTTACCCTTACAATAACTCTAACCCTAACTCTAAACCTAACCTTAACCCTAACCCTAACCCTTACGCTAACCCCTAACCTAATCCTAAACTTAACCCTTACCCTTACCCTAACCCTAACCATAACCCTAAACCTAACGCTAATTCTAACCTTAACCCTAACCCTTACCCTTATACTAACCCTAGCCTTAAACCTAACCCTAACCCTAACCCTAAACATAACCCTCACCCTTACCCTAACCCTAACCCTAAACCTAATCCTAACCCTTACCCTTATCCTAACCGTAACAGTAACTTAACCCTAATCCTAACCCAAAACCTACCGTTAACCCTAACCCTTATCCTTTCCCTAACCGTAACCCTAACCCTGACCCTAACCCTAACCCTAACCCCTACCCGTAACCCTAACCTTAACCCCTATCCCCTAACCCTAACCCTAACCCTAACACATACCCTAACCCTAACCTTAACCTATCCCTAAACCTAACACTAAACCTAACCCTAACCCTAACCCTAACCCTTAACCTAACCCTAACCCTAACCCTTACTCTAACCCTACCCCTTACCCTTACCCTAACCCTAACCCTAACCCTAACCCTAACACATACCATTACCCTAACCCTAAACCTAACCATAATACTTACACTTAACCTAACCCTAACCCTAAACCTAACACTTCCCCTAACCCTAACAATAACCCTAACACTAACCCTAACCCTTACACTAAACCTAAGCCTAAGCCCTAACCCTATACCTAACCCTAACCCTTATCCTTATCCTAAACTTAACCCTAATCTTAACCCTAACCGTAACCCTAAACCTAATCCTAACACTAACAGTTACCCTTACCCTAAGCCTAACCCTAAACCTATCCCTTACCCTAACCCTAACCTAACCCTAACCCTAACCCTTAACCTAACCCTAAAACTAAGCCTATCCCTAACCCATACCCTTACCTTAACCCTTACCCTAACTCTAACCCTAACCCTAACCCCAACCCTTACCCTTACGCTAACCCTAACCTGAAACCTAACCCTAATCCTAAACCTAAACCTAACCATAACCCTAACCCTAACCCTAACCTTAAATGAAACACTAAATCTAACCCTGCCCTAACCCTAACCCTTTCCCTAAACCTAATCTAATCCTAACCCTAAACCTTACGCTTACCCTAACCCTAACCCTAACCCTAAACCTAACCCTAACCCTAACCCTAACACTTACCCTTAACCTAACCCTAACCCTAACCCTAAAACTAACCCTAACCCTAACCTTAACCCTAACGCTTACCCTTACCCTAACACTAACCCTAACCCTAACCCTAAACCTAACCGTAACCCTAACCCAAACCCTAACACTTACCCTTAACCTAACACTACCCCTAACCCTAACGCTTACCCTAACCATAACCCTAACCCTAACACTAACCCTAACCATTATACTAACCCTAAGCAAAACCCCTAACCATAACCTTTACCCTAACCCTTACCATAACCCTAACCCTTACCTTTAACCTAAACCTAAACCTAACTCTAACCCTGACCCTAACCCTAATCCTAACCCTTACCCTAACCCTAACCCTAACAATAACCCTTACCCTTAC
Organism: Megascapheus bottae; assembly: GCA_024803745.1. Taxonomy (NCBI): domain Eukaryota; kingdom Metazoa; phylum Chordata; class Mammalia; order Rodentia; family Geomyidae; genus Megascapheus; species Megascapheus bottae. The sequence goes on from JANJXV010000291.1 coordinate 660,187, forward strand.
CCTAAACCTAACCCTAACCCTAAACCAAACCCTTACCCTTACAATAACTCTAACCCTAACTCTAAACCTAACCTTAACCCTAACCCTAACCCTTACGCTAACCCCTAACCTAATCCTAAACTTAACCCTTACCCTTACCCTAACCCTAACCATAACCCTAAACCTAACGCTAATTCTAACCTTAACCCTAACCCTTACCCTTATACTAACCCTAGCCTTAAACCTAACCCTAACCCTAACCCTAAACATAACCCTCACCCTTACCCTAACCCTAACCCTAAACCTAATCCTAACCCTTAACCTTATCCTAACCGTAACAGTAACTTAACCCTAATCCTAACCCAAAACCTACCCTTAACCCTAACCCTTATCCTTTCCCTAACCGTAACCCTAACCCTGACCCTAACCCTAACCCTAACCCCTACCCGTAACCCTAACCTTAACCCCTATCCCCTAACCCTAACCCTAACCCTAACACATACCCTAACCCTAACCTTAACCTATCCCTAAACCTAACACTAAACCTAACCCTAACCCTAACCCTAACCCTTAACCTAACCCTAACCCTAACCCTTACTCTAACCCTACCCCTTACCCTTACCCTAACCCTAACCCTAACCCTAACCCTAACACATACCATTACCCTAACCCTAAACCTAACCATAATACTTACACTTAACCTAACCCTAACCCTAAACCTAACACTTCCCCTAACCCTAACAATAACCCTAACACTAACCCTAACCCTTACACTAAACCTAAGCCTAAGCCCTAACCCTATACCTAACCCTAACCCTTATCCTTATCCTAAACTTAACCCTAATCTTAACCCTAACCGTAACCCTAAACCTAATCCTAACACTAACAGTTACCCTTACCCTAAGCCTAACCCTAAACCTATCCCTTACCCTAACCCTAACCTAACCCTAACCCTAACCCTTAACCTAACCCTAAAACTAAGCCTATCCCTAACCCATACCCTTACCTTAACCCTTACCCTAACTCTAACCCTAACCCAAACCCCAACCCTTACCCTTACGCTAACCCTAACCTGAAACCTAACCCTAATCCTAAACCTAAACCTAACCATAACCCTAACCCTAACCCTAACCTTAAATGAAACACTAAATCTAACCCTGCCCTAACCCTAACCCTTTCCCTAAACCTAATCTAATCCTAACCCTAAACCTTACGCTTACCCTAACCCTAACCCTAACCCTAAACCTAACCCTAACCCTAACCCTAACACTTACCCTTAACCTAACCCTAACCCTAACCCTAAAACTA
>JANJXV010000291.1:666473-718973 GCA_024803745.1 Megascapheus bottae
ACCCTAACCCTAAACATAGCCCTTACCCTTACCCTTACCCTAACACTGAACCTAACTCTAACCCTAACCCTAACCCTTACCCATACCCTAACCCTAAACCTAAACCTAACCCTAAACCTTACCCTTAACCTAAACCTAACCCTAACCCTTACCGTAAACCTAACCCTAACCCTAACTCTAACCCTTACCCTTATCTTAACCCTAAACCTAACCCTAACCCTTACCCTTACCCTTATCCTAATGCTAACCCTAAACTTTACCCTTACCCTAAACCTAACCCTAACCCCAACACATACCCTTACCCTAACCCTAACCCTAACCCTAACCGTAACCGTAACCCTAAACCTAACCCTAACCCTAAACCTAACCCTTACCCTAACCCTAACGCTAACCTAACACTTACCCTTACCCTAACCCTAACCTGAAACCTAACCCCAACCCTAAACCTAACGCTAACCCTTACCCTAACCCTAACGTAATCCTAACCCTAATCCATGCCCTTACCATAACCCTAACCCTAACCCTAAAACTAACCCTAACCCTAACCTTAAACCTAACCCTTACCCTAACCCTAACCCTAACCCTAAACCTAACCCTCATCCTGACCCTTACCCTTACACTAACCCTAAACCTAACCATAACACTTACACTTAACCTAACCCTAACCCTAAACCTAAGGCTTCCCCTAACCCTAACGCTAACCCTAATACTAACCCTAACCCTTACACAAAACCTAAGCCTAATCCCTAACCCTATACCTAACCCTAACTCTTATCCTTATCCTAAACTTAACCCTAATCTTAACCCTAATCTTAACTCTAACCCTAATCCTAACACTAACACTTACCCTTACCCTAAGCCTAACCCTAAACCTATCCCTTATCCTAACCCTAACCCTATCCCTAACACTTAACCTAACCCTAACACTAACCCTAAACCCTAACCCTTACCCTAACCCTCACCCTAATCCTAACTCTAACCCTTAACCTTACCCTAACCCTAACCCTAACCATAAACCTAACCCTAAACCTAACCTTAAACCTAACCCTTACCCTTACCCTAACCCTAACACTAACCCTAACCCTAAACCTAACCCTAATTCTAACCTTACCCTTACCCTACCGCTAAGCCTAAACCTTTACCTTACCCTAAACCTAACCCTAACCATTACCCTAAACCTAACACTAACCCTCACTCTAACACTAACACATACCCTTACCCTAAACCTAACACTAACCCTAACCCTAACCCTTACCCTAAAACTAACCATAAACCTAACCATAAAACTTACCCTTCACCTAAACCTAACCCTAACCAGAACGCTTACCCTAACCCTAACCCTATTCTTAACACAAACCCTAACCCTTTCACTAATCCTAAGCCTAACCTCTAACCCTAACCCTTACCCTAACCCTAACCCTAACCCTTACCATTATCCTAACCCTAAACCTAACACTAACCCTGACCCTAACCCTAAACCTAACCCTTACCCTAAACCTAACGCTAACCCTAATCCTTACCCTTACCCTAACCCTAACCCTAAACCTAACCCTTACCCTTACCCTAACCCTAACCATAACTCTAAACCTAACCCTAACCCTAAACCTATCCCTTACCCTAACCTACCCTAATCCTAAACCTAACCCTTAACCTTACCCTCACCCTAACCCTAACCTTAAACCTAACCCTAACCCTAACCTTAAACCTAAACCTTACCCTTACACTAATACTAACCCAAACCCTAAACCTAACCCGTACCCTAACCCTCACCCTTACCCTAATCCTAACCCAATACATAACCCTAACCCTTAGCCTTATCGTAACTGTAACCCTAATCTTAACCCTAACCCTAACCCTAAACCTAACCTTAAACCTAACCCTTATCCTTTCCCTACACGTCACCCTAACCCTTACCCTAAGCCTTACCCTAACCCTACCCTAACCCTAACCCCTAACCCTAACCCTAACCCCTAACCCATAACCCTAACCCTAACCCTAAAGCTAACATATACCCTTACCCTAACCCTAACCCTAACCTTAACGTAACTCTAAACCTAACCCTAAACCTATCCCTAACGCTAACCCTAACCCTTACCATAACCCTAACCTTAAACCCAACATTAAACCTAACCCTTACCCTTACACTAACCCTAACCCTTAACCTAACCCTAACCCTAACCCTATGCCCAACCCTATCCCTTACCTTTACGCTAACCTTAACCCTAAATGTAACCCCAACCCTATCCCCTAACCCTAACCCTAACCCTTACCCTAACGCTAACCTTAACCCTAACCCTAACCCTTACACTTACCCTAACCCTAAACCTAACCCTAACCCTTATCCTACCCCTAACCCTAACACTAACCCTAACACTTAACCTAACCCTAACACTAATCCTAACCCCTAACCCTAACTCTTACCAAACCCTAACCCTAAGCCCTACCCTAACCCCTAACCGAAACCCTAACCCTAACCCTTACCTTAACCCTAACCTTAACCCTAACACTAAAACTTACCCTAACCCTAACGCTAACCCTTATCCTAACCCTAACCCTAACCCTAACCCTTAACCCAACCCTAACACTAAACCTAACCCATAACCCTAACCCTTACCTAACCCTTACCCTAACCCTAACCCTAACCCCTAACCCTAACCATAACCATAACTCTAACCCTTACCCTTACTCTAACCCTAAAACTAACCCTCTCCCTAAACCTAACCCTTACCCTGAACCTAACCCTAACGCTAACCCTAAACCTAACCCTTATCCTAAACCTAACATTAAATCCTACACTAAACTTAACCCTAACCCTAACCTTAACCCTTACCCTTACCTTAACCCTAAACCTAACCCTAACAATTAGCCTAACCCTAACACTAACCCTAACCCTAACCCTAACCCTAAACCTAACACATACCCGTACCCTAACCCTAACCCTAACCCTAACCCTAACCTAACCCTAAACCTAACCCTAACCCTAACCTTAACCATTACCCTTACGTAACCCTAACCCTAACCCTAACGCTAAACTTTACCCTAATCCTAACCCTAATCCTAACCCTAACCCTTAACCTTACCCTAACCCTAACCCTAACCCTACCACTTACTTTTATCCTAACCCTAACCCTAACCCTAAACCTAACCCTAACCCTAACCCTAACCCTTATCCTAACCCTAACCCTAACCCTAACCCTGACCCTTAACACAACCCTAACACTAACCCTAACCCCTAACCCTAACCCTTACCTTACCCTTACCCTAACCCTAAAACTAACCCCTAACCCTAACCATAACCCTAACCATAACCCTAAAACTTACCCTTAACCTAACCCTAAACCTAACCCTATCCCTAAACCTAACCCTTACCCTTAACCTAACCCTAACCCTAACGCTAAACCTAAACCTAACCCTTATCCTAAACCTAACCCTAAACCCTACACTAAACCTAACCCTAACCCTTACCCTTACCTTAACCCTAAACCAAACCTAACAATTAGCCTAACCCTAACACTAACCCTAACGCTATCCCTAACCGTAACCCTAAACCTAACACATACCCTTACCCTAACCCTAACCCTAACCCTAACCCTAACCCTAACCTAACCCTAAACCTAACCCTAACCCTAACACTAATCCTTACCCTAACCCTAACCTTAACCCCAACACTAAACCTAACCCTAACCCTGACCCTAAACCTAAACTTTACCCTAACCCTAACCCTAACCGAAACACTAAACCTAACCCTAACCCTAACCCTTACCCTAACCGTAACGTAATCCTAACCCTAATGCTTGCCCTTACAATAAACCTAACCCTAACCCTAAAACTACCCCTAACCCTAACCTTAAACCTAACCCTTACCCTAACCCTAACCCTAACCCTAAATCTAACCCTAATCCTAACCCTTACTCTTACCCTAACCCTAATCCTAAGCATAACACTTACACTTAACCTAACCTAACCCTAACCCTAACGCTTCCCCTAACCCTAACACTAACCCTAATACTAACCCTAAACCTTACACTAAACCTAAGCCTAACCCCTAACCCTATACCTAAACTTAACCCTTATTCTTATCCTAACCTTAACCCTAATCTTAACCCTAACCCTAACCCTAATCCTAACACTAACACATACCCTTACCCTAAGCCAAACCCTAAACCTATCCCTTATCCTAACCCTAACCCTAACGCTAACCCTAACCCTTAACCTAACCCTAACACTAACCCTAAACCCTAACCCTAACCCTTACCTAACCCTAACACTAACCCTAACCCTAAAACCTAACCCTAACCGTAAACCTAACCCCTAACCCTGACCCTAACCCTAACGCTTACCCTAAACCTAACACTAACACTAACACTTACCCTAACCCTAACCCTAACCCTTATCCTAACCCTAACCCTAAACCTAACCCTTACCTAACCATTACACTAACCCTAACCCCTAACCCTAACCCTTACCCTTACCCTAACCCTAAACCTAACCCTCACCCTAAACCTAACACTTCCCCTTAACCTAACCCTAAACCTAACGCTAACCCTTAACCTAACCCTTATCCTAACCTAAACATAAACCCTATACTAAACCTAACCCTAACCCTAACCCTTACCATTACCTTAACCCTAAACCTAAACCTAACAACTAGCCTAACCCTAACACTCACCCTAACCCTAACCCTAACACATACCCTTACCCTAACCCTAACCCTAACCCTAACCTAATCCTAAACCTAACCCTAACCCTAACCCTAATACTTACCCTAACCTTAACCCCAATACTAAACCTAACCCTAACTCTAATATTAACCCTTACCCTTTCCCTAACCCTAACCCGAAACATAACCCTAACCCTTACCCTTACCCTAACCCTAAACCTAACACTCTCCCTAAACCTAACACTTCCCCTTAACCTAACCCTAACACTAACGCTAACCCTAAACCTAACCCTTATCCTCAACCTAAACCTAAACCCCACACTAAACCTAACCCTAACCCTTACCCATACCTTAACCATAAACCTAACCCTAACAATTAGCCTAACCCTAACACTAACCCTAATCATAACCCTAACCCTAACCCTAACACATACCCTTAGCCAAACCCTAACCCTAACCCTAACCCTAACCTAGCCCTAAACCTAACCCTAACCCTAACCCTAATCCTTACCCTAACCCTAACCTTATCCCCAACACTAAACCTAACCCTAACCGTAACCTTAACCCTTACCCTTTCCCTAACCCTAACTCTAAAACTAACCCTAACCCTCACCCTAACCCTAACCCTAATCCTAAACCTAACCCTTAACCTTACCCTAACCCTAACCCTAACCCTAATCCTAACCCTAACCCTAACCCTAACATTAACCCTTAACCCAATCCTAACACTAACCCTAACCTCTAACCCTAACCCTTACCTAACCCTTACCATAACGCTAACCCTAACCCCTAACCCTAACCCTAACCATAACCCTAACCCTTACACTTTCCCTAACCCTAAACTTAACCCTCTCCCTAAACCTAACCCTTACCCTTAACCTAACCCTAACACTAACGCTAACCCTAAACCTAACCCTTATCCTAAACCTAACCCTAAACCCTACACTAAACCTAACCCTTACCCTTACCCTTACCTTAACCCTAAACCTAACACTAACAATTAGCCTAACCCTAACACTAACCCTAACCCTAACCCTAACTCTAACACATATGCTTACCCAAACCCTAACCCTAACCCTAACCCTAACCTAACCCAAAACCTAACCCTAACCCTAACCCTAATCCTTACCCTAACCCTAACCTTAACCCCAATACTAAACCTAACCCTAACCCTAACCTTAACCCTTACCCTTTCCTAACCCTAACCCTAAACCAAACCCTAACCCTAACCCTCACCCTAACCCTAACCCTAATCCTAACCCTAACCCTTAACCTTACCCTAACCCTAACCCTAAACCTAACCCTAACCCTAACCCTAACCTTAACCCTAACCCTTACCCTTACCCTCACCCTAACCCTAACCCAACCCTGAACCTAACCCTAATCCTAACCCTAACCCTTACCCTTACCCTAACGCTAAACCTAAACCTTACCCTTACCCTAAACCTAACCCTAACACTTACCCTAAACCTAACCCTAACCCTAACCCTTACCCTGACCTTAACCCTAACCCTAACCCTAACCATTACCCTTACTGTAACCCTAACCCTAACTCTAACACCTAACCCTAACCCTAACCCTAACCCCTAACCCTAACCTTGACCCTAAACCTAACACTTACAATTACCCTAATCCCTAACCTAAGCCTAACCCCAACACTAACCCTTACCTAACCCTAAACCTAACCCTTACCCTTAACCTTACCCTAACCCTAAACCTAAACCTAACCCTAACCCTTTCCCTTACCCTAACCTTAAGCCTAAACCTATCCCTAAACCTTATCCTTACCTTAAACCTAACCCTAACCCTTATCGTAAACCTAACCCTAACCCTAACCCTTACCCTTACCTTAACTGTAACCCTAAACCTAACCCTTGCCCTTACCCTAACGCTAACCCTAAACCTTACCCTTACCCTAAACCTAACCCTAACCCTAACCCTAACCCTAACACATACCCTTACTCTTACCCTAACCATAACCGTAACCGTAACCCTGAACCTAACCCTGACCCCAAATCTAACTCTTACCATATCCCTAACCTTAACTGAAACACTAAACCTAACCCTAACCCTAACCCCAACGCTTACCCTTACCCTAACCCTAACCTGAAACCTAACCCTAACCCTAAACCTAAACCTAACCCTTACCCTAATCCTAACCTAAGCCTAACCCTAATCCTTACCCATACCAAAACCCTAACCCTAAGTCTAAAACTAACAATAACCCTAACCTTAACGCTAACCCTTACCCTTACCCTAACCCTAAACCTAACCCTAACCCTAACCCTAACCCTAACCCTAACCCTAACGCTAACCATTACCCTTAACTTAAACCTAACCCTAACCCTAACCCTTACCCTTACTCTAACGCTAAACCTAACCCTAACCCTAACCCTAACCCTAACACAAACCCTTACCCTAACCCTAACCCTAACTCTAACGCTAACCCTAAACCTAATCCTAAACCTAACCCTAACCCTAACCCTAAACCTAACCCTAACCCTTACCCTAACCCTAACCCTAACCCTAACCCCTAACCCTAACCCTAACTCTAAACCTAACACTTACAATTCCCCTAACACCTAACCTAACCCTAAACCCAACCCTAAACCTTACCCTAACCCTAAACCTAACCCTTACCCTTAACCTTATCCTAACCCTAAACCTAAACCTAACCCTAACCCTAACCCTTTCCCTTACCCTAACCTTAACACTAATCCTAACCCTAAACCTTATCCTTACAGTCAACCTAACCCTAACCCTAACCCTAACCCTTACCCTTACCTTAATCCTAACCCTTAAACTAACCCTTACCCTTACCCTTACCCAAAACCTTACCCTTACCCTAAAACTAACCCTAACCCTAACCATAACACATACCCTTACCCTAACCCTAACCCTAACCCTAACCATAAACCTAACCCTAACCCTAACCCTAAACCTAACCCTTAACCGAAACACTAAACCTAACCCTAACCCTAACCCCAACCCTTAGCCTTACCCTAACCCTAACCTGAAACCTAAACCTAACCCTAACACTAATCCTAACACTAACACTAACCCTAACCCTTACACTAACCCTAAGCCTATCCCTAACCCTAACACTAACCCTAACACTTACACTAACCCTAAGCCTAACCCCTAACCCTAACCCTTACTCTAACCCGAACCCTAACCCTAACCCTAAACCTTACCATTAATCTAACCCTAAACCTAAATCTAACCCTGACCCTAACCCTAACCCTAACCCTTACCGTAACCCTAATTCTTACCCTAACCCTTACCCTTACCCTAACCCTAACCCTAACCCTAACCCTAAACCTAACCCTTACCCTTACCCTAACCCTAACCCAAACTCTAAACCTAACATTAACCTAACACTAACCCTTAACCTAACCCCTACCCTAATCCTAACCCTAACCCTTACCCTTACCTTAACCCTAAACCTAACCCTAACACTTAGCCTAACCCTAACGCTAACCCTAACCCTTACCCTAACCCTAACCCTAACCATAAACCTAACCCTAACCCTATACCTAACCCTTAACCGAAACACTAAAGCTAACCCTAACCCTAACCCCAACCCTTAGCCTTACCCTAACCCTAACCTGAAACCTAACCCTAACCCTAACCCTAACCCTAACACTTACCCTAACCCTAACCTTAACCCCAACACTAAACCTAACCCTAACCCTAACCCTAAACCTTACCCTTACTCTAACCCTAACCCTAAAGCTAACCCTAACCGTAACCCTTACCCTAACCCTAACCCTAATCCTAACCCTAACCCTTAACCTTACCGTAACCCTAACCCTAACCCTAAACCTAACCTAACCCTAACCTTAACCCTAACACTTACCCTTACCTTAACCCTAACCCTAATCCTAAGTCTAACCCTATCCGTTACCCTAACCCTAACCCCAACCCTAACCCCTAACCCTAACCCTAACACTAACCCCTAACCCTAACCCTAACCCTTAACTTTATCATAACCCTAACCCTAAAATAACACTTACAATTACCCTAACACCTAACCTAATCCTAACCCCAACCCTAACCCTTATCCTAACCCTAAACCTAACCCTTACCCTTACCCTAACCCTAAACCTAACCCTAACCCTAACCAACACTTGCCCTTACCCTAACCCAAACCCTAAACCTAACCCTAAACCTTAAACTTACCCTAAACATAATCCTAACCCTTACCGTAAACCTAACCCTAACCCTAACCCTTACCCTTACCTTAAACCTAACCCTAACCCTGACTCTTACCCTTACCCTAACGCTAACCCTACACCTTACCCTTACCCTAAACCTAACCCTAACCCTAAACCTAACTCATACCCTTATCCTAACCCTAACCCTAACACTAACCGTAACCCTAAACCTAACCCTAAACCTAACCCTAACCCTAACCCTAACCCTAACGCTTACCGTAACCCTAACCTTAACCGAAACACTAAACCTAACCCTCACCCTAACCCCAACCCTTAACCTTACCCTAACCCTAACATGAAACCTAACCCTAAACCTAAACCTAACCCTAACCCTTACACTAACCCTAACTAATCCTAACCCTAATCCTTACCCTTACCATAACCCTAACCCTAACCCTAAAATTAACCCTAACCCTAATCTTAACCCTAACCCTTACCCTTACCCTAACCATAACCCTAACCCTAACCCTAACCCTAACCTTAACCCTAACCCTTACGCTTACACTAACCCTAACCGTAACCCTAAGCCTAACCCTAAAACTAACCCTAACCCTAACCGTTACCCTTACCCTAACACTAACCCTAACCATAACACTTACCCTTACCCTAACCCTAACACTATCCCTAACGCTTACCCTAACCCTAACGCTTACCGTAACCCTAACCTTAACCGAAACACTAAACCTAACCCTCACCCTAACCCCAACCCTTAACCTTACCCTAACCCTAACATGAAACCTAACCCTAAACCTAAACCTAACCCTAACACTTACACTAACCCAAAGCCTAACCCCTAACCCTAACCCTTACCCTAACCCTAAACCTAACCCTACCATTAACCTAACCCTAAACCTAACTCTAACCCTGACCCTAACCCTAAACCTTACCCTAACCCTAAGGCTAAACCTAACCATTACCTTTACCCTAACCCTAACCCTAAACCTAAACCTAAACCTTACCCTTACCCTAACCCTAAGCCTAAGTCTAAACCTAACACTGACACTAACCCTAAACCTTACCCTAACCCCTACACTAATCCTAAACCTCACCCTTACCCTAACCTTAACCCTAACCCTTACCCTTACACTAACCCTAACCCTAAACCTAACCCTAACCCTAACCCTAACCCTAACTCTCACCCTTACCATAAACCTAACCTTATACCTAAACCTAACCCATACTCTTATCCTAACCTTAACCCTAAACTTAACCCTAACCCTAACCCTAACCCTAACCCTTATCCTAACCCTAACCCTACCCCTAACCCTAACCTTAACCCTTAACCCAACCCTAACACTAAACCTAACCCCTAACCCTAACCCTTACCCTACCCTAACCTTAACCCTAACCCCTAACCCTAACCGTAACTCTAACCCCTAACCCTAACCCTAACCCTTACCATAACCCTAACACTAACACTTACCCTAACCCTAACCCTAACCCTTATACTAACCCTAACCCTAACCCTTAACCCAAACCTAACACTAACCCTAACCCCTAACCCTAACCCTTACCTAACCCTAACCCCAACCGAAACTCTTAGCCCTAACCCGAACCCTAACCATAACCCTAACCCTAACCCTTACCCTTACCGTAAAACTAAACCTAACCCTTTTTCTCACCCTAAACCTTACCCTTAACCTAACGCTAACCCTAACCCTAACCCTAAACCTAACCCTTACCCTAAACCTAACCCTAAGCCTTACCCTAAATCTAACACTAACCCTAACCCTAACCTTTACCCTTACCTTAACCCTAAACCTAACTCAAACACTTAGCCTAAGCCTAACGCTAACCCTAAACCTAAACCTAACCCTTACCCTAACACATACCCTTACCCTAACCCTAACCCTAACCCTAACCCTAACCTTACCCTAAACCTATCACTAACCCTAACCCTAACCCTTACCCTAACCCTAACCTTAACCCCAACACTAAACCTAACGCTAACCCTAAACCTAACCCTAACCCTCACCCTTACCCTAACCCTAACCAATACCTAACCCTAACCCTTACCCTTATCCTAACCGTAACCCTAATCTTAACACTAACCCTCACCCTAAACCTAACCTTAACCCTAAGCCTTATCCTTTCCCTAACTGTAACCCTAACCCTTACCCTAACCCTAACCCTAACCCTAACACTTACCCCTAACCCTACCCCTAACCCTAACCCTAACCCCTAACCCCTAACCCTAACCCTAACACATACCCTTACCCTAACCCTAACACAAACCCTAACCTAAACCTAAACCTAACCCTAAACCTAACCCTAACGCTAACCCTAAACCTTACCCTAAACCTAACCTTAAACCCAACACTAAACCTAACCCTAACCCTAACTTTAACCCTTACCCTAACCCTAACTCTAAACTTTACCGTAACCCTAACCCTTACACTTATCCTAACACTAACCCTAACCCTAACCCTAACACTTACTCTTACCCTAACACCTACCCTAACCCTAACCCTAACCCTAAGCCTTAACCTAACCCTAAACCTAACCCTAACCTTAACCTTACCCTAACTCTAATCCTAACCCTTACCCTAACTCTACCCCTAACCCTAACCCTAACCCTTACCCTAGCCCTAAACCTAACCTTAACCCTATACAGAACCCTAACTATAAACCTAACCCTTACCCTAACACTAAACCTAACACTAACACTTACTCTTACCCTAAGGCTAACCCTAACCCTAACCCTTATCCTAACCCTAACTAATCCTAACCCTAATCCTTACCCTTACCATAACCCTAACCCTAACCCTAAAATTAACCCTAACTTTAACCCTAATCTTAACCCTAACCCTAACACTTACCCTTACACTTATCTTAACCCTAAACCCAACCTTAACACTAATCCTATCACTAAACCTATCCCTTACCCTTACGCTAACCCTAATCCTAATCCTAAACATAACCCCTAACCCTAACCCTAACCCTAACACTTACCCTTACCCTAACCCTAAACTTAACCTTAATCCAAACCCTACACCTAACCCTAACCCTAACCCTAACCCTAACACTAACACTTACTCTTACCCTAAGGCTAACCCTAACCCTAACCCTTACCCTAACCCCAACCATAACCCTACACCTAACCCTTAAGCTAACCCTAACACTAACCCTAACACTAACCCAAACCCTAACCCTAACCCTTATCCTCACCCTAAAATTTCCTCTAACCCTAACCCTTAACCCAACACTAACACTAACCCTAACCCCTAACCCTAACCTTTACCTAAACCTAACCCTAACCATAACCATAACCCCTAACCGTAACCCTAAACCTAACCCTAAACCTAACCCTAACCATTACCCTAACCCTAACCTTAACCCAAACACTAAACATAACCCTAACCATAACCCCAACACTTACCCTTACCCTAACCCTAAAATTAACCTAACCTTAACCCTAACCCTAACCCTAACCCTAATCCTTACCCTAACCCTAACCTAATCCTAACCCTAACCCTTACCCTTACCCTTACCCTAGGCCTAACCCTAACCCTGAAACTAACCCTAACCCTAACCTTAACTCTAAACTTACCCTAAACCTCACCCTAAACCTAACCCTAACCGTAACTCTAACCCTAACCCTACCCCTAACCCTTACACTAACCCTCACCCTATCTGTAACCCTAACCCTAACCCTAACCCTAACCCATACCCTTAAACTAACCCTAACCCTAACTCTAACCCTAACCCTACCCCTAACCCTTACCCTAACCTGAACCCTAACGCTAACCCTTTCCCTTACCCTAACCCTAACACTAACACTAAAACTAACCCTTACCCTTTCCCTAACCCTAACCCAAAAACTAAGCCTAACCCTAACCCTAACCCTTACCCTAACCCCTTCCCTAATCCTAACCCTAACACTTACCCTTACCCTAACCCTACCCCTAAATCTAAAACTAACCCTAAACCTAATCTTAACCCTAACACTTAACGTTACACTAACCCTAACCCTAACCCTAAACAAAACCCTAACCCTAACCCTAACCTTAACCCAAACCCTTACCGTTGCACTAACCCTAACCCAAACCCTAACCCTAAACCTAACCCTAACCCTAACCCTAACACTTACCCTTACCCTAACCCTAACCCTAAACCTAACCTTAACCCTAACACTTATCCTTTCCCTTATCCTAACCCTAACCCCAAACCTAAACCTAACCCTAACCTAACCCTCACTCTTACCCTAACCCTAACCCGAACCCTAACCCTAACCCTAAACCTAAACCTAACCCTAACCCTATCGCTAACCCTATCCCTTACTCTTACCTTAACCCTAACCCTAAAAATAACCCGACCCTCACCCTAACTCTAACCCTTACCCTTACCCTAACCCTAAACCTAACCCTTCCATTACCCTAACCATATCCCTAAACCTTACCCTAACCCTAACCCTAACCCTAAAGCTAAACCTAACCCTAACCGTACCCCCTAACCCTAACCCTAACCCTAACCATTACCCTTATCCTAACCCTAACCCTAACCCTAACCCTTACTCTTACCCTAACCCTAAACTTAACCCCAATCCTAAATCTTAACCTAACCGTAATCCTAACCCTTACCCTAACCCTAAACCTTACCTTTACCCTAACCCTAACCCTAGCCCTAACCGAAAACCTAAACCTAACCCTAAACCTAATCCTAACCCTTACCCCAACACTAAACCTAACCCTAACCCTTACCCTTACCCTTACCCTAACCCTAAACCTAAACCTAAAACTTTCCCTTACCCTTACCCTAACCCTAACCCTAAACCTAACCCTAACCCTAACTCTTACCCTAAACCCTACCCTAATACTAGCCCTAACCCGGACCCTTACTCTAACCCTAAACCTAACCCTTACCGGAAACCTAACCCTAACCCTAACCTTAACCTTAACCCTTACGCTTACACTAACCCTAACCCTAACCCTAACCCCAAACCTAACCCTAACCTACACCTAACACTTACACTTACCCTAACCCTAACCTTAACCCTAAACCTAACCCTAAAACTAACCTTTACCCTAACCGTTATCCTTTCCCTAACCCTAACCCTAACCCTAACCTGAAACCTAAACCTAACTCTAAACCTAACCCTTACCCTTACCCTAACCCCAACCCTAAACCTAACCCTAACACTTACCCTTACGCTAACGCTAACCCTAACCATAAACGTAACTTAACCTTAACTCTTACCCTTACCCTAACCCTAACCCTAACCCTAACCCTAAACCTAACCCTAACCCTAACCCTTACCATTACCTTAACCCTAACCCTAAACCTAACCCTTACCCTTACCCTAACGCTAACCCTAAACCTTACACTTACCCTATACCTAACCCTAACCCTAACCCTAACACATACCCTTGCCCTAACCCTAACCCTAACTCTAACCGTAACCCTAAACCTAACCCTAAACCTAACCCTAACCCTAAACCTAACCCTTACCGTAACCCTAACCTGAACCGAAACACTAAACCTAACCCTAACCCTAACCCCAACCCTTACCCTTACCCTAACCCTAACCTGAAACTTAATCCTAATCCTAAACCTAACATTAACTCTTACCCTTACCCTAACCCTAACCAAATCCTAACCCTAATCCTTACCCTTACCATAACCCTAACCCTAACCCCAACCCTAACCCTTACCCTAAACCTTAACCTAACCCTTACCCTTACCCTAACCCTAAACCTAACCCTAACCCTAACCCTAACCCTTACCCTTACCCTACCCCTAACTCTAAACCTAAACCTAAACCTTACCCTTACCCTAAACCTAACCCACACCCTTACCGAAAACCTAACCCTAAATCAAACCCTAACTCTTACCTTTACCTTAACCCTAACCCTAACCATAACTCTTACCCTTACCCTAACGCTAACCCTAAACCTTACCCTTACCCTAAACCTAACCCTAACCCTAACCCTAATGCATACCCTTATCCTAACCCTAACCCTAACCCTAACCTTAACCCTAAACCTAACCCTAAACCTAACCCTAACCCTAACCCTAACCTTTACCGTAACCCTAACCTTAACCGAAACACTAAACCTAACCCTAACCCTAACCCCAAACCTGACCCTTACCCTAACCCTAACCTGAAACCTAACCCTAACCCTAAACCTAACCCTAACACTTACCCTCACCCTATCCTAATCCTAAACCTAATCCTTACCATTACCATAACCCTAACCCTACCCCTAAAACTAACCCTAACCCTAACCTTAATCCTAACCCTTACCCTTACCCTAACCCTAACCCTAAACCTAACTCTAACCTTAACCCTAACCCTTACCCTTACCCTAACCCTAACCCTAACCCTAACACTTACTCTTACCCTAACCCCTACCCTAACCCTAACCCTAACCCTAAGCCTTAACCTAACCCTAAACCTAACCCTAACCCTTACCCTTACCCTAACCCTAAAACTAACCCTAACTCTAACCCTAACCCTTACCCTAAATCTAACCCTAACCCTAACCCTAACCCTTTACCTAACTCTAACCCTAAACCTAACCCTTACCCTAACCCTAAACCTAACCCTAACCTTAACCGTAATCTTAACCCTAACCCTAACCCTTACCCTTACAGTAACCCTAACACTAAACCCAACCTTAACCCTAATCCTATCACTAAACCTATCCCTTACCCTTACCCTAACCCTAACCCTAATCCTAACCCTAAACATAACCCATAACCCTAACACTAACCCTAACCCTTACCCTTACCCTAACCCTAAACTTAACCTTAACCCAATCCTTAAACCTAACCCTATCCCTAACCCTAACACTAACACTTCCTCTTACCCTAAGCCTAACCCTAACCGTAACACTTATCCTAACCCCAGCCAAAACCCTAACCCTAACCCTTAACCTAACCCTAACACTAACATTAACACTAAACCTTACCCTAACCCTAACCCTTAACCCAACCCTAACACTAACCCTAACCCCTAACCCTAAACCTTACCTAATCCTAACACTAACCATAACCGTAACCCCTAACCCTAACCCTAATCCTATCCCTAAACCTAACCCTAACCATTACCCTAACCCTAACCTTAACCCAAACTCTAAACCTAACCCTAACCCTAACCCCAACCCTTACCCTTACCCTAACCCTAAAACTAAACCTAAATTTAACCCTAACCCTAACCCTAACCCTTACCCTAACCCTACCCTAATCCTAACCCTAACCCTTACCCTTACCCTAATCCTAACCCTAACCCGAACCTTAACTCTAACCTTACCCTAAACCTAAACCTAAACCTAACCCTAACAGTAACTCCAACCCTAACCCTAACCCTAACCCTTACCCTAACCCTAACCCTATCTGTAACCCTAACTATAACCCTAACCCTAACCCATACCCTTAAACTAACGCTAACCCTAATTCTAAACCTAACCCTTAACCTAACCCCAACCCTAAACCTAACCCTAACACTTACCTTTACGCTAACCCTAACCCTAACCCTAACTGTAACTTAACTTAACACTTACCCTTACCCTAAACCTAACCCTAACCCTAAACCTAACACTAACCCTTACCCTTACCTTAACCATAACCCTAAACCTAACCCTTACCCTTACCCTAACGCTAACCATAAACCTTACCCTTACCCTATACCTAACCCTAACCTTAACCCTAACACATACCCTTACCCTAACCCTAACCGTACTCTAAACCTAACCCTAAACCTAACCCTAAGCCTAAACCTAACATTACGCGTTACCCATACCCTAACCCTAACCTAATCCTAACCCTAATCCTTACCCTTACCATAACCCTAAACCTAAACCCAATCCTAACCCTTACCCTAACCCTAAACCTAACCCTTACACTTAACATAACCCTAAACCTAACCCTAACCCTAACCCTAACCCTTACCCTTACCCTACCCCTAACCCTAAACCTAACCCTAAACCTTACCCTTACCCTAAAATTAACCCTAACCCTTACCGTAAACCTAACCCTAAACCTAACCCTAACCCTTACCCTTACCTTAACCCTAACCCTAACCCTAACACTTACCCTTATCCTAACGCTAATCCTAAACCTTACCCTTACCCTAAACCTAACCCTAACCCTAACCCTAACGCATACCCTTATCCTAACCCTAACCCTAACCCTAACCGTAACCCTAAACCTAACCCTAACCCTAACCCTAAACCTTACTGTAACCCTAACCTTAACCGAAACACTAAACCTAACCCTAACCCTAACCCTAACCCTTACCCTTACCCTAACCCTAACCTGAAACATAACCCTAACCCTAAACCTAACCCTAACACTTACACTCACCCTAACCTAATCCTAAACCTAATCCTTACCCTTACCATATCCCTAACCCTAACCCTAAAACTAACCCTAACCCTAACCTTAACCCTAACCCTTAACCTTACCCTAACCCTAAATCTAACCCTAACCCTAACCTTAACACTAACCCTTACCCTTACCCTAACCCTAACCCTAACCCTAAACCTAACACTTACTCTTACCCTAACCCCTAGTCTAACCCTAACCCTAACCCTAAGCCTTAACCTAACCCTAAACCTAATCCTAACCCTTACCCTTACTATAACCCTAAAACTAACCCTAACTCTAACCCTAAACCTTACCCTAACTCTAACCCTAACCCTAACCCTTACCCTAACCCTAACCCTAACCCTATACCTAACCCTAACCCGAAACTTAACCCTTACCCTAACCCTAAACCTAACCCTAAACTTAACCCTAATCTTAACCCTAACCCTAACCCTTACCCTTACAGTAACCGTAACGCTAAACCCAACCTTAACCCTAATCCTATCACTAAACCTATCCCTTACCCTTACCCTAACACTAACCCTAATCCTAACATTAAACATAACCCCTAACCCTAACCCTAACCCTAACCCTTACCCTTACCCTAACCCTAAACTTAATCTTAACCCAAACCCTAAACCTAACCCTAACCCTAACACTAACACTAACCCTAACACTAACCCTTACCCTAACCCTAACCCTTAAACCAACCCTAACACTAACCCTAACCCCTAACCCTAACCCTTGCCTAACCCTAACCATAACCGTAACCCCTAACCCTAACACTGACCCTAACCCTAAACCTAACCCTAACCATTGCCCTAACCCTAACCTTAACCCAAACACTAAACGTAACCCTAACCCTAACCCCAACCCTTACCCTTACCCTAACCCTAAAACTAAACCTAAACTTAACGCTAACCCTAACCCTAACCCTTACCCTAACCCTACCCTAATCCTAACCCTAACCCTTACCCTTACCCTAAACCTAACCCTAACCCTAAAACTAACCATAACCCTAACCTTAACTCTAACCTTACCCTAAACCTAACCCTAAACCTAACCCTAACCGTAACTCTAACCCTAACCCTAACCCATACCCTTACCCTAACCCTAAAACTAACCCTTAACTTAACCCTAACCCTAACCCTAATCCTAAGCCTAAAACTAACCCTAAACATTACCCTAACCCTAACCTTAACCCAAACACTAAACCTAACCCTAACCCTAACCCCAACACTTACCCTTACCCTAAACCTAAAACTAAACCTTAACTTAACCCTAACCCTAACCCTTACCCTTACCCTACCCCTAACCCTAAACCTAACCCTAAACCTTACCCTTACCCTAAACCTAAACCTAACCCTTACCGTAAACCTAACCCTAAACCTAACCCTAACCCTTACCCTTACCTTAACCCTAACCCTAACCCTAACTCTTACCCCTTACCCTAACGCTAACCCTAAACCTTACCCTTACACTAAACCTAACCCTAACCCTAACCCTAACGCATACCCTTATCCTAACCCTAACCCTAACCCTAACCGTAACATTAAACCTAACCCTAACCCTAACCCTAAACCTTACCGTAACCCTAACCTTAACCGAAACACTAAACCTAACCCTAACCCTAACCCTAACCCTTACCCTTAGCCTAACCCTAACCTGAAACATAACCCTAACCCTAAACCTAACCCTAACACTTACCCTCACCCTAACCTAATCCTAAACCTAATCCTTACCCTAACCCTAACCCTAACCCTAACACTTACTCTTACCCTAACCCCTACCCTAACCCTAACCCTAACCCTAAGCCTTAACCTAACCCTAAACCTAACCCTAACCCTTACCCTTACCATAACCCTAAAACTAACCCTAACTCTAACCCTAACCCTTACCCTAACTCTAACCCTAACCCTAACCCTTACCCTAACCGTAACCCTTACCCTAACCCTATACCTAACCCTAACCCTAAACCTAACCCTTACCCTAACCCTAAACCTAACCCTAAACTTAACCCTAATCTTAACCCTAACCCTAACCCTTACCCTTACAGTAACCCTAACGCTAAACCCAACCTTAACCCTAATCCTATCACTAAACCTATCCCTTACCCTTACCCTAACCCTAACCCTAATCCTAACCCTAAACATAACCCCTAACCCTAACCCTAACTCTAACCCTTACCCTTACCCTAACCCTAAACTTAACCTTAACCCAAAGCCTAAACCTAACCCTAACCCTAACACTTACTCTTACCGTAAGCCTAACCCTAACCCTAACCCTTATCCTAACCCCAACCCTAACCCTAACCCTAACCCTTAACCTACCCCTAACACTAACCCTAACACTAACCCTTACCCTAACCCTAACCCTTAACCCAACCCTAACACCAACCCTAACCCCTAACCCTAACTCTTACCTAACCCTAACTATAACCGTAATCCCTAACCCTAACACTAATCCTAATCCTAAACCTAACACTAACCATTACCCTAACCCTAACCTTAACCCAAACACTAAACGTAACCCAAACCCTAACCCCAACCCTTACCCTTACTCTAACCCTAAAACTAAACCTAAACTTAACCCTAACCCTAACCCTAACCCTTACCCTAACCCTACCCTAATCCTAACCCTAACAATTACCCTTACCCTAACCCTAACCCCAACCCTAAAACTAACCGTAACCCTAACCTTAACTCTAACCTTACCCTAAACCTAACCCTAAAACTAACCCTAACTGTAACCCTAACCCTAACCCTAACGCAAACCCTTACCCTAACCATAAAACTAACCCTAACCCTAACTCTAACCCTAACCCTACCCCTAACACTTACCCTAACCCTAACCCTAACCCTTTCCCTTACCCTAACCCTAACACTAACCGTAAACCTAACCCTTACACTTATCCTAAACCTAACCCTAAAAGTAACCCTAACCCTAACCCTAACCCTTACCCTAACCCCTTCCCTAATCCTAACCCTAACACTTACCCTTACCCGAACCCTACCCCTAAACCTAAAACTAACCCTAACCTTAACCCTAACCCTTACCCTTACACTAACCCTAACACTAACCCTAAACAAAACCCTAACCCTAACCCTAACCTTAACCCTAACCCTTACAGTTACACAAACCCTAACCCGAACCTTAAACCTAAACGTAACCCTAACCCTAACCCTTACCCTTACCCTAACCCTAACCCTAAACCTAACCCTAACCCTTACCCTTACCGTATCTGTAACCCTAAACTTAACCCTAACCCTAACCCTTAACCTAACCTTAACCCTAACACTTATCCTTTACCTTACCCTAACCCTAACCTAAACCTAAACCTAAACCTAACCCTCACTCTTAACCTTACCCTAACCCGAACCCTAAACCTAACCCTTACGCAAACCGTAACCCTAATCCTAACCCTAACCTGAACCCTAACCCTAACCCTAACCCTTACCCTTACCCTAACCCTAACCCTAAACCTAACCCTAACCCTAACCCTATCCCTAACCCTATCCCTTACCCTTACACTAAACCTAACCCTAAAAATAACCCTACCCTTACCCTAACTCTAACCCTTACCCTTACCCTAACCCTAACCCTAAACCTAACCCTTACCATTACCCTAACCCTAACCCTAACCCTTACCCTAACCCTAACCCTAACCCTAAACCTAACCCTAAACGTAAACCCTAACACTAACCCTAACCCTAACCCTTACCCTTACCCTAACCCTAACCCTAACCCTAACCCTTACTCTTACCCTAAGCCTAACCCTAAACTTAACCCCAATCCTAAACCTTAACCTAAACGTAAACCTAACCCTTACGCTAACCCTAAACCTTACCCTTACCCTAACCCTAACCCTAACCCTAACCGAATCCCTTAACCTAACCCTAAACCTAACCCTAACCTTTACCCTAACACTAAACCTAACCCTAACACTTACCCTTACCCTTACCCTAACCCTAAACCTAAACCTAAAACTTACCCTTACCCTTACCCTAACCCTAACCCTAGACCTAACCCTAACCCTAACCCTAACTCTTACCCTAAACCCTACCCTAATCCTAACCCTAAACCTTACCCTTACTCTAACCCTAAACCTAACCCTTACCCGAAACCTAACCCTAATCCTAACCGTAACCCTAACCCTTACCCTTACACTAACCCTAACCCTAACCCTAACCCTAAACCTAACCCTAACCTAACCCTAACCCTTACACCTACCCTAAACCTAACCCTAACCTCAACCCTAAACCTAACCCTAAAACTAACCTTTACCCTATCCGTTATCCTTTCCCTAACCCTAACCCTAACCCTAACATAAAACCTAAACCTAAACCTAACCCTAAACCTAACCCTTACCCTTACCCTAACCCCAACCCTAAACCTAACCCTAACACTTACCGTTACGCTAACCCTAACCCTAACCGTAAATTAACCTTAACCCTTACCCTTACCCTAACACTAACCCTAACCCTAAACCTAACCCTAAACCTAACCCTAACCCTTATCCTTACCTTAACCCTAACCCTAAACCTAACCCTTACCCTTACCCTAACGCTAACCCTAAACCTTACCCTTACCCTAAACCTAACCCTAACCCTAACCCTAACACATACCCTTACCGTAACCCTAACCCTAACCCTAACCGTAACCCTAAAACTAACCCTAAACCTAACCCTAACCCTAAACCTAAACCTTACCGTAACCCTAACCTTAACCGAAACACTAAATGTAACCCTAACCCTAAACCCAACCCTTACCCTTACCCTAACCCTAACCTGAAACCTAACCCTAACCCTAAACCTAACATTAAGCCTTACCCTTACCCTAACCCTAACCTAATCCTAACCCTAATCCTTACCCTTACCATAACCCTAACCCTAACCCCAACCCTAACCCTTACCCTAACCCTAAACCTAACCCTAACCCTAACCCTAACCTTACCCTTACCCTAACCCTAACCCTAAACCTAACCCTAAACCTTACCCTTACCCTAAACCTAACCCTAACCCTTACAGTACCTAACCCTAACCCTAACCATAACCCTTACCCTTACCTTAACCCTAACCTTAACCTTAACTCTTACCCTTACCCTAACGCTAACCCTAAACCTTACCCTTACCCTAAACCTAATCCTAACCCTAACCCTAACGAATACCCTTATGCTAACCCTAACCCTAACCCTAACCGTAACCCTAAACCTAACCCTAAACCTAACCCTAACCCTAACCCAAACACTTACCGAAACCCTAACCTTAACCGAAACACTAAACCTAACCCTAACCCCAACCCATAGCCTTACCCTAACCCTAAAACTAACCCTAACTCTAACCCTAACCCTTACCCTAACTCTAACCTTAACCCTAACCCTAACCCTTACCCTAACACTAACGCTAACCCTATACCTAACCCTAACCCTAAACCTAACCCTTACCCTAACCCTAAACCTAACCCTAACCTTAACCCTAATCTTAACCCTAACCCTAACCCTTACCCTTACAGGAACCCTAACCCTAAACCCAAACTTAACCCTAATCCTATCACTAAACCTATCCCTTACCCTTACCCTAACCCTAACCCTAATCCTAACCCTAAACATAACCCCTAACCCTAACCCTAACCCTAACCCTTAACCTTACCCTAACCCTAAACTTAACCTTAACCCAAACCCTAACCTAACCCTAACCCTAACCCTAACACTAACACTTACCCTTACCGTAAGCCTAACCCTAACCCTAACCCTTATCCTAACCCCAACCCTAACCCTAACCCTAAACCTTAACCTAACCATAACACTAACCCTAACCCTATCCCTAACCCTTATCCTCACCCTAACCCTTACTCTAACCCTAACCCTTAACCCAACCCTAACACTAACCCTAACCCTAACCCTAACCCTTACCTAACCCTAACCATAACCATAACCATAACCCCTAACCCTAACCCTAATCCTAACCCTAAACCTAACCCTAAACATTACCCTAACCCTAACCTTAACCCAAACACTAAACCTAACCCTAACCCTAACCCCAACCCTTACCCTTACCCTAACCCTAAAACTAAACCTTAACTTAACCCTATCCCTAACCCTAACCCTTACCCTAACCCTACCCTAATCCTAAACCTAACCCTTACCCTTACCCTAACCCTAACCCTACCCCTAAAACTAACCCTAACCCTAACCTTAACTCTAACCTTACCCTAAACCTAACCCTAAACTAACTCTAACTGTAACTCTAACCCTAACCCTAACCCTAACCCTTACCCTAACCTTAACCCTATCTGTAACCCTAACCCTAACCCTAACCCTAACCCATACCCTTAAACTAATCCTAACCCTAACTCTAACCGTAACCCTACCCCTAATCCTTACCCTAACCCTAACCCTAACAATAACCCTTTCCCTTACCCTAACCCTAACACTAACCCTAAACCTAAACCTTACCCTTACCCTAACCCTAACCCTAAAACTTACCGTAAACCTAACCCTAACCCTAACCCTTGCCCTTACCTTAACCCTAACCCTAACGCTAACCCTCACCCTTACCCTAACGCTAACCCTAAACCTTACCCTTACCCTAAATCTAAACCTAACCCTAACCCTAACACATACCCTTACTCTAACCCTAATCCCAACCCTAACCGTAACACTAAACCTAACCCTAAACCTAATCCTAACCCTAACCCTAACACTTACCCTAACCCTAACCTTAACCGAAACACTAAACCTAACCCTAACCCTAACCCCAACCAGACCCTTACCCTAACCCTAACCTGAAATCCAACCCTAACCCTAACCCTAACCCTTACCCTAACCCTAACCTAATCCTAACCCTAACCCTTACCCTTACCATAACCCTAACCCTAAACCTAAAACTAATGCTAACCCTAACCTTAACCCAAACCCTTACCCTTACACTAACCCGACCCTAACCCTAAACCTAACCCTAACCCTAACCGTTACCCTTACGCTAACCCTAACACAAACCATAACACTTACCCTTAACCTAACTTTAAACCTAACCCTAACGCTTACCCTAACGCTAACCCTAAACCTAAACCTAACCCTAACCCTAACCCTAATCCTAACACTAACCCTAACCCTTACACTAACCCTAAGCCTAATCCCTAAACTTAACCCTAACCCTTACCCTCACCCTAACCCTAACCCTAACCCTTACCATTAACCTAACCCTAAACCTAACTCTAACCCTGACCCTAACCCTAACCCTAACCCTTACCCTAACCCTAACCTTAACCCTAACCCTAACCATATACTTAACCTAACCCTTACCCTAAACCTAACCCTAACCCTAACCCTAACCATAACACTTACACTTAACCTAACACTAAACCTAACCCTAACGCGTACCCTAACCCTAATCCTAACACTAACCCTAACCCTAACCCTAACCCTAAACCTAACCCTTAACATTAACCTAACCCTAAACCTAACTCTAACCCTGACACTAACCCTAACTCTAACCCTTACCCTAACTCTAACCCTAACCCTAACCCTAACCATATACTTAACCTAACCCTTACCCTTACCCTAAACCTAACCCTAACCCTAACAATAACCATAACACTTACCCTTAACCTAACCCTAAACATAACACTAACGCGTACCCTAACCCTAACCCTAATCCTAACACTAACCCTAACCCTTACACTAACCCTAAGCCTAATCCCTAACCCTAACCCTTACCCTAACCCTAACCCTAAACCTAACCCTTACCATTAACCTAACCCTAAACCTAACTCTAACCGTAACCCTACCCCTAATTCTTACCCTAACCCTAACCCTAACGCTAACCCTTTCCCTTACCCTAACCCTAACACTAACCCTAAACCTAAACCTTACCCTTACCCTAACCCTAACCCTAAAACTAATCCTAACCCTAACCCTAACCCTTACCCAAACCCCTTCCCTAATCCTAACCCTAACACTTACACTTACCCTAACCCTACCCCTAAACCTAAAACTAACACTAACCCTAACCTTAACCCTAACCCTTACCCTTACACTAACCCTAACACTAACCCTAAACAAAACCCTAACCCTAAACCTAACCCTAACCCTAACCCTTACCCTTACCCTAACCCTAACCCTAAACCTAACCCTAACCCTTACCCTTACCGTAACTGTAACCCTAATCTTAACCCTAACCCTAACCCTAAACCTAACCTTAACCCTAACACTTATCCTTTCCCTTACCCGAACCCTAACCCCAAACCTAAACCTAACCCTAAACCTAACCCTCACTCTTACCCTAACCCTAACCCGAACCCTAAACCTAACCCTTACGCGAACAGTAACCCTAACCCTAACCCTAACCTGAACCCTAACCCTAACCCTAACCTTTACCCTTAACCTAACCCTAACCCTAAACCTAACACTAACCCTAACCCTATCCCTAACCCTATCCCTTACCCTTACCCTAACCCTAACTCTAAAAATAACCCTACCCATACACTAACTCTAACCCTAACCCTAACACTAACCCTAACACCTAAACCTAACCCTTAACCTAAACCTAACCCTAACACTAACCCTAACTGTAACTTAAACTTAACCTTACCCTTAACCTAACCCTAACCCTAACCCTAACCCTTACCCTTAACCTAACCCTAACCCTAAACCTAACCCTAACCCTAACCCTATCCCTAACCCTATCCCTTACCCTTACCCTAACCCTAACTCTAAAAATAACCCTACCCATACCCTAACTCTAACCCTAACCCTAACACTAACCCTAACACCTAAACCTAACCCTTAACCTAAACCTAACCCTAACCCTACCCTAACCCTAACTGTAACTTAAACTTAACCTTGCCCTTAACCTAACCCTAACCCTAACCCTAACCCTAACCCTAACTCTTACCCTTACCCTAACGCTAACCCTAAACCTTACCCTTACCCTAAACCTAACCCTAACCCTAACCCTAACGCATACCCTTATCCTAACCCTAACCCTAAACCTAACCGTAACCCTAAACCTAACCCTAAACCTAACCCTAACCCTAACCCTTACCGTAACCCTAACCTTAACCAAAACACTAAACATAACCCTAACCCTAATCCCAACCATTACCCTTAACGTAACCCTAATCTAATCCTAACCCTTATCCTTACCATTACCATAACCCTAACCCTAACCCTAACCTTAACCCTAACCCTTACCCTTACCCTGACCCTAACCCTAACCTAACCCTATACCTAACCCTAACCCTAACCATTACCCTTATCCTAACCCTAACCTTAACCCTAACCACAACACTTACCCTTAACATAACCCTAACCCTAACCCTAACGCTTACCCTAACACTAATCCTAACCCTTACACTAACCCTAAGCCTAACCCCTAACCCTAACCCTTACCCTAACCCTAACCCTAACCCTAACCCTACCATTAACTTAACCCTAAACCTGACTCTAACCCTGACCCTAACCCTAACCCTACTCTAACCCTAAGGCTAACCCTAACTCTTACCCTTACCCTAACCCTAACCCTAAACCTAAACCTAACCCTTACCCTTACCCTAACCCTAAGCCTAACTCTAAACCTAACCCTGACCCTAACCCTAAACCTTATCCTAACCCCTATCCTAATCCTAAACCTAACACTTACCCTTACCCTAACCCTAAACTTAAACGTAAACCTAACCCTAACACTAACCTTAACCCAAACCCTTACCCTTACACTAACCCTAACCCTAAACCTAACGCTAAACCTAAACCTAACCCTAACCCTAACCCTAACTCTCATCCTTACCCTAAACCTAACCTTATACCTAACCCTAACCCTTACCCTTATACTAACCTTAACCCTAATCTTAACCCTTAACCTAACCCTAACACTAACACTAACACTTACTCTTACTCTAACCATAAACCAAACACTAACCCTTATCCTAAACCTAACCCTAACCCTAACCCTAAACTTTAACCTAACCCTAACACTAACCCTAACCCCTAACCCTAACCCTTACCCTATCCTAACCTGAACCCTAACCCCTAATCCTAACCGTAACCCTAACCCCTAACCCTAACCCTAACCCTAACGCTTAGCCTAACCCTAACCATAACACTAACACTTACCCTAACCCTAACCCTAACCCTTATCCTAACCCTGACCCTAAACCTAACCCTAACCATTAACCCAACCCTAACACTAACCCTAACCCCTAACCCTAACCTCTACCTAACCCTAACCCTAACCCTTACCCATACCTTAACCCTAAACCTAACTCTAACCCTAACCCTAAACCTAAACCTAACCCTAACCCTAACCCTTACCCTAACACTAACGCTTACCCTAACCCTAACCATAACCCTAACCCTAACCCCTAACGCTAAAACTAACCGTAACCCTAACCCTAACCCTTACCCTTACCCTAACCCTAACCCTAACCCTAACACTTACCCTCACCCTCACCCTAAACCTAACCCTAACCCTTAACCCAACCATAACACTAACCCTAACCCCTAACCCTAAACCATACCTAACCATAACCCTAACCCTAACCCTTACCGTAAAACTAAACCTAACCCTTACCCTAAACCGAACCCTAAGCCTTACCCTAAACCTAACACTAACCCTAACCCTAACCTTCACACTTACCTTAACCCTAAACCTAACTCGAACACTTAGCCTAAGCCTAACGCTAACCCTAACCCTAACCCTAACCCTAACCCTAACCCTAACCCTAACCTTCACACTTACCTTAACCCTAAACCTAACTCGAACACTTAGCCTAAGCCTAATGCTAACCCTAATCCTAACCCTAACCCTAACACATACCCTTACGCTAACCCTAACCCTAACCCTAAACCTAACCTAACCCTAAACCTAAACCTAACCCTAACCCTAAACCTAACCCTAACCCTTACCCTAACCCTAACGCTAATCCTACACCTAAACCTTAACCTTACCCTAACCCTAACCCTAAACCTAAGCCTAACCCTAACTTTAACCCTAGCCCTTATCCTAACCCTAACCCTAACACATACCCTTACTCTAACCCTAACCATAACTCTAACGCTAACCCTAAACCTAACCCTAACCCTAACCCTTACCCTAAACCGAACCCTAACCCTTACCCTAAACCGAACCCTAACCCTAACCCTAACCCTAACCCTTACCCTAAACCTAACCCTAACCCTAACCCTAACCCTAACACATACCCTTACTCTAACCCTAACCATAACTCTAACGCTAACCCTAAACCTAACCCTAAACCTAACCCTAACCATAACCATAACCCTAACCCTAACCCTTACACTAACCCTAACCCTAACCGTATCACTAACCCCTAACCCTAACCCTAAACCTAACCCTAACCCTTAACCCAACCGTAACACTAACCCTAACCCCTAACCCTAACCTCTACCTAACCCTAACCCTAACCCTTACCCATACCTTAACCCTAAACCTAACTCTAACCCTAACCCTAAACCTAAACCTAACCCTAACCCTAACCCTTACCCTAACACTAACGCTTACCCTAACCCTAACCATAACCCTAACCCTAACCCCTAACGCTAAAACTAACCGTAACCCTAACCCTAACCCTTACCCTTACCCTAACCCTAACCCTAACCCTAACACTTACCCTCACCCTCACCCTAAACCTAACCCTAACCCTTAACCCAACCATAACACTAACCCTAACCCCTAACCCTAAACCCTACCTAACCATAACCCTAACCCTAACCCTTACCCTTACCGTAAAACTAAACCTAACCCTTACCCTAAACCGAACCCTAAGCCTTACCCTAAACCTAACACTAACCCTAACCCTAACCTTCACACTTACCTTAACCCTAAACCTAACTCGAACACTTAGCCTAAGCCTAACGCTAACCCTAACCCTAACCCTAACCCTAACCCTAACCCTAACCTTCACACTTACCTTAACCCTAAACCTAACTCGAACACTTAGCCTAAGCCTAATGCTAACCCTAATCCTAACCCTAACCCTAACACATACCCTTATGCTAACCCTAACCCTAACCCTAAACCTAACCTAACCCTAAACCTAAACCTAACCCTAACCCTAAACCTAACCCTAACCCTTACCCTAACCCTAACGCTAATCCTACACCTAAACCTTAACCTTACCCTAACCCTAACCCTAAACCTAAGCCTAACCCTAACTTTAACCCTAGCCCTTATCCTAACCCTAACCCTAACACATACCCTTACACTAACCCTACCCTAACCATAACTCTAACGCTAACCCTAAACCTAACCCTAACCCTAACCCTTACCCTAAACCTAACCCTAACCCTTACCCTAAACCGAACCCTAACCCTAACCCTAACCCTAACCCTTACCCTAAACCTAACCCTAACCCTAACACTAACCCTAACACATACCCTTACTCTAACCCTAACCATAACTCTAACGCTAACACTAAACCTAACCCTAAACCTAACCCTAACCATAACCCTAACCCTAACCCTAACCCTTACACTAACCCTAACCCTAACCGTATCACTAACCCCTAACCCTAACCCTAAACCTAACCCCTAACCCTAACCCTAACCCTAACCCTAACCCCTAACCCTAACCCTAACCCTAACTCTTAAACTTATCCTAACCCTAACCCTAAAATAACACTTACAATTACCCTAACCCCTAACCTAACCCTATCCCCAACCCTAACCCTTACTCAAACCCTAAACCTAACCCTTAACCTTACCCTAACCCTAAACCTAACCCTAACCCCAACCCTTACCCTTACCCTAACTCTAACCCTAAACCTAACCAGAAACCTTACCCTTACCCTAAACCTAACCCTAAACCTTACCGTAAACCTAACCCTAACCCTAACCCTTGCCCTTACCTTAACCCTAACCCTAACGCTAACCCTTACCCTTAACCTAACACTAACCCTAAACCTTACCCTTACCCTAAATCTAACCCTAACCCTAACCCTAACACATACCCTTACTCTAACCCTAACCATAACTCTAACGCTAACCCTAAACCTAACCCTAAACCTAACCCTAACCCTAACCCTCAACCTAACCCTAACCCTAACCCCTAACCCTAACCCTAACCCTAACCCTTAAACTTATCCTAACCCTAACCCTAAAATAACACTTACAATTACCCTAACCCCTAACCTAACCCTATCCCCAACACTAACCCTTACTCAAACCCTAAACATAACCCTTAACCTTACCCTAACCCTAAACCTAACCCTAACCCCAACCCTTACCCTAACTCTAACCCTAAACCTAACCAGAAACCTTACCCTTACTCTAAACCTAACCCTAAACCTAACTCTAACCCTAGCCCTAACCCTAACCTTTACCCTAACCCTAACCCTAACCCTAACCGTAACCCTAATCCTAACCCTAAACCTAACCCTAACCCTAAACCTAACCCTTACCGTAACCCTAACCTTAACCGAAACACTAAACCTAACCCTAACACTAACCCTAACCCTTACCATTGCCCTAACCCTAACCTGAAACCTAACCCTAACTCTAAACCTAACCCTAACCCTTACCGTAACCCAAACCTAATCCTAACCCTAATCCTTACCCTTACCATAATCCTAACCGTAACGCTAAAACTAACACTAACCCTAAACTTAACCCTAACCCTTACCCTTACCTTAACCCTAAACCTAACCCTAACGCTAACCCTAACCCTAACCCTTACCTTAACTTAACCCTAACACTAACCCTAACCCTTAACCTTACCCTAACCTTAACCCCAACACTAAACCTTACCCTAACCCTAACCCTAATCCTTACTCTTACTCTAACCCTAACCCTAAAGCTAACCCTAACCCTAACCCTTACCCTAACCGTAACCCTAATGCTAACTCTAACCCTTAACCTTACCCTAACCCTAACCCTAACCCTAAACCTAACCCTAACCCTAACCTTAACCCAAACACTTACCCTTATCCTAACACTAACCCTAACCCTAACCCTAACACTAACCCTAACCCTTACAGTAACCCTAATCCTAACCCTAAAACTAAACCTTACCATTAACCTAACCCTAAACCTAACTCTAACCCTGATCTTAAATCTAACCCTAACCATTACCCTAACCCTAATGATAAACCTAACCTTACTCTTACCCTAACCCTAACCCTAACACTAAACCTAACCCTTACCCTTACCCTTACCCTAACCCTAACCCTAACCCTAACTCTAAACCTAGCCCTATACCTAACCCTAACCCTTACACTAACCCCTACCCTAATCCTAACCCTAACCCTTACCCTTACCTTAACCCTAAACCTAACCCTAAGACTTAGCCTAACCCTAACCCTAACCCTAACGCTAACCCTAACCCTAATCCTTACGCTTACTCTAACCCTAACCCTAAAGCTAACCCTAACCCTAACCCTTACCCTAACCCTAACCCTAACCCTAATCCTAACTCTAACCCCTAACCTTACCCTAACCCTAACCCTAAACCTAAACCTAACCCTAACCCTAACCTTAACCCTAACACTTACGCTTACCCTAACCCTAACCCTAACCCTAACCCTAAACCTACCACTAACCCTAAGCCTTACCCTTACCCTAACGCTAACCCTAAACCTTACCCTTACCCTAAACCTAAACCTAACCCTTACCGTAAACCTAACCCTAACCCTAACCCTAACCCTTACTCTTACCTTAACCCTAACCCTAACGCTAACCCTTACACTTAACCTAACGCTAACCCTAAACCTTACCCTTACCCTAAACCTAACCCTAACCCTAACCCTAACACATACCCTTACTCTAACCCTAACCCCAACCCTAACCGTAACACTAAACCTAACCTTAAATCTAACCCTAACCCTAACACTTACTCTAACGCTAACCATAACTGAAACACTAAACCTCACCCTAACCCTAACCCCAACCCTTACCCTTACCCTAAACCTAACCTGAAACCCAAACCTAACCCTAACCCTAACCCTTACCCTAACCCTAACCTAATCCTAACCCTAACCCTTACCCTTACCATAACCCTAAACCTAAGCCTAAAACTAACCCTAACCCTAACCTTAACCCTAACCCTTACCCTTACACTAACCCGACCCTAACTCTAAACCTAACCCTAACCCTAACCGTTACCCTTACCTAACCCTAACCCTAACCCTAACCATAACACTTACCCTTAACCTAAGCCTAAAGCTAACCCTAATGCTTACCCTAACCCTAACCCTAATCCTAACACTAACCGTAACGCTTACACTAACCCAAAGCCTAATCCCTAACCTTAACCCTTATCCTAACCCTAACCCTAACCCTAACCCTTACCAATAACCTAACCCTACACCTAACTCTAACCCTGACCCTAACCCTAACCCTTACCCTAACCCTAACGCTAACCCTAACCCTTACCCTTACCCTAAACCTAACCCTAAACCTAACCCTTACCCTTACCCTAACCCTAATCCTAACTCTAAACCTAACCCTAACCCTAACCGTAACCCTAACCCTAACCCTTACACTAACCCTAAGCCTAACCCCTAACCCTAACCCTTATCCTAACCCTAACCCTTACCAATAACCTAACCCTAAACCTAACTCTAAACCTGACCCTAACCCTAACCCTAACCCTTACCCTAACCCTAACGCTAACCCTAACCCTTACCCTTACCCTAAACCTAACCCTAAACCTAAACCTTACCCTTACCCTTACCCTAACCCTAACCCTAACTCTAAACCTAACCCTAACCCTAACCCTAACCATTACCCTAAATCTTATCCTAATCCTAAACCTAACCCTTTCCCTCAGCCTAACCCTAACCTAACCCTAAACCTAATCCTAACCCTAAACTTAACCGTAACCCTTACCCTTACACTAATCCTAACCCTAACCCTCAACCTAACCATAACCCTAACCCTAACCCTAGCCCTCACCCTTACCCTAACACTAAACCAATACCAAAACCTAACCCTTACCCTAACCGTAACCCTAATCTTAACACTAACCCTAAGTATAAACCTAACCTTAACCCTAACCCTTATACTTTCCCTAACCGGAACCCTAACCCTTACCCTAACCCTAACTCTAACCCTAACCCTAACCCCCAACCCTACCACTAACCGTAACCCTAACCCCTAACCCCTAACCCTAACCCTAACCCTAACACATACCCTTACCCTAACCCTAACACAAACCCTAACCTAAACCTAAACCTAACCCTAAAACTAACCCTAACGCTAACCCTAAACCTTACCCTAAACCTAACCTTAAACCCAACATTAAACCTAACCCTAACCCTAACTTTAACCCTTACCCTAACCCTAACTCTAATCCTTACCCTAACCCTAACCCTTACCCTTATCCTAACCCTACCCTAACCCTAACACTTACTCTTACCCTAACCCCTACCCTAACCCTAAACCTAACCCTAAGCCTTATCCTAACCCTAACCCTAACCCTAACCCTTACCCTTATCCTAACCCTAAAACTAAGCCTAACTCTAACCCTAACCCTTACCCTAACTCTAACCCTAAACCTAACCCTAACCCTTACCCTAACGATAACCCTAAACCTAACCCTTACCCTAACCCTAAACCTAACCCTAACCTTAACCCAAATCTTAAACCTTACCCTTACACTAACTCTAACCCTAAACCCAACCTTAACCCTAACCCTATCACTAAACCTATCCCTCACCCTTACCCTAACCCTAACCCTAATCCTAACCCTAACCATAACCCCTAACCCTAACCCTAAACCTAACCCTTAACCTTACCCTAACCGTAAACTTAACCTTAACCCAAACCCTAAACCTAACCCTAACGCTAACACTAACACTTACTCTTACCCTAAGCCTAACCCTAACCCTAACCCTTATCCTAACCCCAACCCTAACCCTAACGCTAACCCTTAACCTAACCCTAACACTAACCCTAACCCTAACCCTAAGCCTAACCCTAACCCTTATCCTCACCCTAACACTTACCCTAACCCTAACCCTTAAACCAACCCTAACACTAACCCTAACCCATAACCCTAACTCTTACCTAACCATAACCCTAACCCTAACCATAACCCCTAAACCTAACCCTAAGCCTAACCCTAAACCTAACCCTAAACCTAACCCCAACCATCACCCTAACGCTAACCTTAACCCGAACACTAAACCTAACTCTAACCCTAACCCCAACCCTTACCCTTAACCTAACCCTAAAACTAAACCTAACCTTAATCCTAACCCTAACCCTAACCCTTACCCTAACCCTACACTAATCCTAACCCTAATCCTTACCCTTACCCTAACCCTAACCCTAACCCTAAAACTGACCCTAACCCTAACCTTAACACTAACCTTACCCGAACCCTAACCCTAAACCTAAACCTAACTGTAACTCTAACCCTAACCCTATCCCTTACCCTAACCCTAACCCTATCTGTAACCCTAACCCTAAGCCTAACCCTAACCCATACCCTTAACCTAACTCTAACCCTAACTCTAACCCTAACCTAACCCTAACCCTTACCCTAACCCTAACCCTAACGATAACCCTTTCCCTTACCCTAAACCTAACACTAACCCTAAACCTAACCCTTACCCTTACCCTAACCCTAACCCTAAAACTAACCCTAACCCTAACCCTAACCCTTACCCTAACCCCTACCCGAATCCTAACCCTAACACTAACCCTTACCCTAACCCTACCCCTAAACCTAAACCTAACCCTAACCCTAACCCTAACCCTAACCTTTACCCTTACACTAACCCTAACACTAACCCTAAACAAAACCCTAACCCTAACCCTAATCTTAACCCTAACACTTATCATTACACTGACCCTAACCCTAACCCTTACCCTTACCATAACCCTAAACCTAAACCTAAAACTAAACCTAACCCTAACCTTAACCCTAACCCTTACCCTTACACTAACCCGACCCTAACCCTAAACGTAACCCTAACCCTAACCGTAACCCTTACTCTAACCCTAACCCTAACCCTAACCATAACAATTACCCTTAACCTAACCCTAAACCTAAGCCTAACGCTTACCCTAACCCTAACCCTAATCCTAACACTAACCCTAACCCTTACACTAACCATAAGCCTAACCCCTAACCCTAACCCTTATCCTAACCCTAATCCTAAACCTAACCCTTACCATTAACCTAACCCTAAACCTAACCCTAACCCTGACCCTAACCCTAACCCTAACCCTTACCCTAACCCTAACGCTAACCCTAACCCTTACCCTTACCCTAAACCTAACCCTAAACCCACCCTTGCCCTTACCCTAACCCTAATCCTAAATCTAAACCTAACCCTAACCCTAACCCTTACCCTAACACTTATCCTAATCCTAAACCTTAACCCTAACCCTTATACTTTCCCTAACCGTGACCCTAACCCTTACCCTAACCCTAACTCTAACCCTAACCCTAACCCCTAACCCTATGCCTAACCCTAAACCTAACCCTAACGCTAACCCTAAACCTTACTCTAAACCTAAACTTAAACCCAACACTAAACCTAACCCTAAACCTAACCCTAACCCTTACCCTAACCCTAACCCTAACCCTAACCCTTACCCTTATCCTAACCCTAACCCTAACCCTAACACTTACTCTTACACTAACCCCTACCCTAACCCTAACCCTAACCCTAAGGCTTATCCTAACCCTAAACCTAACCCTAACCCTTACCCTTATCCTAACCGTAAAACTACCCTTAACTCTAACCCTAATCCTTACCCTAACTCTAAACCTAACCCTAACCCTAACCCTTACACTAACCCTAACTCTAACCCTAACCATATACCTAACCCTAATCCTAAACCTAACCCTTACCCTAACCCTAAACCTAACCCTAACCTTAACACTAATCTTAACCCTAACCCTAACCCTTACCCTTACAGTAACCCAAACCCTAAACCCAACCTTAACCCTAACCCTATCACTAAACCTATCCCTTTCCCTTACCCTGACCCTAACCCTAATCCTAACCCTAACCATAACCCCTAACCCTAACCCTAACCCTAACCCTTACCCTTACCCTAACCCTAAACTTAACCTTAAGCCAAACCCTAAACCTAACCCTAACCCTAACCCTAACGCTAACACTAACACTTACTCTTACCCTAAGCCTAACCCTAACCCTAACCATTATCCTAACCCCAACCCTAACCCTAACGCTAACCCTTAACCTAACCCTAACACTAACCCTAAACCTAACCCTAACCCTAACCCTAACCTTAACCCTAACACTTGCCCTTACCCTAAAACTAACCCTAACCCTAATCCTACCCTAACACTAACCCTAATCCTTACAGTAACCCTAAGCCTAATCCCTAACCCTAACCCTTACTCTAACCCAAACCCTAACCCTAACCTTAAAACTTACCATTAACCTAACCCTAAACCTAACTCTAACCCTGACCCTAACCCTAACCATAAACCTTACCCTAACCCTAATGCTAATCCTAACCCTTACCCTTACACTAACCCTAACCCTAAACCTAAACCTAACCCTTACCCTTACCCTAACCCTAACCCTAACTCTAAACCTAAACCTATACCTAACCCTAACACTTACACTAACACCTACCCTAATCCTTACCCTAACAATTAACCTTACCTTAACCCTTAACCTAACCCTAACACTTAGCCTAACCCTAACGCTAACGCTAACCCTAACCCTAAACCTAACCCTTCCACATACCCTTACCCTAACCCTAACCCTAGCCCTAACCTAACCCTAAACCTTACCCTAACCCTAACCCTAACCCTTAACCTAACAATAACCTTAACCCCAACACTAAACCTTACCCTAACCTTAATCCTAATCCTTACCCTTACTCTAAGCCTAACCATAAAGCTAACCCTAACCCTAACCCTTACCCTAACCCTAACCCTAATCCTAAATCTAACCCTTAATCTTACCCTAACCCTAACCGTAACCCTAAACCTAACCCTAACCCTAACCTTAACCCTAACACTTACACTAACCCTAACCCTAACCCAAAACATAAACCTCATCCTAACCCTAACCCTTACCCTTACCCTAACGCTAACCATAAACCTTACCCTTACCCTAAAACTAACCCTAACCCTTACCCTAAACCTAACCCTAACCCTAACCCTAACCCTAACACATACCCTTACCCAAACACTAACCCTAACACTAACGCTAACCCTAAACCTAATCCTTACGCTTACTCTAACCCTAACCCTAACCCTAACCCTAACCCTAACCCTAACCGTTACCCTAACCCTAACCCTAACACTAACCCCTAATCCTAACCCTAACCCTAACCCTAACCCATAACTTTATCCTAACCCTAACCCTAAAATACCACTTACAATTACCCTAACACCTAAACTCACCCTAACCCCAAACCTAACCCTTACCCTAACCCTAACCCTTACCATTACCCTAACCCTAACCCTAACCCTAAACCTAAACCTTACCCTTACACTAAACCTAACCCTAACCCTTACCGTACACCTAACCCTAACCCCAACCCTAAACCTTACCCTTACCCTAAACCTAACCCTAACCCTAACCCTAACACATACCCTTACCCTAAACCTAACCCTAACCCTAACCCTAAACCCAACCCTCACCCTTACCCTAACGCTAACCGGAAACCTAACCCTAACCCTAAATCTAACCCTAACCCTTACCCTAACCCTAACCTAATCCTAACCCTAATCCTTACCCTTACCATAACCCTAAACCTAACCCTAAAACTAACCCTAACCCTAACCTTAACCCTAACCCTTACCCTTACCATAACCCTAACTCTAACCCTAACGCTAAACCTAACCCTAACCCTAACCTTTAACCTTACCTAACCCTAACCCTAACCCTATCCATAACACTTACCCTTAACCTAACCCGAACCCTAACCCTAACGCTTACCTAACCCTAACCGTAACCCTAACACTAACCCTAACCCGTACACTAACCCTAAGCCTAACCTCTAACCCTAACTCTTACCTAACCCTAACCCTAACCCTAACCCTAACCCTTACCATTAACCTAACCCTAAAACTAACTCTAACCCTGACCCTAACCCTAACCCTTACCCTAACACTAACGCTAACCCTAACCCTTACCCTTACCCTAACCCTAACCCTAAACCTAAACCTAAACCT
Source organism: Megascapheus bottae (assembly GCA_024803745.1). NCBI lineage: Eukaryota > Metazoa > Chordata > Mammalia > Rodentia > Geomyidae > Megascapheus > Megascapheus bottae. The sequence goes on from JANJXV010000291.1 coordinate 704,783, forward strand.
TACCCTTACCCTAACCCTAACCCTAATTCTAAACCTAACCCTGACTCTAACCCTAAACCTTACCCTAACCCCTACTCTAATAATAAACCTAACCTTTACCCTTACCCTAACCCTATCCCTAAACGTAAACCGAACCCTATCCCTAAACTTAACCCTAACCCTAACCCTTACCCTTACACTAACCCTAACCCTAAACCTAACCCTAAACCTAACCCTAACCCTAACACTAACCCTAAATCTCAACCTTACCCTAAACCTAACCCTATACCTAACCCTACACCTTACCCTTATCCTAAACTTAACCCTAATCTTAACCCTAACCCTAACCCTAACACTAACACTAACATTAACACTTACTCTTACCGTAACCCTAACCCTAACCCTTATCTTAACCCTAACCCTAACCCTAACACTTAACCTAACCCTAACACTAACCCTAATGCCTAACCCTAACCCTTACCCTACCCTAACCCTAAACCTAACCAATAACCCTAACCGTAACACTAACCCCTAACACTAACCCTAACCCTAACGTTTACCCTAACCCTAACCATAACCCTAACACTAACACTTACCCTAAGCCTAACCCTTATCCTAACCCTAACCCTAACCCTAAACCTTTACCCAACCCTAACACTAACCCTACCCCTAACCCTAACCCTTACCTAACCGTAACTCTAACCCTAACCCTAACCCTAAGCCCTAACCCGAACCCTAACCATAAACCTAACCCTAACTATTACCCTTACTCTAAAACTAAACCTAACCCTCTCCCTAACACTAACCCTTACCCTTAACCTAACCCTAACCCTAACTCTAACCCTAAACCTAACCCTTACCCTAAACCTTACCCTAAGCCTTACCCTAATCCTAACTCTAACCCTAACCCTAACCTTTACCCTTACCTTAACACTAAACCTAACTCGAACACTTAGCCTAAGCCTAACGCTAAACATAACCCTAACCCTAACCCTAACCCTATCACATATCCTTACCTTAACCCTAAGCCTAACCCTAACCCTAACCTAACTCTAAACCTAAACCTAACCCTAACCCTTACCCTAACCCTAACCTTAACCCGAACACTAAACCTAACCCTAACCCTAACCCTTACCCTTACCCTAACCCTAACCCTAAACTTAACCCTAACCCTAACCCTTACCCTAACCCTAACGCTAATCCTAACCCTAAACCTTAACCTTACCCTAACCCTAACCCTAACCCTAAACCTAACCCTAACCTTAACCCTAACCCTTACCCTTACCCTAAACTTACCCCTCACCCTAACCCTAAAACTAACCCTAAACCTAACCCTTACCAATACCCTAACGCTAACCCTAAACCTTACCCTTATCCTAAACCTAACCCTAACCCTTACTCTAAACCTAAACCTAACCCTAACCCTAACCCTAACACATACCCTTACCCTAACCCTAACCTAAGTCTAACGCTAACCGTAAACCTAACACTAAACCTAACCCTACCCATAACCCTAACCCTAACCCTAACCATTACCCTAACCCTAACCCTAATCCTATTACTAACCCCTGACCCTAACCCCAACCCCTAACCCTAACCCTAACCCTAACCCTTAAACTTATCCTAACCCTAACCCTAAAATAACACTTACAATTATCCTAACCCCTAACCTAACCCTAACTCTAACCCTAACCCTTACCCAAACCCTAAAACTAACCCTTACCCTTACCCTTACCCTGAACCTAAAACTAACCCTAACCCTAACCCTAACCCTTACCCTTACCCTAACTCTAACCCTAAACCTAACCAGAAACCTTACCCTTACCCTAAACCTAACCCTAACCTTTACCGTAAACCTAACCCTAAACCTAACCCTAACCCTTACCGTAAACCTAACCCTAAGCCTAACCCTAACCCTTACCCTTACCTTAACCCTAACCATAACCCTAACCCTTACCCTTAACGTAACGCTAACCCTAAACCTTACCCTTACCCTAAACCTAACCCTAACCCTAACCCCAACACATACCCTTATTCTAACCCTAACCCCAACCCTAACCGTAACAATAAACCTAACACTAAACCTAACACTAACCCTAACCCTAACCCTTACCCTAACCCTAACCTTAACTGAAATACTAAACCTAACCCTAACCCTAATAACAACCCTTACCCTTACCCTAACCCTAACCTGAAACCCAATCCTAACTCTAACCCTAACCCTAACCCTTATCCTAACCCTAACCGAATCCTCACCCTAACATTTACCCTTACCATAACCCTAACCCTAAACCTAAAACTAACCCTAACCCTAACCTTCACCCTAACACTTACCCTTACACTAACCCTAACCCTAACCATAAACCTAACCCTAACCCTAACCGTTACCTTACCCTAACCCTAACCCTAACCCTAACCATAACACTTACCCTTAACCTAACCCTAAACCTAACCCTAACGCTTACCCTAACCCTAACCCTAATCCTAACACTAACCCTAACCCTTACACTAACCCTAAGCCTAAACCCTAACCCTAACCCTTACCCTAACCCTAACCCTAACCCTAACCCTTACCATTAGCCTAACCCTAAACCTAACTCTAACCCTCAACCTAACCCTAACCCTTAACCTAACCCTAACGCTAACCCTAACCCTAACCCTAACCCTAACCCTAACCCTAACACTAACCCTAACCCTTACCCTAAACCTAACTCTAACCTTTACCCTAACCCTAACCCTTAACCTTATCCTAACCCTAACCCTACCCCTAACACTTACAGTTACCCTAATCCCTACCCTAACCCTAACCCTAACCCTAAGGCTTACCCTAACCCTAAACCTAACCCTACCCCTTACCCTTACCCTAACCCTAAACCTAACCTTAACACTAACCCTAACCCTAACCCTTACCCTAACTCTAACCCTTACCCTAACCCTACCCCTAACCCTAAACCTAACCCTTACCCGAACCCTAAACCGAACCCTAACCTTAATCCTAATCTTAACCCTAACCCTAACACTTACCCTTACACTAACCCTAACCCTAAAACCAAACTTAACACATAACCCTACCACTAAACCTAACCCTAACCCTTACCCTTAACTTAACCCTAAACCTAACCCTAACCCTTAGCCTAACCCTAACGCTAACCCTAACCCTTAACCTAACCCTAACCCAAACACATACCCTTACCCTAACCCTAACCCTAACCCTAACCCTAACCTAACACTAAACCTAACCCTAACCCTAACACTAAACCTTACCCTAAACCTAACCTTAACCCGAACACTAAACCTAACCATAACCCTAACCCTAACCCTTACCCTTACCCTAACTCTAACCCTAAACCTAACCCTAACTCTAAACCTAACCCTTACCCTAACCCTAAACCTAATCCTAACCCTAACCCTTACCCTTATCCTAACCCAAACCTAACCCTAAACCTAACCCTAACCCTAACCTTAACCTTACCCTTACCCTTCCCCTAAACCTAACCCTAACCCTAACCCTAAACCTAACGCTAAACCTAACCCTACCACTTACCATTACACTAACGCTAACCCTAAACCTTATCCTTACCCTAAACATAACCCTAACCCTTAACCTAAACCTAACCCTAACCCTTACCCTTCCCCTAACCCTAACCCTAACCCTAACTCTAACCATAACACATACCGTTACCCTAACCCTAACCCTAACTCTAACGCTAACTCTAAACCTAACCCGAAACCTAACCCTAACCCTTACACTAACCCTAACCTTAACCCAAACACTAAACATAACCCTAACCCTAACCCCAACCCTTACCCTTACCCTAACCCTAAAACTAAACCTTACCCTTACTCTAACCCTAACCTTAACCCCAACACTAATCCTAACACTAACCCTAAACCTAACCCTTACACTTACCCTAACCCTAACCCTAAAACTAACCCTAACCCTAACCCTAACCCTAACCCTTACCCTTACCCTAACCCTAACCCTAAAACTAACCCTAACCCTAACCCTAACCCTTACCCTAACCCCTACCCTAATCCTAGCCCTAACCCTTTCCTTACACTAACACTGACACTAACCCTAAACCTAACACTAACCCTAACCCTAACCTTAACCCTAACCCTTACCCGTACCCTAAACCTAACCTTCACCCTAACCCTAAAACTAACCCTAAACCTAACCCTTACCAATACCCTAACGCTAACCCTAAACCTTACCCTTACCCTAAACCTAACCCTAACCCTTACTCTAAACCTAAACCTAACACTAACCCTAACCGTAACACATACGCTTACCCTAACCCTAACCCTAAGTCTAACGCTAACCCTAAACCTAACCCTAAACCTACCCTACCCATAACCCTAACCCTAACCCTAACCCTTACCCTAACCCTAACCCTAACCCTATTACTAACCCCTGACACTAACCCTAACCCCTAACCCTAACCCTAACCCTAACCCTTAAACTTATCCTAACCCTAACCCTAAAATAACACTTACAATTACCCTAACCCCTAACCTAACCCTAACCCCAACCCTAACCCTTACCCAAACCCTAAACCTAACCCTTACCCTTACCCTTACCCTAAACCTAAACCTAACCCAAACCCTAACCCTAACCCTTACCCTTACCCTTATTCTAACCCTAAACCTAACCAGAAACCTTACCCTTACCCTAAACCTAACCCTAACCCTTACCGTAAACCTAACTCTAACCCTTACCGTAAACCTAACCCTAAGCCTAACCCTAACCCTTAACCTTATCTTAACCCTAACCCAAACCCTAACCCTTACCCTTAACGTAACGCTAACACTAAACCTTACCCTTACCCTAAACCTAACCCTAACCCTAACCCTAACACATACCCTTACTCTAACCCTAACCCCAACCCTAACCGTAACACTAAACCTAACCCTAAACCTAACCCTAACCCTAAACCTTACCCTAACCCTAACCTTAACTGAAATACTAAACCTAACCCTAACCCTAACAACAAACCTTACCCTTACCCTAACCCTAACCTGAAACCCAATCCTAACCCTAACCCTAACCCTAACCCTTATCCTAACCCTAACCTAAACCTAACCCTAACACTTACCCTTACCATAGCCCTAACCCTAAACCTAAAACTAACCCTAACCCTAACCTTAACCCTAACACTTACCCTTACACTAACCCTAACCGTAACCCTAAACTTAACCCTAACCCTATCCGTTACCTTACCCTAACAATAACCCTAACCCTAACCCTAACACTTACCCTTAACCTAACCCTAAACCTAACCCTAACGCTTACCCTAACCCTAACACTAATCCTAACACTAACACTAACCCTTACATTAACCCTAAGCCTAAACCCTAACCCAAACCCTAACCCTAACCCTAACCCTAACCCTACCCCTAACCTAACCCTAAACCAAAACCTAACCCTTACCCTTACCCTAACCCTAACCCTAACCCTAAACCTAACCCTTACCCTAAGCCTAACGCTAACCCTAAGACTAACCCTAACCCTAACCTTAACCCTAACCCTAACTCTAACCCTTACCATTACCCCAACCCTAACCATAAACCTAACCCTAACCCTAACACTATCCCTTACCCTTACCCTAACCCTAACACTAAGCCTAACCCTAAGTGTAATACCTAACCGTAACCGTAACCCTAACCCTAACCCTTACCCTTACCCTAACCCTAACCCTAACCCTAACCCTAACTCTACCCCTTTCCCTTACCCTAAAACTAACCCTAAACCTAACCCCTAACCATAACCATAACCCTAACACTTACCCTTATCCTAACACTAAACCTAAACCTAAACTAAACCCTATCCCTAGCCATTACACTTACAGTAACCCTAAACCTAAACCTAACCCTTACCCTAACCCTAAACCTAAACCTAAACCTAACTGTAACCCTAAACCTTACCTTTACCCTAAACCTAAACCTAACCCTAACCCTAACCTTAACCCTAACCCTAACACTTACCCTAACCCTAACCCTAAACCTAAGCCTAAACCTATCCCTAACCCTAACCCGAACCCTTATGCTTACCTTAACCCAACCCTAAACCTAACCCTAACCCTTACCCTTGACCTAACCCTAACCCTAACCTTAACACTAACCCTAAAGCTAAACCTAACCTTAACCCTAAACCTTATCCTTTCCCTAACACTAACCCTAACCTTAACCCTAAACCTAAACTTAACACTAAACGTAACCCTTACCCTTACCCTAACCCTAACCCTAAACTTAACCCTAACCCTTACCCTTACCGTAAACCTAACCCATACCCTAAACCTAACCCTAAACCTAACAATAACCCTAACCCTAACCCTATCCCTAACCCTTATACTAAACCTAACCCTAACACTAACCTAACCCTTACCCTTACCCTAACCCTAAACCTAACCTTAATCCTAACCCTAACCCTAACCCTACACCTTACCCTTACCCTTACCCTAAACTTAACCCTGAACCTAAACCTAACCCTAACCCTATCCCTAACCCTAACCTGAACCATAACCCTAACACTAACTGTAACCCTAACCTTTACACTTACCCTAACCCTAACCCTAACCCTAACCCTAACCCTAACCCTAAACCTTACCCTTACCCTAACCCTAACCCTAAACCTAACACTAATCCTAACCCTAACCCTAACCCCTAACCCTAACCCTAACCCTAACCCTAACCCTTACACTTATCCTAACCCTAACCGTAAAACTTACTCTAACCCTAACCCTAACCCTAACACTTACCCTTATGCCAAACCTAAACCTAACCCTCACCCTAAACCTTTCCCTTACCCTAAACCTAACCCAAACCTAACCCTAACCCTAACCCTAAAACTTACCCGTACCCTAACCCTAACCCTAACCCTTACCCTAAACCTAATCCTAACCCTAACCCTAACCCTAACCCTAACCCTTACCCTTACCCTAACCATAATCCTAAACTTAACCCTAACACTAACCTTAACCCTAAGCCTTACCCTAACCCTAATCCTAATCCTAACCCTAACCCATACCCTTACCCTAACCATAACCCTAACCCTAAAACTAACCCTAACCTAACCTTAACCCTAAACCTAACCCTAACCCTTACCCTAACAGTAACCCTAATCCTAACCCTAACCCTTACCATTACCCTAACCCTAACCCTAACCCTAACCCTAAACCTAACCCTTAACCTAACCCTAAACTTTACCCTTACCATAACCCTAACCCTTACCCTAACCCTAACCCTACCCTAACCCTAACACTAACACTTAGCCTAAACCTAACCCTAACCCTAACCCTTACCCTAACCCTAACCCTAACCCTAACCCTTACCCTTACCTTAACCTAAACCTAACCCTTACCCTTACCCTAACGCTAACCCTAACCCTAACCCTAACCCTAATCCTAACATATACCCTTACCATAACCCTAAACCTAACCCTAACCGTAACCCTAAACCTAACCCTAAATATAACCCTACCCCGAACCCTAACCCTTACCCTAACCCTAACTTTAACCCCAACACTAAACCTAACCCTAACCCTAACCCTAACCCTATCACTTACCCTAACCCTAACCCTAAACCTTATCCTTACCCTAACCCTAACCCTAACGCTTACCCCTTCGCTAACCCTAACCCTAACCCTAAACCTAACCCTAACCCAAACCCTAACCCTAACCCTAACCCGAACCATAACCCTAACACTAACCGTAACCATAACCCTTACACTTACCCTAACCCTAACCCTAAACCTAACCCTAACCCTAACAATAAACCTTACCCTTTCCCTAACCCTAACCCTAACCCTAACCCTAAACCTAACACTAATCCTAACCCTAACCCTAACCCCTAACCCTAACCCTAACCCTAACCCTTACACTTATCCTAACCCTAACCGTAAAACTTACTCTAACCCTAACCCTAACCCTAACACTTACCCTTACGCCAAACCTAAACCTAACCCTCACCCTAAACCTTTCCCTTACCCTAAACCTAACCCTAACCCTAAAACTTACCCGTACCCTAACCCTAACCCTAACCCTTACCCTAAACCTAATTCTAACCCTAACCCTAACCCTAACCCTAACCCTTACCCTTACCCTAACCATAATCCTAAACTTAACCCTAACCCTAACCTTAACCCTAAGCCTTACCCTAACCCTAATCCTAATCCTAACCCTAACCCATACCCTTACCCTAAACATAACCCTAACAATAAAACTAACCCTAACCCTAACCTTAACCCTAAACCTAACCCTAACCCTTACCCTAACAGTAACCCTAATCCTAACCCTAACCCTTACCATTACCCTAACCCTAACCCTAACCCTAACCCTAAACCTAACTCTTAACCTAACCCTAACCTTTACCCTTACCATAACCCTAACCCTTACCCTAACCCTAACCCTACCCTAACCCTAACACTAACACTTAGCCTAAACATAACCCTAACCCTAACCCTTACCCTAACCCTAACCCTAACCCTTGCCCTTACCTTAACCTAACCCTAACCCTTACCCTTACCCTAACGCTAACGCTAACCCTAACCCTAACCCTAACACATACCCTTACCATAACCCTAAACCTAACCCGAACCGTAACCCTAAACCTAACCCTAAATCTAACCCTAACCCGAACCCTAACCCTTACCCTAACCCTAACTTTAACCCCAACATTTAACCTAAACCTAACCCTAACCCTAACCCTTACCTTTACCCTTACCCTAACCCTAAACCTAATCCTAACCCTAACGCTAACCTTAACCCTAACCCTAACCCTATCCCTTTCCCTTACCCTAACACTAACCCTAATCCTAAACCTAACACTTACCCTTACCCTAACCCTAACCCTAACCCTAACACTAACCCTAACACTAACCTTAACCCTAACACTAACCCTAACCCTTACCTTAACCCTAACCCTAATCCTAACCCTAACCCTTACCCTTACCCTAACCCTAACCCTAAAACTAAGCCTAACCCTAACCTTAACCCTAATTTAACCCTAACCCTTACCCTAACCTTAACCCTAACACATACCCTTACCCTAACCCTAACCCTAACCAAAACCGTAACCCTAACCCTAACCCTAACCTTACCCTAACCCTAACCCTAACCCTAAGCCTAACCCTAACACTTACCGTTACCTGAACAATAACCCTAACCCTAACCCTAACCCTAAACCTAACCCTAACCATTACCCTAAACCTAACCGTAACCCTAACCATAACCCTTACAATTACCTTAACCCTAACCCTAACCCTAAACCTTACCCTTACCCTAACGCTAAACCTAACTCTCAAACTAACACTAACCCTAACCTTCACCCTAAATCTAACCCTAACCCTTACCCTAACCCTAACCCTGATCCTAACCCTAACCCTTACCCTTACCCTAACCTAAATCCTAAACCTAAAACTAACCCTAACCCTAACCATAACCCTAACTCTTACCCTTCCCCTACCCTAACCCTAACCCTAAAACTAACCCTCACACTAACCATTACCCTTAACCTAAACCTAACCCTAACCCTAACCCTAACCCTTACCCTTACCCTAACCATACCCCTAACCCTAACTCTTACCCTAACCCTAAACCTAACCCTAACCCTAACACTAACACTTACCCTAACCCTAACCCTATCCCTAACCCCTAACCCTAACGCTAACCCTAAACCTAACTCTAACCCTTACCCTAACCCTAAGCCTAACCCTAACACTAACCCTTACCCTTACCCTAACCCTACCCCTACTTCTAAAACTAACCCTTACCCTTACCCTAACCCTAACCCTAAACCTAACCCTAACCATAAACCTAACCCTTACCCTAACCCTAACCCTAATCCTAACCCTAACCCTTACCCTTACCCTAAACCTACCCTAACCCTAAACCTAACATTAACCCTTAAACTAACCCTAACCCTAACGCTTACCCTTACCCTAAACCTAACGCTAACAATAACACTAACACTTACCTTTAAGGTAACCCTAACCCTAACGCTACTCCTTACCCTAACCCTAACCCTAACCCCTAACCCTTACCCTAACCCAAACCCTAACCCTAACCGTAAACCTAACCCTAACACTTACACTTACCCTAACGAGAACCCTAACCCTAAACCTAACCCTAACCCTAACCCTTTACCTTACCCTAACCCTAACCCTTACCCTAACCCTTACCCTAAGCCTAAACCTTACACGAAACCTAACCCTTACCCTAACCCTAACCCTAATCCTAACTCTAACCCTTACCCTTACCCTAACCCTAAACCTAACCCTAACCCTAAACCTAACCCTAACTCTAACATTAATCCTAATCCTTACCCTTACCCTAACCCTAACCCAAAACCAAACCCTAACCCTTATACTTACCCAACGCTAACCCTCATCTTAACCCTAACCCTAACCCTAAACCTAACCTTAACCCTAACCCTTATCTTTTCCCTAACCCTAACCCTAAACCTAAACCTAACCCTAACACTAACCCTAAACCGTACCCTAACCCTAACCCTAACCTTACCCTTACCCTTACCTTAAACCTAACCCTAACCCTAACCCTTATCCTAACCCTAACCCTAACCCTTAACCTAACCCTAACACTTACCGTAACCCCTAACGCTAACACTTACCCTAACCATAACCCTAACCTTAACCCCTAACCCTAACCCTAACCCCTAACCCCAACTCTGCCATAACCCTTACCCTTATCCTAACCCTAACCCTAACCCTAACACTTACCCTTACCCTAACGCCAAACCTAACCCTAACCCTAACCCTAACACTTACTGTAACCCTAACCCTAAACCTAACACTTACCCTTACCCTAAACCTAAACCTAACCCTAAACCTAACCCTAACCCTAACCCTTACCCCTACCCTAACCCTAACCCTAACCCTAACCCTAAACCTTACACTTACCCTTAAACTAACCCTAACCCTTACCCTAAACCAAAATCTGACCCTAACCCTAACCCTTACCCATAACTTACCATACCCCGTACCCTTATCTAATGCTAAACCTAACCCTAACCCTAACCTTAACACATACCCTTACCCTAACCCTAACCCAAACAGTAAACCTAAACCTAAACCTAAACCTAACCCTAACCCAAACCCAACCACTTACCCTAACCCTAACCTTAACCCCAACACTAAAACTAACCCTAAACCTAACCCTAACTCTTATCCTAACCCTAACCCTAATCCTAAACTTAACCCTTACCCTAACCCTAACCATAACCCTAAACCTAACCCTAAACTTAAACCCTAACACTTACCTTTACCCTAACCCTAACTCTAACCCTAAACCTAACCCTAACCCTAACCCTTCCCTTTACCCTAACCCTAACCCTAAACCTGACCATAACCCTTACTCTTACCCTAACCCTACCCTAACACAAACCCTACCCTAACCTTAACCCTAACCCTAACCCTAAACCTAACCTTAACCCCAACCTTATACTTTCCTTAACTCTAACCCTAAACCTAACCCTAAACTTAACCCTAACCCTAAACCTATCCCTTACCCGTACCCTAAACCTAACCCTAAACCTAACACTATCCCTTACCCTTACCCTAACCCTAACCCTAACCTTAACCCTAAACCTTACCCTTACCCTAACCCTAACCCTAACCTTAACCCTAACCCTAACCCTAACCATAACCCCTACCCTAATCCTAAACCTAACCCTAACCTTTACCCTAACCCTAACCGTAACACTAAACCCTAACCCTAATCCTTACCCTTACCATAACCCTAACCCTAACCTTAACCCTAAACCTTACCCTTACCCTAACCCTAACCCTAAACGTACCCCTAACTCTAAACCTAACAATAACCCTTACTCTAACCCTAACCCTAAACCTAACCCTAACCCTAAACGTAACCTTTACCCTAACCCTTACCCTAATCCTAACCCTAACCCTTACCCTTACCCTAAACCTACCCTAACCCTAAACCTAACCCTAACCCTAACCCTAACCCTTACCTAACATTAACCCTAACCCTTACCAAACCCTTACCCTAATCCTAACCCTAACCCTAACCTTAACCCTAACCCTAACCCTAACCCTTACTCTAACCCTAACCATAACCCTAAACATAACCCTAACCCTAAAACTATCCCTAAACCTATTCCTTACCCTTACACTAACCCAAACCCTAAACATAACTCTAACCGTAATCCCTAACCCTAAACCTAACCCTAACCCTTAACCTTACCCTAAACCTAACCCTAACCTTAACCCTAACCCTTACCCTTACCCTAACCCTAACCCTAACCTTAACCCCAACCCTAAAGCTAACCCTAACCCTAACCCTTACCCTAACCCTAACCCGAACCCTAACACTAGCACTTACCCTTACCCTAACCCTAACCCTAAACCTAACCCTAACCATAACCACAACACTTACCCTAACCCTAAACCTAACCCTAAACCTTACCCTAACCCTAACCCTAACACTAATCCTACGCTTACCCTAACCCTAAAACTTAAAGCTAACCCTAACCCTTACCCTAACCCTAACCCTAACCCTAACCCTAACCCTTAACCTTCACCTCACCCTAACATTAACTCTAACCCCAAACCTAAACCTAATCCTAACCCATACCCTAACCCTAACCCTAACCCTAACCCTTACCCTTACCTTAACCCTACCCCTAACTCTAAACCTAACCCTTACCCTTACCCTTACCCTTACCCTTACCCTTACCCTAACCCTAACCCTAACCCTAACACTAAACCTAAATCTAACCCTAACACTTAACCTTACCCTAACCCTAACCCTAACCCTAACACTTACCCTTAACCTAACCCTAACCCTAAACCTAACCCTAACCCTAACACTTACCCTTACCCTAACACTAACCCTAACCATATCCCTAACACTTACCCTTAACCTAAGCCTAACCGTAACCCTACCCCATACCCTAACACTAACCCTAACCCCTAACCCTTATCCTAAACCTAACCCTAACCCTAACCCTAACCCTTACCCTTACAATAACACTAACCCTAACCCTTACCCTTAACCTTACCCTAACCCTAACCCTTACTCTACCCCTAACCGTAACCCAATCCTAACCCTTACCCTAACCCTAAACCTAATCCTAACTCTAACCCTTACACTTACCCTAACCCTAAACCTAACTCGAAACCTAACCCTAACCCTAACCTTAACCCTAACCATTACCCTTACCCTAACCCTAACACTAACCCTAACCCTAAACCTAACCATAACCCTAACCCTAACCCTTATCCTTACCCTAACCCTGACCCAAAACCTAACCCTAACCCTTACCCTTACCCAACCCTAATCCTCAACTTAATCCTAACCCTAAACATAACCTTAACCCTAAACCTTATCCTTTCCCTAACCCTAACCCTAACCCTAAACCTAACCTAACCCTAACCCTAACTCGCACCCTAACCCTAACCCTAATCCTAACCTAAACTTTACCCTTACCTTAACCCTAACCCTAACTCTAACACTTATCCTAACCTTAAACCTAGCCCTAACCCTAAACCTAACTCTAACACTTACCCTAACCCCTAACGCTAACCCTTACCCAAATCCTAACCCTAACCCTAACCCCTAACACTAACCGTAAACCTAACCCTAACCCCTAACCCTAACTCTGCCCTAACCCTTACTCTTATCCTAACCCTAACCCTAACCCTAACCCTTACCCTTACCCTAAACCCAACCCTAACCCTAACCCTAACCCTTACCTAACCCTAACACTAACCCTAACCCTACCGTTACCCTAAACCCAACCCTAACCCTAACCCTAACCCTAACCCTTACCCTAACCCTAACCCTTACCCTAACCCTAACCCTAACCCTTTCCCTAAACCTAACCCTAACCCTAACCCTAACCCTGACCTTAACCCTAAACCTTACCCTTACTCTAACCCTAACCCTAACCCTAACCTTAACCCTAACCCTAACCATAACCCCTACCGTAACCCTAAACCTAACCCTAACCCTTACCCTAACCCTAACCGTAACACTAAACCCTAACCCTAATCCTTACCCTAACCCTAACCCTAACCCTAACCCAACCCTTAACCTAACACTAACATTAACTCTAACCCTAAACCTAACCCTAACCCTAACCCTTACCCTAAACCTAACCCTAACCCTTACCCTAACCCTAATCCTAACACTAACCTTACCCTTACCCTAAACCTACCCAGCCCTAAACCTAACAT
>JANJXV010000291.1:731473-733973 GCA_024803745.1 Megascapheus bottae
TAACCTAACCCTAAGCCTAACCCTAAACCTAAACCTAACCGTAACCCTAACCCTAACCCTTACCCTATCCCTAACACTAACCTAACTCTTACCCTTACCCTAACCCTAACCCTAACCTTAACCCTAACCCTAACCCTAAACTTTACCCTTACCCTAACACTACCCCTAACCCTAAACCCAACCCTTATCCTTACCCTAAACCTAACCCTAAACCTAACTCTAACCCTTACCCTTACCCTAACCTTAACTCTAACCCTAACCCTAACCTTAACCCTAACGCTTACCCTTACCCTAACGCTAACACTAACACTAAACCTAACCCTAAACCTAACCCTAACCGTAACCCTTACCCTAACCCTAACCCTAACCCTAACCTAACCCTTACCCTTACCCTAACCCTAACCCTAAACTTAAACCTAACCCTAACCCTAACACTTACCCTTACCCTAAACCTCACCCTAACCTTATCCCTAAACCTATACCTTACCCTTACCATAACCCTAACCCTAAACCTAATCCGAACCCTTACCCTTATCCTAACCCTAAACCTCACCTTAACCCTAACACTAACCCTAAACCTAAACTTAACCCTTAACCTTATCGTTTCCCTAACCCTAACCTTAACCCTTCCCCTAACCCTAACCCTGAACCTACCCCTAACCCTAACCCTTAACCTAACCCTAACCCTAACCCTAACCTAACGCTTACCCTTACCCTAACCCTAACCCTAAACTTAACCCTAACCGTTACCCTAACCCTAACCATTAACCTTACTCTAACCCTAACCCTAAACTTAACCCTAACCCTAACCCTAACACTTACCCTTACATTAACCCCTACCCTAACCCTAACCCTAACCCTAACCCTAACCCTTACCATAACCCTAACCGTAGCCTTACCCTTACCCTAACCCTAAACCTATCCCTATACCTAACCCTAACCCTAACCCTAACCCTTACCCTTACCCTAACCCTAATCCTAACCCTAACACTAAAACATAACTTTACCCTCAACCTAACCCTAACCCTTACCCTAAACCTAACCCTAACCCTAACCCTAACCCTTACCCTTACTTAACCCTACCTCTGCCCTAACCCTTACCCTTACCCCAACGCTAAACCTAACCTTAAGCCTAACCCTAACATATACCCTTACCCTAACTCTAACCCTAACCCTAACCGTAACCCTAAACCTAACCCTAAACCTAACCCTAACATTAACCCTAACCATTACCCTAACCGTAACCTCAACCCAAAACTAAACCTAAACACAACCCTAACCATAACCCTCACACTTACCCTATCCCCAACGCTGAACCTAACCCTAACCCTAACCCTAACCCCTACCCTAACCCTAACCCTTGTCCTAACCATAACTTTTACCCTTACCCTAACCCTAAACCCAAACCTAAAACTAACCCTAACCTTAAAAGTAACCCTAACCCTTACCCTAACTCTAACCTTAACCCTTACCCTTACCCTAACCCTAACGCTAACACTAAAACTTAACTTTACCCTAAACCTAACAATAACACTTACCCTAAACCTAACCCTAACCCTAACCCTTACCCTTACTTAACCCTACCTCTACCCCAAACCTTACCCTTACCCTAACCCTAACCCTAACCCCTGACCCTAACCCTTACCCTAACCCTAACCCAAACCCTTACCCTAAACCTAACCCTAATCCTAACCCTAACCCATACCCTTTCCCTAACCCTATCCCTAACCCTAAACCTAACACTAACCCTAACCTTAAACCTAACCCTTACACTTACCCTAACCCTAACCCTAACCCTAACCCTAAACCTAACCCTAAATCTAACCCTTACCCTTACGCTTACCCTTACCCTTAACCTAACCCTAACCCTAAACTTAACCCTAACCCTTACCCTTACCCTAACAATAATCGTCACCTTAACCCTAACTCTAACCCTAAACCTAAACTTAACTCTAACCCTTATCCTTTCCCTAACCCTAAACCTAACAGTAACCGTAAACCTAAGCCTAACCCTAAATCTAACGCTTACCCTTACCCTAACCCTAACCCTAATCCTAATCCTAACCTTAACCCTAACCCTTACCCTTACCCTAACCCTAACCCTAACCCTAACTCTAAACCTAACCCTAACTGTAATCCTTACTCTAACCCTAACCCTAACCTAACCCTTACCCTTACCCTAACCCTAACCCTAACCCTAACCTTAACCCTAACCCTAACCCTAAACCTAACCCTTACACTTACCCTAACCCTAACCCTAAACTTAATACTAACCCTAAACCTAACCCTAACACTTATCCTTACCTTAACACCTACCCTAACCCTAACCCTAACCCTAACCCTTACCCTAACCCTAACCGTAACCCTTACCCTTACCCTAACACTAAACCTAACCCTAACCCTAACCCTTACCCTTACCCTAACCCTAACCCTAACCCTAACCCTAACATTAAAACTTTACTGTACACTAAACGGAACCCTAACCCTTACCCTAAACCTA
>JANJXV010000291.1:738973-773973 GCA_024803745.1 Megascapheus bottae
TAACCCTAAACCTAACGCTAACCCTAATCCTAAGCTTAACCCTAACCCTTACCCTTACCCTAACCCTAACCCTAACCCTAAAGCTAACCAAACCGTAACCCTTACCCTAACCCTAACCCTAACCCTAACCTAACACTTACCCTTAACCTAACCCTAAACCTAACCATAACCCTAACCCTAACCCTAACCCCAAACCTAACCCTAAACCTAAACCTAGCCTGTAACCTTACCCTAACCCTAACCCTAAACCTAACCCTAACCCTTACCCTTACCCTAACCCTAACCCTAACGCTAACCCTAATCCTAAGCTTAACCCTAACCCTTACCCTTACCCTAACCCTAACCCTAACCCTAACCCTAAAGCTAACCCAACCGTAACCCTTACCCTAACACTAACCCTAACCCTAACTTAACACTTACCCTTACCGTAACTCTAAACCTAACCTTAACCCTAACCCTAACCCTAACCCTTACCCTTACATTAACCCTAACCCTAAACTTAATCCTAACCCTAACCTTATCCCTAACCCTATCCCTTACCCTTACCCTAACCCTAACCTAAACCTAATCCTAATACTTACCCTTACCCTAACCCTAAACCTCACCTTAACCCTAACCCTTACCCTAAACCTAAACTTAACCCTAACCCTTATCCTTTCCCTAACCCTAACCCTACCCCTAACCCTTGCCCTAACCCTAAACCTAAAACTACCCCTAAGAGTAGCCCTAACCCTTTCCTTAACCCTAACTGGAACCCTTACCCTTACCCTAAATTTAACCCTAACCCAAACCCAAACCTTAACCCTAATCCTAAAACTAACCCCTTACCCTAACCCTTACCCTAACAGTAACCCTAACACTAACCGTAACCCTTACCCTTAACCTAACCATAACATTAACTCTAATCCTAACCCTAACTCTAACCCTAACCCTTACCCTAACACTAACCCTAACCCTAACACTTACCCTTACCCTAACCCTACCCCTAAATCTAAACCTAACCCTTACCCTTACCCTAACCCTAACCCTAAACCTAAACCTAACCCTAAACCTAACACTTATCCTAACTCTAATCATAACCCTAACCCTAAACCTTACCCTTACCCTAACCCTAACCCTAACCTTAACCCTAACCCTTACCCTTACTCTAACACTAATCCTAACCCTAAACCTAACCCTAACCATAACCCTAACCCTAACCCTAATCCTAACCCTAAACTAAACTTTACCCTTACCCTAACGCTAACCCTGACGTTAACCCTAACCTAACTTTAACCCTAACACTTACCCTTACCCTAACCCTAAACCTAAACCTAACCATAACCCTAACCCTATTCCTAACCCTATCCCTTACCCTTACCCTAACCCTAAACCTAAACCTAACCCTAACCTTAACCCCTAACCCAACCCTAACTCTAACCCTTACACTTACCCTAACCCTAACCCTAACCCTAACCCTAACCCTTACCCTGACCCTAACACTAATCCTAACCCTAACCCTATCCTTACCCTAACCCTAACTGTAAAACTAATCCTAACCCTAACCTTAACCCTAACCCTTACCCTTACCCTAACCCTAACCTTAACCCTAACTCTTAATCTTACCCTAACACTAACCCTAACCCTTACTCTTACCCTAATCCTAACCCTAAACTTAACCCTAACCCTAACCCTAACCAGAACCCCTAACCCTAACCCTAACCCTAACCCTACCCCTTACCCTTACCATAACCCTAAACCTAACTCTAACCCTAACCTTAACCCTAACCCTAACCCTAACCCTTGCGCTTACCCTAACCCTAACAATAAACCTAAACCTAACCCTAAACCTAATCCTTACCCTAACACTAACCCTAAACCTAACCCTTACCCTAACCCTAACCCTAACCGCTAACCCTAAACCTAACCCTAACCCTAACCCTTACCCTAACACTAACACTAAACCTAACAATAATCCTAACCCTAAGCTTAACCCTAACCCTAACCCTAACCCTTACAATTACCCTAACACTAACTCCAAACCTAACCCTAACCCTAACCGCTAACCCTAAACCTAACCCTAACCCTAACCCTTACCCTTATTCTAACCCTAACCTTAACCCTAACGCTAAACCTTACCCTTACACTAAACCTAACCCCAAACCTTACCCTAAACCTAAACCTAACCCTAACCCTAACCTTACCCCCAACCCTAAACCTAACCCTTACCCTAACCCTAAACCTAACCCTAACCCTAACCATAACCCTTACCCTTACCCTAACCCTAACCTTAACCCTAACGCTAAACCTGACCCTTACACTAAACCTAACCGTAAACCTTACCCTAAACCTAACCCTAACCCTAACCCTATCCCTTACCCTTACCGTAACCCTAACCCTAACCCTAAACCTTACCCTTACACTAACCCTAACACTAACCTTACCCCCAACCCTAAACCTAACCTTAATCCTAACCCTAACTCTTACCCTAACCCTAACCCTAAACCTAACACTAACCCTAACACTTACCCTTACCCTAACCCTAACCCTAACCCTTATCCTAACCATAACCCTAACCATATCCCTAACCCTAACCCTTATCCTAACCATAACCCTACCCATATCCCTAACCCTAACCCTTAACCTAACACTAACACTAACCCTATCCCCTAACCCTAACCCATACCCTAACCCTAACTATATCCCTAACTCCTAACACTAACCCTATCCACTAACTCTAAACCTAACCCTAACCCTTACCCTTATTCTAACCCAAACCCTAACCCTAACACTTACCCTTACCTTAACACTTACTCTTTCCCTAACCCCTACCCTAACTGTAACCCTAACACTAACACTTACCCTAACCCTAACCCTAATCCTAACCCTAAATCTAACCCTTACCCTTACACTAACCCTAACCCTACCCCTAACCCTAACCCTTATGCTAACTCGAACCCTAACCCTAACACTTACCCTTTCTCTTACCTCTACCATAACCCTAACCCTAACTCTAACTCTAACCCTTACCCTAACCCTAGCCCTAACCCTAACCCTTACTCTTACCCTAACAATAAACCTAAACATAACCCTAACCCTAAACCTTACCCTAACCCTAACCCTAACCCTACACCTAACCCTAACCCTTAACTTAAACCTAACCCTAACCCTAACCCTTACCATTACCCTAACCCTAAACCTAACTCTAACCCTAAACCTAACCCTAACCCCAAGCCTAACCCTTACCCTTACCCTAACCCTAACCCTAACCCTAACCCTAAACTTAACCCTAACACTAACCCTTACCCTAACCCTTACCCTTACCCTAACCCTAACCCTAAAACTAACCCTAAGCCTAGTCTTAACCCTAAACTTAACCCTAACCCTAAACCTAACCCTAACAGATAGGCTAAACCTAACCCTAACCGTAACCCTAACCCTTCCCTTACCTTAACCCTAGCCCTAATCCTAATCCTTACCCTTACCATAAGGCTAACCCTAACCCTAAACCAAATCCTAACCCTAACACATACCCTTACCCTAACCCTAACCCTAACCCTAACCCTAACCATAACCGTAACCCTAACCCTAACCCTAAACCTAACCCTAACCCTAACCCTAAATCTTACCCTTACCTTACACTAACCCTAATCCTAAACCTAACCCTAACCCTTAACCTTACCCTAACCCTAACTCTAACCTTAACCCTTACCCTTACCCTAACCCTAACACTAACCCTAACCCTAACCCTAACCTTAACCCTAACCCTCACCCTAACCATAACCCTTACCCTAACCCTAACCCTCAACCTAACCCTAACCCTAACCCTAACCTTTACCCTTACCCTAACCCGAACCATAACCCTAACCCTAATTCTAACCCTTACGCTTAAACTAACCCTAACCCTAAACCTAACCCTAACCCTTACCCTTACCGTCACCCTAACTCTAACCCTAACGCTAACCCTAAACCTAACCCAAACCCTAACCCTAAACCTAAACCTAACCCTAAACCTTACCCTTGCCCTACCCTAAACATAACCCTAAACCTAAAAATAACCATAACCCTAACCCATAACCCTAAACCTAACCCTAACCTTTACCATTATCCTAACCCTAACCTTAACCAAAACACTTACCCTAACCTAACCCTAAACCTAACCCTAACCCTTACCCTTACACTAACACTAACCCTAAACTTAACCAATACCCTAAACCTAACCCTAACCCTAACCCTTACCCTAACACTTACCCTAACCCTAACCCTAACCCTAACCCTAACACTTACCCTTACCCTAACCCAAACCCTAACCCTAACCCTAACCCTAATCCTAACCCTAACCCTAAACCTTACCCTAACACTAACTCTAAAACTAATCCTAACCCTAACCGTAAACCCTCACCCTTAACCTTACCCGAACCCTAACCTTAACCCTACCCGTAAACCTTACCCTAACCCTAACCCTAACCCTAACACTTACCCTAACCTGAACCCTAACCCTAACCCTAATCCTTACCCTAACCCTAACCCTAAAGCTAACCCTTACCCTAACCCTAACCCTAACCTTAACACCTAAGCCTAACCCTTAATGTAAAACTAACCCTAACAATAACCCTTACCCTTATCCTAACACTAAAACTAACTCTAACCCTAAAACTAACCCTAATCCTAAGCCTAACCCTTACGCTAACCCTTACCCTTACCCTAACCCTAACCCGAAACCTAACCCTAACCGTAATCCCAACCCTAACCTTAACTCTAACCCTAACCATAACCCTTGCCCTTACCCTAACCCTAACAATAAACCTAACCCTAACTATAACCCTAACACCCACCCTAACCCTAACCCTAACCCTAACCCTAAAATTTACCCTAATCCTAACCCTAACCCTTATCCTAACTCTAACCCTAACCCTAACCCTAACCCCTAACCGTAACCCTTAACCTAACCCTAACCCTAACACTAACCCTAAACCTTACTCATACATTAACCCTAAACCTAACTCTAAACCTAACCCTAACGCTAACCCTAAACCTTACCCTCACCCTAACCCTAACACTTACCCTAACACTAACCCCTACCCTAACCCTAACCATAACCCTAACCCTAACCCCTAACGCTAAAACTAACCCTAACCCTAACCCTTACCCTTACCCTAACCCTAACCCTAACCCTAACACTTACCCTCACCCTCTCCCTAACCCTAACCCTTACTCTTACCCTAACCCTAACCCTAACCTTAACCCCAACCCTAAACATAACAATAACCCTAACCCTTAACCTAACACTTACCCTAACCCTAACCCTAACCCTAACACTTACCCTAACCCTAACCCTAACTCTAACAATAACCCTTACCCTAACCCTAACCCTAACCCTAAACCTTACCCTTACATTAAACCTAACCCTAAACCTTACCCTAAACCTAACCCTAACCCTAACCCTTACCCTTACCGTAACCCTAACCCTAACCGTAAACCTTACCCTTACCCTAACACTTACCCTAACCCTAACCCTAACCCTAACGCTTACCCTTACCTTAACCCTAACCCTAACCTTACCCTAACCCTAAACCTAACCCTAACCCTAACCCTTATCCTAACCAGAACCCTAACCCTAACCCTAACACTTACCCTAACCCTAACCCTAACTCTAACAATAACCCTTACCCTAACCCTAACCCTAACAGTTACCCTTACCCTAATCCTTACCCTAAACCTAACCCTTACCCTAACCCTAACCCTAACCCTTACCCTAACCCTAAACCTAACTCTAACCCTAACCCTAACCCTAACCCTAACCTTAACCCTAACCCTAACCGTAACCCTTACACTTACCCTACACCTAACCCTAAACCTAACCCTAACCCTAAGCCTAACCCTAACACTAACCCTAACCCTAACCCTAAACCTTACCCTTTCCCTAACCCTAAGCCTAAACCTAACACTAACCCTAATCCTAACCCTAACCCTAACCCTTACCCTACCCTAACCCTAACTTTAACCGTAACCCCTAAGCCTAATCCTAACCCTAACCCTTACCCTTATCCTAACCCTAACCCTAACCCTAACACTTACTCTTATGCTAATCCCTACCCTAACGCTAACCCTAAGCATTACAATAACCCTAAACCTAACCCTAACCCTAACCCTAACCCTTATCATTACCCTAACACTAAACCTAACCTTAACCCTAACCCTAACCCTAACCCTAACACTAACTCTAACCATTACCCTTACCCTAACACTAACCCTAACCCTAAACCTTACCCTCACCCTAACCCTAACCCTTACCGTAACCCTAACCCTAACCCTAACCCTAACCCTTACCCTAACCCTAACCCTAACCCTTACCCTAACCCTAACCCTTAACCTTACACTAAACCTAACCCTAAACCTAACCCTAACCCTAACCCTAACCCAATCCCCTAACCCTAACCCTAACACCCTTACCCTAACCCCAATCCCTAACCTTAACCCTAACCCTAACCCTTACCCTCATCCTAACCCTAACCCTAACCCTAATCCTAACACGTTCCCTTACCCTAACCCTAACCCTAACCCTGAAGCTTACCCTTACCCTAAACCTAACCCTAACCCTTACCCTATCCCTAACCCTAAACCTAACCTTAACCCTAACCCTTACAGTTACCTTAACCCTAAACCTAAACCTAGCCATAATCCTAACCCCTAACCCTAACCCTAAACCTAAACCTCACCGTTACCCTAACCCTAAACCTAACTCCAACCCTTACCCCAGACTTAACCCTAACCCTAACCTTAACCCTTACCCTAAACCTAACCCTAAACCTAATCCTAAACCTAACCCTAACCCTTACTCTAACCCTAAACCTAAGCCTAACCCTTACCCTAACCCTAAACCTAACCCTAACCCTAACCCTAACCCTATCCCCTAACCCTAACCCTAACACTTACCCTTACCCTAAGCCCAACCCCTAACCATAACCCTAACCCTAACCCTTACCCTCATTCAAACCCTAACCCTAACCCTAATCCTAACACTTTCCCTTACCCTAACCCTAACCCTAACCCTAAAACTTACCCTTACCCTAAACCTAACCCTAACCCTTACCCTATCCCTCACCCTAACCCTAACCTTAACCCTAACCCTTACACTTACCTTAACCCTAAACCTAAACCTAGCCATAACCCTAACCCCTAACCCTAACCCTAAACCTAAACCTCACCGTTACCCTAACCCTAACCCTAACCCTAACCCTTACTCTAACCCTAACCCTAAGCCTAACCCTTACCCTAAACCTAAACCTAACCCTAAACCTAATCCTAACCCTAACCCTAACCCCAAACCCTAACCCTAACCCTAACCCTAAACCTTACCCTAACCGTAACCCTAACCCTAACACTAACACTTACTCTTAACCTAACCCTAATCCTAACACTAACTCTAAAAATAACCCAAACCCTAACACTAACCCTAACCATAAGTCTAATCCTTAAACTAACCCTAACCGTAACCCTAACCCGAACACTTAACCTTACTCTAACCCTAACCCTAACACTTACCCTTACCCTAACCCTAACCCCTAACCGTAACCCTTTTCCTCATCCTAACCCTAACCCTAACCTAACCCTAACACTTTCACTTTCCCTAACCCTAACCCTAACCCTAACCCTAACCCCTAACCCTAAACCTAAACCTAAACCTTACCCTTAACCTAACCCTAAAAATAACCCTAACCCTTACCCCTAACCCTAAACCTAAACCTAACCCTAACCCTAACCCTATCCCCTAACCCTAACCCTAACACTTACCCTTACCCTAACCCCAACCCCTAACCATAACCCTAACCCTAACGCTTACCCTCATCCTAACCCTAACCTTAACCCTAATCCTAACACTTTCTCTTACCCTAACCCTAACCCTAACCCTAAAACTTACCCTTACCCTAAACCTAACCCTAACCCTTACCCTATCCCTAACAATAACCCTAACCTTAACCCTAACACTTACACTTACCTTAACCCTAAACCTAAACCTACCGATAACCCTAACCCCTAACCCTAACCCTAAACCTAAACCTCGCCGTTACCCTAACCCTAAACCTAACTCCAACCCTTACCCCTAACCCTAACCCTAACCCTAACCTTAACCCTTACCCTAAACCTAACCCTAAACCTAACCCTAACCCTAACCCTAACCCTTACTCTAACCCTAACCCTAGCCTAACCCTTACCCTAACCCTAAAACTAACCCTAAACCTAACCCTAACCCTAACCCTAACCCCAAACCCTAACCCTAACCTTTACCCTAACCCTAACCCTAACCCTAACACTAACACTTACTCTTACCCTAACCCTAATCCTAACACTAACTCTAAAAATAACCCAAACCCTAACACTAACCCTAAACATAAGCCTAATCCTTAAACTAACCCTAACCGTAACCCTAACCCGAACAATTAACCTTACTCTAACCCTAACCCTAACACTTACCCTTACCCTAACCCTAACCCCTAACCTTAACCCTAACCGTAACCCTTCTCCTCATCCTAACCCTAACCCTAACCTAACCCTAACACTTTCCCTTTTCCTAACCCTAACACTAACCCTAACCCTAACCCTAACCCTAACCCCTAACCCTAACCCTAAACCTAAACCTTACCCTTAACCTAACCCTAAAAATAACCCTAACCCTTACCCCTAACCCTAACTCTAACCCTAACCTTAACCGTAACCCTTACACTTACCTTAACCCTAAACCTAAACCTAGCCATAACCCTAACCCCTAACCCTAACCCTAAACCTAAACCTCACCGTTACCCTAACCCGAAACCTAACTCCAACCCTTACCCTTACCCCTAACCCTAACCCTAACCCTAACCTTAACCCTTACCCTAAACCTAACCCTAACCCTAACCCTAACCCTAACCCTTACTCTAACCCTAACCCTAAGCCTAACCCTTACCCTAACCCTAAACCTAAGCCTAAACCTAACCCTAACACTAACCCTAACCCCAAACCCCAACCCTAACCCTAACCCTAACCCTTACCCTAACCGTAACCCTAACCCTAACACTAACACTTACTCTTACCCTAACCCTAATCCTAACACTAACACTAAAAATAACCCAAACCCTAACCCTAACCCTAACCATAAGTCTAATCCTTAAACTAACCCTAACCGTAACCCTAACCCGAACACTTAACCTTACTGTAACCCTAACCCTAACACTTACCCTTACCCTAACCCTAACCCCTAACCTTAACCCTAACCGTAACCCTTCTCCTCATCCTAACCCTAACCCTAACCTAACCCTAACACTTTCCCTTTCCCTAACCCTAACACTAACCCTAACACTAACCCTAACCATAACCCCTAACCCTAAACCTAAACCTAAACCTTACCCTTAACCTAACCCTAAAAATAACCCTAACCCTTACCCCTAACCCTAAACCGAACCCTAACCCTAACCCTAACACAATCCCCTAACCCTAACCCCAACCCCTAACCTTAACCCTAACCCTAACCCTAATCCTAACACTTTTCCTTACCCTAACCCTAACCCTAACCCTAAACCTTACCCTTACCCTAAACCTAACCCTAACCCTTACCCTATCCCTATCCCTAACCCTAACCTTAACCCTAACCCTTACACTTACCTTAACCCTAACCTAAACCTAGCCATAACCCTAACCCCTAACCCTAACCCTAAACCTAAACCTCACAGTTACCCTAACCCTAAACCTAACTCCAACCCTTACCCCTAACCCTAACCCTAACCCAAACCTTAACCCTTACCCTAAACCTAACCCTAAACCTAACCCTAACCCTAACCCTAACCCTTACTCTAACCCTAACCCTAAGCCTAACCCTTAACCTAACCCTAAACCTAACCCTAAACCTAACCCTAACCCTACCCCTAACCCCAAACCCTAAACCTAACCCTATACCTAACCCTTACCCTAACCGTAACCGTAACCCTAACACTAATACTTACTTTTACCCTAACCCTAATCCTAACACTAACTCTAAAAATAACCCAAACCCTAATACTAACCCTAACCATAAGTATAATCCTTAAACTAACCCTAACCGTAACCCTAACCCGAACACTCAACCTTACTCTAACCCTAACCCTAACACTTACCCTTACCCTAACCCTAACCCCTAACCTTAACCCTAACCGTAACCCTTCTCCTCATCCTAACCCTAACCTAACCCTAACACTTTCCCTTTCCCTAACCCTAACACTAACCCTAAACCTAACCCTAACCATAACCCCTAACCCTAACCCTAAACCTAAACCTAAACCTTACCCTTAACCTAACCCTAAAAATAACCCTAACCCTTACCCCAAACCCTAACCCTAACCCTAACCCTTACCCTAAACCGAACCCTAAACCTAACCCTAACCCTAACCCTAACCCTTACCCTAACCCTAACCCTAACTGTAACCCTTATCCTAACCCTAACACTAACCTTAACCTAACCCTAACCCTAACCCCTAACCATAACACTAACCCTAATCCTAACCCTTACCCTTTCCTAACCCTAACCCTAACCCTAACCCTAACCCTAACTCTTACCCTTACCCTAACCCTAATCCTAAACCTAACCCTTCCCCTAACCCTAACCCTAAACCTAACCCTAACCCTTACATTTTCCCTAAACCTAACCCTAACCCTAACCCTTACCCCTACCATAAAAATAACCCTAACCCTAACCCTGAACCTAACCCTTACCCTAACCCTAACCGTAAACCTTACCCTTACCCTAACCCTAACTATAACCCTAACCCTAACCCTAACCCTAACCCTTACCCTTACCCTAACCCTAACCCTAACATTAACCCTAACCCTAACCCTTACCCTTACCCTAACCCTAACCCTAAACCCAACCCTTACCCTTAACCTAACCCTAACCCTAACCCTAACCTTAGTGCTAACCCTAAACCTAACCCTAACTCTTACCCTAATCCTAAGACTAACCCTAATCCTTACCGTAACCATAACCCTAAACCTAACCCTAACCCTTTCCCTAACCCCAAACCCTAAACCTAACCCTATACCTAACCCTTACCCTAACCGTAACCGTAACCCTAACACTAATACTTACTTTTACCCTAACCCTAATCCTAACACTAACTCTAAAAATAACCCAAACCCTAACACTAACCCTAATCATAACTCTAATCCTTAAACTAACCCTAACCGTAACCCTAACCCGAACACTCAACCTTACTCTAACCCTAACCCTAACACTTACCCTTACCCTAACCCTAACCCCGAACCTTAACCCTAACCGTAACCCTTCTCCTCATCCTAACCCTAACCTAACCCTAACACTTTCCCTTTCCCTAACCCTAACACTAACCCTAACCCTAACCCTAACCATAACCCCTAACCCTAACTCTAAACCTAAACCTAAACCTTACCCTTAACCTAACCCTAAAAATAACCCTAACCCTTAACCCAAACCCTAACCCTAACCCTAACCCTTACCCTAAACCGAACCCTAAACCTAACCCTAACCCTAACCCTAACCCTTACCCTAACCCTAACCCTAACTGTAACCCTTATCCTAACCCTAACACTAACCTTAACCTAACCCTAACCCTAACCCCTAACCATAACACTAACCCTAATCCTAACCCTTACCCTTTCCTAACCCTAACCCTAACCCTAACCCTAACCCTAACCCTAACTCTTACCCTTACCCTAACCCTAATCCTAAACCTAACCCTTCCCCTAACCCTAACCCTAAACCTAACCCTAACCCTTACATTTTCCCTAAACCTAACCCTAACCCTAACCCTAACCCTTAACCCTAAACCTAACCCTAACCCTAACCTTAACCCTTACCCTAAACCTAACCCCAAACCTAACCCTAACTCTAACCCTAACCCTTACTCTAACCCTAACTCTAAGCCTAACCCTTATCCTCACCGTAACCTAACCCTAAACCTAACCCTAACCCTAACCCTAACCCCTAACTCTAACCCTAAACCTAACCCTAACCCTTACCCTTACCCTAACCCTAACCCTAACCCTAACACTTACTCTTACCCTAACCCTAATCCTAACCCTAACTCTAAAAATAACCCAAACCCAAACACTAACCCTAACACTAAGCCTAATCCTTAAACTAACCCTAACCCTAACCCTAAACCGAACACTTACCCTTACTCTAACCCTAACCCTAACACTTACCCTAACCCTAACCCTAAGCCCTAACCTTAACCCTAACCCTAACCCTTATCCTCTTCCTAACCCTAACCCTAACCCTAAACCTAAAATTTC
Source organism: Megascapheus bottae (assembly GCA_024803745.1). NCBI lineage: Eukaryota > Metazoa > Chordata > Mammalia > Rodentia > Geomyidae > Megascapheus > Megascapheus bottae. The sequence continues at coordinate 751,235 of JANJXV010000291.1, forward strand.
CCTTACCCTAACCCTAACACTAACTCTAACCCTAACCCTAACCCTAACCCCTAACCCTAACCCTAACCCTAAACCTTACCCTAACCCTAACGCTAACCCTAACCCTTACCCTAACCCTAACCCTCAACCTAAATCTAACCCTAACCCTAACCCCTAACCCTAACCCTAACCCTAATCCTAACCCTTACCCTTACCATAACCCTAACCCTAACCCTAACCGTAACCCTAACTTTTACCCTTACCCTAACCCTAATCCTGAACCTAACCCTTCCTCTAACCCTAACCCTAAACCTAACCCTAACCCTTACCCTATCCCTAAACCTAACCCCAACCCTAAGCCTTAACCCTACCCTAAACCGAACCCTAACCCTAACCCTGACCATAACCCTTACCCTAACCCTAACCCTAACCCGAATCCTAAACCCTAACACTAACCCTAACCCTCACCCTAACCCAACCCTTCCCCTAACCCTAACCCTAAACCTAACCCTTACCCTTACCCTAACCCTAACCTTAACACTAACGCTAACACTAAACCTAACCCTAACCCTTACCCTTACCTTAACCCTTAACCTAAACCTAACCCTAACCCTAACCCTTACCCTTACCCTAACCCTAACCCTAACCCCAACCCTTACCCTTACCCTAATGGTAACCCTAAACTTAGTGCTAACCCTAACCCTAACCCTAACACTTACCCTAATCCTAAGACTAACCCTAATCCTTACCCTAACCCAAACCCTAACCCTTACCCTTTCCCTAAACTTAACCCTTGCCCTAACCCTAACCCTAACCCTAAGACTAACCCTAACCCTAACCCTAACCCTAAACCTAACACTTACCTTTATCTAAACCTAACCCTACCCCTAACCCTTACCCTAACCATAAACCTAACCCTAACCCTAACCCCTCACCCTAACCCTAACCCTAACTCTAACCCTTACCCTTACCCTAACACTAACCCTAAACCTAACCCTTGCCCTAACCCTAACCCTGACCCTAACCCTAAGCCTTACCCCAATTCTAACTCTAACCCTAACCCTTACCCTAACCCTAACCCTAAACCTTACCCTAACCCTAACCCTTACCCTTACCCTAATCCTAACCCTAAACCTAACCCTAACCCTAACCCTAAACGTAACACCTAACCCTAACCCTAACACTTACCCTTACCCTATCCCTAACCCCTAAACTTAACCCTAACCCTAACCCTTACCCTCATCCTAAACCTAACCCTAACCCTAATTCTAACACTTTCCATTTCCCTTACCCTAACCCTAACCCTAAACCTTACTCTTACCCTAAAACTAACCCTAACCCATACCCTATCCCTAACCCTAACCCTAACCTTAACCCTAACCCTTACACTTACCTTAACTCTAACCCTAAACCTAGCCCTAACACTAACCCCTAACCCTAACCCTAAACCTAAACCTTACCGTTACCCTAACCCTAAACCTAACACTAACCCTTACCCCTAACCCTAACCCTAACTCTAAACCTTACCATAAACCTAACCCTAAACCTAACCCTAACCCTAATCCTAACACTGACTCTAACCCTAACCCTAAGCCTAACACTTACCCTAACGCTAAACCTAACCCTAAACCTAAACCTAACCCTAACCCCTAACCCTAACCCTAACCCTAACCCCTACCCTAACCCTAACCCTAAACCTAACCCTAACACTTACTCTTACCCTAACCCTAATCCTAACCCTAACTCTAAACCTAACCCAAACCCTAACACTAACCCTAACCCTAACCCTAAACCTTAACCTAACCCTAACCCCAAACCTAACCTGAACACTTACCCTTACTCTAAACCTAACCCTAACCCTTACCCTAACCCTAACCCTAACCCTGACCCTAACCCTAAACTTACCCTAACCCTAACCCTAACCCTAACCCATAACCCTAACCTTAACCCTAAATCTAAACCTTAACCTTACCCTTACCCTAACCCTAACACTAACCCTAACCCTAAACTTTACCCTAACCGTAACCCTAACCCTTACCCTAACCCTAACCCTAACCCTGAACCCTAGCCCAAACCCTATTCCTAAAGCTCACCCTAACCCTAAACCTAACCCTAACCCTTACCCTAAACCTAACCCTAACCATTACCCTTACCCTAACCCTCACCCTAACCTTAACCCCAACCCTAATCATAACCCTAACCCTTACCCTTACCCTACCCTAACCGTAAACCTAACCATAACCCTAACCCTAACCCTAACCCTTACCCTAACCCTAACCCTAACACTTACCCTTACCCTAAACCTAACCCTAAACAGAAACCTGACGCTAACCATTTCCTTTACCGTAACCCTAAAACTAACCTTAATGCTAATCCTAACCCTAACCCTTACCCTAACCCTAACCCTAATCTTTACCCTAACCCTAATCCTAACCCTAACCCTTACCCTTTCCCTAACACTAACCCTTACTATAACCCTTATCCTAACCCTATCCTTAACCCTAACCCTAACCCTAAACCTAACACTTACCCTTATCCTTACCCTAACCCTAACCCTAAACCTAAACTTAATCCCAACCCTAACCCTAAACCTTACCCTCACCCTCCCCCTAAACCTTACCCTAAACCTAACCCTAACCCTATCCCTAAAACTTACTCTAACCCTAACCCTAACACTAACCCTAACCCTATCCCTTACCCTAACCCTAACCCTTACTATAATCCTAACAATAACCCCTAACCCTAACCCTAAACCTAACCCTTACCCTTACCCTAACCCTAACCCAAACCCTAACCCTAATGCTAACACTTACCCTTACCCTAACCCTAACCCTAACCCTAAACCTAACCTAACCCTAACTCTAACCTTAACCCTAACCCTTACCCTTAACCTAAGCCTAACCTAACCCTAACCCTAACACTTACCCTTACCCTAAGCCTAAGCCTAACCCTTACCCTAACCCTAACCCTAACCCTAAATCTAACGCTTACTCTTAGCCTAACCCTAAGCCTATCCCTAACCCTAACACTTACTCTTACCCTAACCCTAACCCTAACCCTAACTCTAAGCCTAAACCTAACCTAACCCTAACCCTAACCCTAAGTGTAAACCTAACCCTGACCTTAACCATAAACATAAACCTAACCATAAACCTAACCCTAACACCTAACCCTAAACCTAACCCTAACCCTAACCCTTACCCTTATCCTAACCCTAACCTTAACCCTAACCCTAACCCTAACACTTAACCTTACCCTTACCCTAAACCTAACCCTAAACATAATCCTAACCCTAACCCTAAGCTTAACTCTAACTAGTAACTCTAATCCTAACCCTAACCCTAAACCTTACCCTTACCCGAACCCTGACCCTAACCTTAATGCTAACCCTAACACTAATCCTAACACTAACCCTTACCCTAACACTAACCCGAACCCTAATCCTTACCCGAATCCTAAACCTAACCCTAACCCTAACCCTTACGCTTTCCCTAAACCTAAACCTAACCCTAACCCTTACCCCTACCCTAAACCTAACCCTAACCCTAACCCTGACCCTAATCCTTAACCTAACCATAACCCTAACCCGAACCCTAACCCCTAACCCTAAACCTAACCCTCACCATAACCCTAACCCTAACCCTAACCGAAAACCTAACGCTAACATTAACCCTAAACCCTAACCCTAACCCTAACCCTTACCCATACCAAAACCCTAACCCTAACCATAACCCTAACCTTACCCTAACCCTAACTCCAACCGTAACCCTTAACCTTACCCTAACCCTAACCCTAAACCTAACGCTAACCATTCTCCTAAAACTAACACTTACCCTTACCCTAGCCCTTACCCTAACCCTAAACCTAACCCTAACCCTAACCCTGACCCTAATCCTTAACCTAACCCTAACCCTAACCCGAACCCTAACCCCTGACCCTAACCCTAACCCTTACCCTTTCCCTAAACCTAAACCTAACCCTAACCCTTACCCCTACCCTAAACCTAACCCTAACCCTAACCCTAACCCTAATCCTTAACCTAACCCTAAGCCTAACCCGAACCCTAACCCCTAACCCTAACCCTAACCCTCACCATAACCCTAACCCTAACCCTAACCCTAACCCTAACCCTAACCCATACACTTACACTAACTCTAACCCTAACCCTAAACCTAACCCTAACCCTAACCCCTAACCCTAACCCTAACCCTTACACTTACTTTATCCGTAACCCCTAACCCTAACCCCAAACCCTAACCCTTACCCTCATCCTAACCCTAAACCTAACCCTAACCCTAACACTTACCCTTACCCTTACCCTAAACCTAAACCTAACCCTAAACCTAAACCTAACCCTAACCCTTACCCTAACCCTAACCCTAACCCTTACCCTTACCCTTAACCTAAACCTAACCCTAACCCTAAACCTAACCCTAACGCTTTCCTTTACCCTAACCCTAAACCTAACCTTAATGCTAAGCCTAACCCTAACCCTTACTTTAACCCTAACCCTAACCCTAATCCTTACCCTAACCCTAATCCTAACCCTAACACTTCCCCTTTCCCTAACACTAACCCTAAAAATAACCCTAATCCTAAACATTACTCTTACCCTAACCCTAACCCTAACCCTAACCCTAACCTTAACCCTAAACCTAACACTAAACCTAACCCTTACCCTTATCCTTACCCTAACCCTAAACCTAAACCTAACCCTAACCCTAACTCTAACCCTAACCCAAACCCTTAACCTAACCCTTTCCCTAATCCTAACCCTAACCCCGAACCCTAACCATAACCCTAACGCTTATCCTTAAACTAACCCTATCCCAAACCCTAACCCTAACACTAACACTTACCCTTACCCTAACCCTAACCCTAACCCTAAACCTAACCCTAACCCTAACCCTAACCCTAACCCTAACACTTACCCTTACCCTAACCCTAACCCTAACCCTTACCCTAACCCTAACCCTAACCCTAAACCTAAACCTTACCCTTACTCTTACCCTAACCCTAAGTCTAACAATAACCCTAACACTTACCCTTACCCTAACCCTAAACCTAACCCTAACCCTTACTCTAAGCCTAAACCTAACCTAACCCTAACCCTAAACCTAACCCTAAGCGTAACCCTAACCGTGACCCTAACCCTAAAACTAAACCTAACCCTAACCCTAACCCCTAACCCTAAACCTAACCCTAACCCTAACCCTACCCCTAACCCTAACATTTAACCTTACCCTTACCCTAACCCTAACCCTAAACCTAACCCTAACCCTAACCCTAACCTTAACTCTAACTTCTAACTCTAATCCTAACCTTAACCCTAAACCTTACCCTTACCCGAACCCTGACCCTAACCTTAATGCTAACTCTAACACTAATCCTAACCCTAACTCTTACCCTAACACTAATCCGAACTCTAATACTTACCCGAAACCTAAAGCTAACCCTAAACCTAACCCTTACCATTTCCCTAAACCTAACACTAACCCTAACACTTACCCCTACCCTAAAACTAACCGTAACCCTAACCCTGACCCTAATCCTTAACCTAACCCTAACACTAACCCGAACACTAACCCCTAATCCTAACCCAAACCCTTACCCTAAACCTTACTATAATCCTAACCCTAACCCCTAACCCTAACCCTAACCCTAACCCTAAACCTAACCCTAACCCTAACCCTAACCTTAACTCTAACTACTAACTCTAATCGTAACCCTAACCCTAAACCTTACCCTTACCCGAACCCTGACCCAAACATTAATGCTAACCCTAACACTAATTCTAACCCTAACCCTTACCCTAAAACTATTCTGAACTCTAATCTTTAACCGAACCCTAAACCTAACCCTAACCCTAACCGTTACCTTTTCCCTAAACCTAACACTAACCCTAACACTTATCCCTACCTTAACCTAACCCTAACCCTAAACCTGACCCTAATCCTTAAACTAATCCTAACACTAACCGAAAACTAACCCCTAACCCTAACCCTAACCCTCACCATAACCCTAACCCTAACCCTAACCCTTCCCCTAACACTAACCCTAACCCTAACCCTAACCCTAACACTTAACCTTACCCTTACCCTTACCCTAACCCTAACCCTAAACCTAACACTAACCCTAACCCTAACCTTAATTCTAACTACTAACTCTAATCCTAACCCTAACCCTAAACCTTACCCTTACGCGAACCCTGATCCTAACATTAATGCTAACCCTAACACTAATCCTAACCCTAACACTTACCCTAACACTAACCCGAACTCTAATCCTTACCCGAAACCTAAACCTAAACCTAACCCTAACCCTTACCATTTCCCTAAACCTAACACTAACCCTAACACTTACCCCTACACTAAACCTAACCCTAACTCTTAACCTGACGCTAATCCTTAACCTAACCCTAACACTAACAGGAACCCTAAACCCTAACCCTAACCCTAAACCTCACCATAACCCTAACCCTAACCCTAATCCTTCCCCTAACCCTAACCCTAACCCTAACCCCAACCATAAACCTAACCTTAACCCATACCCTGACCCTAACCTTAACCCTAACCCTAACCCTAAACCTAACCCTAAACCTAACCCTTAACCTTACACTAACCCTAACCCTAAACCTAACCCTAACCCTATCCCTAACCCTTACCCTAACCATAACTGTAACCCTAACCCTAACCCTAAACCTTACCTTTACCCTAAACCTAACCCTAACACTTAACCTAACCCTAACCCTTACCCTAACCCTAACAATAAACCTAACCCCTACCCTTACCTTAATCCTAACCCTAACCCTAAACCTAACCCTAAACCTTACCCTTAACCTAACCCTAACTCTAACCATAACTCTAAGCGTAACCCCTAATCCTAACCCTAACCCACACCCTTACCCTAACCCTAACCATAACCTTAACCCTAACCCTAACACTAACCATAAACCTAAACCTTACCCTTACCCTAACCCAATGCTAAACTTAAACCTAACCCTAACCCTAACCCTAACCCTTACCCTTACCCTAAACCTAACCCTAACCCCAACCCTTACCCTTACCCTAACCCTAACCCTAACGTTAATGCTAACCCTAAACCTAACCCTAACCCTTACCCTAACCCTAGGACTACCCCTAATTCTTACCCTAACCGTAACCCTAACACTAACCCTTACACTTTCCCTAACCCTAACAATAACCCTAACCCTTACCCTTACCCTAACCCTAACCCTAAACCTAAACCTAACCCTAACGCTAAAGCTAAACCTTACCCTAACCCTAACGCTAACCCTAACCCTAAACCTTACAATAACACTAACCCTAACCCTAAACCTAAACCTAACCCTAACCATTTCTCTTACCATAACCCTAAACATAATCCTTACCCTAATCCTAACCCTAACCCTAACCCTGACCCTAAAACTAACCCTAACCCTAACCCTATCCCTTACCCTAACCCTAACGCTAACCCTAAACCTAAACCTTACCCTAACCGTAACCCTACCCCTAACCCTAAACCCTAACCCTAAACCTAACCCTAACCCTTACCCTTACCCTAAACCTAACCCTAACCCTAACCCTAACACTAAACCTTACCCTAACCCTAACTCTAACCCTAACACTTACCCTTACCCTAACCCTAACCCTAAACCTAATCCTAACCCTAACCCTAAACCTAACCGTTACCCTTAGCCTAACCCTAACCCTAAACCTAACTGTAACCCTAACCCTAACCCTAACCCCTAACCCTAACCTTAACCCAAACCCGAAACCTAACCCTAACCCTAACCCTAACCCTACACCTACCCCTTAACCTTACCCTAAACCTAACCCTAACCTTAATGCTAACCCTAACCCTAATTCTTACCCTAACCCTAATACTAACCCTAACCCTAACCCTAACCGTAACCTAATGCTAACCCTAACCCTAACCCTAAACCTAACCCTATCCCTAACTCTAACCCTAACCCTAACCCTTACTCTTACCCTAACCCTATGCCTAACAATAACCCTAACACTTACGCTTACCCTAACCCTAACCCTAACGCTAAACCTAACTCTAAGCCTAAACCTAACCTAACCCTAACCCTAAGCGTAACCCTAACCCTGACCCTAACCCTAAACCTAAACCTAACCCTAACCCCTAACCCTAAACCTAACCCTAACCCTAACCCTTACCCTTATCGAACCCTAACCCTAACCCTAACCCTAACCCTAACATTTAACCTTACCCTTACCCTTACCGTAACCCTAAAACTAACCCTAACCCTAACCCTAACTTTAACTCTAACAACTAACTCTAATCCTAACCCTAATCCTTAACCTTACCCTTACCCAAACCCTGACCCTAAACTTAATGCTAACTCTAACACTAATCCTAACCCAAACTCTTACCGTAACACTAATCCGAACTCTAATCCTTACCCGAACCCTAAACCTAACCCTAACCCTAACCCTTACCATTTCCCTGAACCTAACACTAACCCTAACACTTACCCCTACCCTAAACCCAACCCTAACCCTAACCCTGACCCAAATCCTTAACCTAACCCTAACACTAACCCAAACCCTAACCCCTAACCCTAACCCAAACCCTTACCCTAACCCTTACTATAATCCTAACCCTAACCCCTAACCCTAACCCTAACCCTAACCCTAAACCTTTTCCTAAACCTAACCCTAACGCTAAACCTAACCCTTACTCTTACCCTAACCCTAAGCCTAACCCTAACCCTAACACTTACCCTTACCCTAACCCTAACCCTAACCCTAACCCTAACTCTAAGCCTAAACCTAACCTACCCTAAACCTAACCCTAACCCTAAGCGTAACCCTAACCCTGACCCTAACATTTAACCTTACCCTTACCCTTACCGTAACCCTAAAACTAACCCTAACCCTAACCCTAACTTTAACTCTAACAACTAACTCTAATCCTAACCCTAACCCTTAACCTTACCCTTACCCAAACCCTGACCCTAAACTTAATGCTAACTCTAACACTAATCCTAACCCAAACTCTTACCCTAACACTAATCCGAACTCTAATCCTTACCCGAACCCTAAACCTAACCCTAACCCTAACCCTTACCATTTCCCTGAACCTAACACTAACCCTAACACTTACCCCTACCCTAAACCTAACCCTAACCCTAACCCTGACCCAAATCCTTAACCTAACCCTAACACTAACCCAAACCCTAACCCCTAACCCTAACCCAAACCCTTACCCTAACCCTTACTATAATCCTAACCCTAACCCCTAACCCTAACCCTAACCCTAACCCTAAACCTTTTCCTAAACCTAACCCTAACGCTAAACCTAACCCTTACTCTTACCCTAACCCTAAGCCTAACCCTAACCCTAACACTTACCCTTACCCTAACCCTAACCCTAACCCTAACCCTAACTCTAAGCCTAAACCTAACCTACCCTAAACCTAACCCTAACCCTAAGCGTAACCCTAACCCTGACCCTAACATTTAACCTTACCCTTACCCTTACCGTAACCCTAAAACTAACCCTAACCCTAACCCTAACCTTAACTCTAACAACTAACTCTAATCCTAACCCTAACCCTTAACCTTACCCTTACCCAAACCCTGACCCTAAACTTAATGCTAACTCTAACACTAATCCTAACCCAAACTCTTACCCTAACACTAATCCGAACTCTAATCCTTACCCGAACCCTAAACCTAACCCTAACCCTAACCCTTACCATTTCCCTGAACCTAACACTAACCCTAACACTTACCCCTACCCTAAACCTAACCCTAACCCTAACCCTGACCCAAATCCTTAACCTAACCCTAACACTAACCCAAACCCTAACCCCTAACACTAACCCAAACCCTTACCCTACCTTACTATAATCCTAACCCTAACCCCTAACCCTAACCCTTACCCTAACCCTAAACCTTTTCCTAAACCTAACCCTAACGCTAAACCTAACCCTTACTCTTACCCTAACCCTAAGCCTAACCCTAACCCTAACACTTACCCTTACCCTAACCCTAACCCTAACCCTAACTCTAAGCCTAAACCTAACCTACCCTAAACCTAACCCTAACCCTAAGCGTAACCCTAACCCTGACCCTTACCCTAAACCTAAACCTAACCCTAAACCTAACCCTAACCCTAACACCTAAACCTAAACCTAATCCTAACCCTAACCCTTACCCTTATCCTAACCCTAACCCTAACCCTAACACTTAACCTTACCCTTACCCTAAACCTAACCCTAAACCTAACCCTAACCCTAACCCTAATCTTAACTCTAAGAACTAACTCTAATCCTAACCCTAACCCTAAACCTTACCCTTACCCGAACCCTGACCCTAACCCTAATGCTAACCCTAACACTAATCCGAACCCTAACCCTTACCCTAACACTAATGCGAACCCTAATCCTAAACCTAACCCTAACCTTAACCCTTACCCTTTCCCTAAACCTAACCCTAACCCTAACACTAACACTTACATCTACCCTAAACCTAAACCTAACCCTAAACCTGACCCTAATCCTTAACGTAACCCTAACCCTAACCCGAACCCTAACCTCTAAACCTAACGCTAACCCTCACCATAAACCTAACCCTAACCCTAACCCTACCCCTAACCCTAACCTTACCACTACCCTAAACCTAAACCTAACCCTAACTCTGACCGTAATCCTTAACCTAACCCTAACCCTATCCCTAACCCATACCCTAAACCTAACCCTAACCCTAACCCTTACCCTAACCCTAAACCTAACACTAAACCTAACACTATTACCCTTACCCAAACACTAACCCTAACCCTAACCCTAACCCTGACGCTAATTCTTAACCTAACCCTAACACTAACACGAACCCTAACACCTAACCCTAACCCTAACCCTTCCCCTAACACTAAACCTAACCCTAACCCTTACCCTTACCCTAACCCTATCCCTAATCTTAACCCCAACCATAAACCTAACCTTACCCCATACCCTGACCCTAACCCTAACCCTAAACCTAAACCTAAACCTAAACCTAACCCTTAACCTTACACTAAACCTAACCCTAAACCTAACCCTAACCCTATCCCTAACCATTACCCTAACCATAACACTAACCCTAACCCTAACCCTAAACCTTACCCTTACCCTAAACCTAACCCTAACCCTTAACGTAACCCTAACCCTTACCCTAACCCTAACACTAACCCTAACCCCTACCCTTACCTTAACCCTAACCCTAACCCTAAACCTAACCCTAAACCTTACCCTTACCCTAACACTAACTCTAACCCTAACCCTAACCCTAACCCCTAATCCTAATCCTAACCCTTACCCTTACCCTAACCCTAACCATAACCTTAACCCTAACCCTAACACTAACCATAAACCTAAACCTTATCCTTACCCTAACCCAACCCTAAACTTAAACCTAACCCTAACCCTAACCCTTACCCTTACCCTAACCCTAACCCTAACCCTAACCCCAACCCTTACCCTTACCCTAACCCTAACGTTAATGCTAACCCTAAACCTAACCCTAACACTTACCCTAACCCTAAGACTATCCCTAATTCTTACCCTAACCTTAACCCTAACCCTAACCATTACCCTTTCCCTAACCCTAACCCTAACCCTAACCCTTACCCTTACCCTAACCCTAACCCTAAACCTAACCCTAACCCTAACGCTAAAGCTAAACCTTACCCTAACCCTAACGCTAACCCTAACCCTAAACCTTACAATAACACTAACGCTCACCCTAAACCTAACCCTAACCCTTTCTCTTACCATAAACCTAACCATAATCCTTACCCTAACCCTAACCCTAACCCTAACCCTAAAGCTAACCCTAAACCTAACCCTATCCCTTACCCTAACCCTAACGCTAACCCTAAACCTAAAGCTTACCCTAACCGTAACCCTACCCCTAACATTAACCCTAACCCTAACCCTAATCCTAACCCTTACCCTTACCCTAAACCTAACCCTAACCCTAACCCTAAACCTTACCCTAACCCTAACTCTAACCCTAACCGTTACCCTTACCCTAACCCTAACCCTAAACCTAATCCTAACCCTAACCCTAACCCTAACCCTTACCCTTAGCCTAACCCTAACCGTAATCCTAACCGTAACCCAGCCCTAACCCTAACCCTACCCCTACCCCTTACCCTTACCCTAACCCTAACCGTAACATTAATGCTAACCCTAACCCTAATTCTTACCCTAACCCTAATACTAACCCTAACCCTAACCCTAACCCTAACCTAATGCTAAACCTAACCCTAACCCTAACCCTAACCCTTAACCAAACCCTAACCCTAACCCTAAACATTACCCTAAACCTAAACCTAACCCTAACCCTTAACCTTACCCTAACCCTAACCCTAACCTTAACCTCAACGCTAAACCTAACCCTAACCCTTACCCTTACCCTAACCCTAACCATAAAACTTATCCCAAACCTAACCCTAACCCTTACCCTATCCCTAATCCTAATCCTAACCCTAACCCTAACCCTTACCCTAACTCTAAACCGAACCTAAACCCTAGCCCTTACCCTTACCCTAACCCTAACTTTAAACCTAACCCTAACCCTAACCCAGACCCTAACCCTAACCCTAACCCTAACCCTAACCTTAACCCTAACCATAACCCTAACCCTAACCTTTACCCTTACCCTAAACCTAACCCTAAACCTAACCCTAACCCTAACCCTAACCCTTACCCTTACCCTAAACGTAACCCTAAACCTAACCCTAAACCTTGCCCTAACCCTAACCCTAACCCTAACCCTTACCCTAACCTAACCCTAACCCTAACTCCTAAACCTAACCCTAACCCTAACCCTTACCCTTACCCTAACCCTAACGCTATCCCTAAACCTAAACCTTACCCTAACCATAACCCTACCCCTAACCCTAAACCCTAACCCTCAACCTAACCCTAACCCTTACCCTTACCCTAACCCTAACCCTAACCGTAACCCTAACCATAAACCTTACCCTAACCCTAACTCTAACCCTAACACTTACCCTTACCCTAACCCTAACACTAAACCTAATCCTAGCTCTAACCCTAACCCTTACCCTTAGCCTAACCCTAACCCTAAACCTAACCGTAACCCTAACCCTAACCCTAACCCTACCCCTAACCCTTACCCTTACCCTAACCCTAACCCTAACCTTAATGCTAACCCTAACCCTAATTCTTACCCTAACCCTAACCCTAACCCTAACCCTAAACCTTACCCTTACCCTAACCCTAACCCTAAACCTAAACCTAACCCTAACGCTAAAGCTAAACCTTACCCTAACCCTAACGCTAACTCTAACCCTAAACCTTACAATAACACTAACCCTAACCCTAAACCTAAACCTAACCCTAACCATTTCTCTTACCATAACCCTAACCATAATCCTTACCCTAATCCTAACCCTAACCCTAACCCTAACCCTAAAACTAACCCTAACCCTAACCCTATCCCTTACCCTAACCCTAACGCTAACCCTAAACCTAAACCTTACCCTAACCGTAACCCTACCCCTAACCCTAAACCCTAACCCTAAACCTAACCGTAACCCTTACCCTTACCCTAAACCTAACCCAAACCCTAACCCTAACACTAAACCTTACCCTAACCCTAACTCTAACACTAACACTTACCCTTACCCTAACCCTAACCCTAAACCTAATCCTAACCCTAACCCTAAACCTAACTGTTACCCTTAGCCTAACCCTAACCCTAAACCTAACCGTAACCCTAACCCTAACCCTAACCCCTAACCCTAACCTTAACCCAAACCCGAAACCTAACCCTAACCCTAACCCTAACCCTACACCTACCCCTTACCCTTACCCTAAACCTAACCCTAACCTTAATGCTAACCCTAACCCTAATTCTTACCCTAACCCTAATACTAACCCTAAACCTACCCCTAACCGTAACCTAATGCTAACCCTAACCCTAACCCTAAACCTAACCCTATCCCTAACTCTAACCCTAACCCTAACCCTTACTCTTACCCTAACCCTATGCCTAACAATAACCCTAACACTTACGCTTACCCTAACCCTAACCCTAACGCTAAACCTAACTCTAAGCCTAACCCTAAGCGTAACCCTAACCCTGACCCTAACCTTAACCCTAACCATAACCCTAACCCTAACCTTTACCCTTACCCTAACCCTAACCCTAAACCTAACCCTAACCCTAACCCTAACCCTTACCCTTACCCTAAACGTAACCCTAAACCTAACCCTAAACCTTGCCCTAACCCTAACCCTAACCCTAACCCTTACCCTAACCCTTACCCTAACCTAACCCTAACCCTAACTCCTAAACCTAACCCTAACCCTAACCCTTACCCTTACCCTAACCCTAACGCTATCCCTAAACCTAAACCTTACCCTAACCATAACCCTACCCCTAACCCTAAACCCTAACCCTAAACCTAACCCTAACCCTTACCCTTACCCTAACCCTAACCCTAACCGTAACCCTAACCATAAACCTTACCCTTACCCTAACTCTAACCCTAACACTTACCCTTACCCTAACCCTAACCCTAACACTAAACCTAATCCTAGCTCTAACCCTAACCCTTACCCTTAGCCTAACCCTAACCCTAAACCTAACCGTAACCCTAACCCTAACCCTAACCCTACCCCTGCCCCTTACCCTTACCCTAACCCTAACCCTAACCTTAATGCTAACCCTAACCCTAATTCTTACCCTAACCCTAATACTAACCCTAACCCTAACCTAATGCTACCCCTAACCCTAACCCTAACCCTAACCCTTACCCAAACCCTAACCCTAACCCTAAACATTACCCTAAACCTAACCCTAACCCTAACCCTTAACCTTACCCTAACCCTAACCCTAACCTTAACCGCAACGCTAAACCTAACCCTAACCCTTACCCTTACCCTAACCCTAACCATAAAACTTATCCCAAACCTAACCCTAACCCTTACCCTATCCCTAATCCTAATCCTAACCCTAACCCTAACCCTTACCCTAACTCTAAACCGAACCTAAACCTTAACCCTTACACTTACCCTAATCCTAACCCTAAACCTAACCCTAACCCTAACCTTAACCCATACCCTAACCCTAACCCTCACTCTACCCTTACCCTAACCCTAACCCTAAACCTAACCCTAACCCTAACCCTAAACCTAACCCATACACTAACCATAATCCTAACCCTTACCTTACCCTAAACTAAACCTAACACTAAACCTAACCCTAACCCTTTCCCTGACCCGAACCCTAACCCTAACCTTAAGGCTAACCCTAATCCTAAACCTTACCCTAACCCTAACCTTAAACCTAATCCTTACCCTAACTCTAATCCTAACCCTAACCCTTTCCCTTTCCCTAACCCTAACCCTAACCATAACCATAAGCATAAACCTTACCCTTACCCTAACCCTAACCCTTACCCTAAACTTACCCTAACCATAACCCTAACCCTAACCTTTACCCTTACCCTCACCCTAACCCTAAACCTAACCCTAACCCTAACCCTAACCCTTACACTTACCCTAAACGTAACCCTAAACCTAACCCTAACCCTAACCCTAAACCTTACCCTACCCTAACCCTAACCTAACCCTTACCCTAACCCTTACCCTAACCTAACCCTAACCCTAACTCCTAAACCTAACCCTAACCCTAACCCTTACCCTTACCCTAACCCTAACCCTAACCCTTAACCTAACCCTAACACTTACCGTTATCCTAACTCTAACCCTAAACCTCACCCTAAACCTAACCCTAACCGTAACTCTAACCCTAAACCTAACCCTTTAACAAAGCCTAACCCTAACACTAACCCTAACACTTACCCTTACTGTAACCCTAACCCTAACTCTTACCCCAACCCTAACCCTAACCCTAACACTTACCCTTACCTAACCCTAACCCTAACACTAACCCTTACCCTTAGTCTAACCCTAACTCTAACCCTGACCCTAAACCTAACCTCTAACCATATTCCTAACCCTAACCCTTACCCTTAACCTAACCCTAACCATAACCTTAAACCTAACCCTAACACGAACTCTAACCCTAAACTTTACCATAACCCTAACCCTAAACTTAACCCCAACCCTAACCCTAACCCGAACCCTTACCCTTACCTAACCCTAACCCTAACCCCAACCCTTACCGTGACCCTAATCCTAATCCTAACCTTAATGCTAATCCTAAACCTAACCCTAACCCTTACCCTAACCCTAAGACTAACCCAAATTCTTAACCTAAACCTAACCCTAACCCTAACTCTTACTCTTTCCCTAACCCTAACCCTAACCCTAACCGTCACCCTTTCCCTAATCCTAACCCTAAACCTAACCCTAACCCCAACCCTAAAGCTAAACCTTACCCTAACCCTAACCCTAACCATTACCCTAACCCTTACACTTACCCTTACACTAACCCTAACCCTAAACCTAATCCTAACCATAACCCTAAACGTAAACCTTACCCTTAGCCTAACCCTAAACCTAACCCTAACCCCTAACCCCAACCTTAACCCTAACCCTAACCCATACCCTCACCATAACCCTAAAACTAACCTTAATGGTAAGCCTATCCCTAACCCTAACCCTAACCTTAAACCTAACCTTAAACCTAACCCTAACCCTAACCAGACCCCTACCCCTTACCCTTACCCTAAACCGAACCCTAACCTTAATGCTAACCCTATCCCTAAACCTAACCCTTACCATAACCCTAACCCTAACTCTAACCCGAACCTTAACCTAACCCTAACCCTATTCTTACCTAACCCTAATCCTAACCATAACCCTACTCTTACCCTTACCCAAACCCTAACCTAATGCTAACCCTAACCCTAAACCTAAACCTAACCCTAACACTAACCCTATCCCTTACCCTTTCCCTAACCCTAACCCTAAACCTAAAACTTACCCTTACCCTAACGCTAACCCTAACCCTAACCTTAACCCTATCCCTAATCCTAACTCTAACCCTAACCCTTACCCTTACCCTAACCCTAACCCTAACCTAAACCTAATCCTAATCCTAACCCTAACCCTAACACTTACCCTTACCCTAACCGTAACCCTAAACCTAAACCTAAACCTAACCCTAACCCTAACCCTAACACTAACCCCTAACCCTAACCCTAACCCTAAACCTCACCCTTACCCTTACCCTAACCCTAAATCTAACCTTAATGCTAACCCTAACACTAACCCTAAACCTTACCCTAACCCTAACACTAACCCTAATCCTTACCCTAACCCTAACACTAACCCTTACTCTTTCCCTAACACTAAACCTAACCATAACCCTAACCCTAACACTAACACTTACACTTACCTAACCCTAACCCTAACCCTAACACTTACCCTAACCCTAAACCTAACCCTAACCCTAACCCTTAACCCTAACCCTAACCCTGTCACTAACCCTAACCTTTACCCTTACCCTAACCCTAACACTAACCCTAACCCTTACCCTAACCCAAAACCTAACCCTTACCCTAACCCTAACCTTAACCCCTAACCCTAACCCTAACCCTAACGCTCACGCTAACCCTAACCCTAATCCTTACCCTAACCTTAACCCTAACCCTTACCCTTACCCTAACCCTAACACTAGCCTTAACCCCAACCCTAAAACTAAACCTAACCCTTACCCTTCCCCTAACTCTAACTCTAACCCTAAACCTTACCCTTACCCTAACCCTAATCCTAACCCTTACTCTAACCCTTACCTTAACCATAACTCTAACCAAACCCTAACCTTTACCCTTACCCTAACCCTAATCCTAAACCTAACCCTAACCCTAACACTACACCTAAACTTTACCCTTACCCTAAACCTAATCCTAAACCTAACCCTAACCCTAACCATAAACCTTACCCTAACCCTAACCCTAACCCTAACCCTTACCCTTAACCTAAGCCTAACCCTAACCCTAAGCCTAACACTTACCCTTACCCTAACCCTAACCCTGACTCTTACCCTAACCGAAACCCTAACCCTTACACTAACCCTAACCCTAAGCCTAACCCTAACCCTAACACTTACCCCTACCCTAACCCTAACCCTGACCCTAACCCTAACCTTACGGTACGCCTAACCCGAACCCTAACACCTAACCCTAACCCTAACACTAAACCTAAACCTTACCCTTACTCTCACCCTAACCCTAACCCTAACCGTTACCGTTACCCTAACCCTAACGCTAACTCTAACCCTAACACTAAACCCAATCTTATACCTTACCCTAACCCTAACCCTAAACCTAAGCCTAAACCTAACCCTAACCCTAACCATAACCCAACTCTAACCCTAACCCTAACCCTAAACCTAAACCTAAGCCTAAACCTAACCCTAACCCTAAGCATAACCCTAACCCTTACCCTTACCCTAACACTAACCTAACCCTAACCCAAATCTAACCGTTACCCTAAACCTAACCCTAACTCTAACGCTAACCCTAACCCTAACCCTAACTCTAAACCTAACCCTAACCCTGACCCTAACCCTAACCATACCGTAACTCTAATCCTAACCCTAACCCTAACCCTAACCCTAAACCTAAACCTAACCCTAACCCTAACACTAAACCCTAACCCTAAACCTAACCCTTACCCTAACCCTAAAACTTACCATTATCCTAACCCTAACACTAACCCTAACACTTACCCTTACCCTAAACCTAACACTAACCCTAAACCTAACCCTAACCCTAACCCTAACCTTAACTCTTACTCCTAACTCTAACCTTAAACCTAACCATAAACCTTACCCTTACCCTAACCCTAACCCTTACGCTAACCCTAATCCTAACCTTGACCCCAACCCTAAACCTAATCCTAACCCTAAACTTAACCATAACCGTAATGCTAACCATAACACTTACCCTTACCCTAACCCTAACCCTAATCCTAACCCTCACCCTTACCCTTACCCTAACCTTAACCCTAAACCTAATACTAAAACTAACCCTAACCCTAACCCATAACCCTAACCCAAACCCTAACCCTAACCTTTACCCTTATCCTAACCCTAACCCTTACCCTAAACCTAACCCTAAACCTAACTCTAACCCTAACACTTACCCTAACCCTAACCCTAACCCTAAACCTAACCGTAAACCTAACCCTAACCCTAACGCTTAGCCTAAACCTAACCCTAACCCTAACCCTAACACTTACCCTTACCCTTACCCTAACCCTAAACGTAACCCTAACCCTAACCCTATCCCTTACCCTAACCCTAACTCTAACCCTAACTCTAAACCTAAGCCTAACCCTAACCC
This sequence comes from Megascapheus bottae, assembly GCA_024803745.1. Lineage (NCBI taxonomy): Eukaryota > Metazoa > Chordata > Mammalia > Rodentia > Geomyidae > Megascapheus > Megascapheus bottae. The sequence goes on from JANJXV010000291.1 coordinate 770,516, forward strand.
TAAACCTAACCCTAACCCTAATCCTAACCCTTACCCTTACCCTAACCCTAACCCTACACCTAACTCTAATGCTTAACCTAACCCTAACCCCTAACCCTAAACTAACCCTAACCCTAACCCTTACAATTACCCTAACCCTAAACCTAACCCTAACACTTACCCTTACCCTAGCTCTAACCCTAAACCTAACCCTTACCCTTACACTAAATCTAAACTTAACCCCAACCCTAAACCTAATCCTAACCCTAACCCTAACCTTAACCATAACCCTAACCCTAACACTAACACTTACAATTACCCTACCCTAACCCTAATCCTAACCCTCACACTTACCCTTACCCTAACCCTAACCCTAAAACTAACCCTAACCCTAACCCTTACAATTACCCTAACCCTAACCCTAACCCTAACACTTACCCTTACCCTAGCTCTAACCCTAAACCTAACCCTTACCCTTACACTAAATCTAAACTTAACCCCAACCCTAAACCTAATCCTAACCCTAACCCTAACCTTAACCATAACCCTAACCCTAACACTAACACTTACAATTACCCTACCCCTAACCCTAATCCTAACCCTCACCCTTACCCTTACCCAAACCCTAACCCTAAACCTAACCCTAACCCTAACCCTTACCCTAACCCATAACACTAAGCCTAACCCTAAACCTAACCATTACCCTTATCCTAACCCTAACCCTTACCCTAACCCTAACCCTAAACCTAACCCTAACCTTAACCCTAAGCCCTTACCCTAACCCTAACGCTTCCCTTTATCCAAACCCTATCCCTCACCCTAACCCTAACACTTACCCTAAACCTACCATAACCCTAAAGCTAAACCTAAACCTAACCCTAATCCTAACCCGTACCCTAACACTAACCCTAACCCTAACACTTACCATTACCCTAACCCTGACCCTAAACCTAAGCCTAAGCCTAACCCTAACCTTAACCCTTACCCTTACCCTAACCCTAACCCTAACCTAATACTTTCCCTTTCCCTAACCGTACCCCTAACCCTAAACCTTACCCTTTCCCTAACCCTAACCCTAACAGTACCCCTAACGTTAACCCTATCCCTAACCCTAACCCAAACCCTAACCCTTACCCTTACCCTAACCCTAACAGTAAACATAACCCTAACCCTAATACTTTCCCTTTCCCTAACTGTAACCCTAACCGTAACCCTTACCCTTTCCCTAACCCTAACCCTAACAGTACCCCTAACCTTAACCCATTCCCTAACCCTAAACCTAACCCTAACCTTTACCCTTACCCTAACACTAACGCTAACTCTAACCTTAACCCTAACCCTAAACCTTACACTTACTCAAAGCCTAACCCTAACCCTAACAATAATCCTTACCCTAATCCTAACCCTAACCCTAACCCCTACCCTTTCCCTAACCCTAAACCTAACCCTTACCATAAACCTAAACCTAACCCTTAGCCTAAAGCTAACCCTAACCCTAAACTTGACCCTAACCCTAACCCTAACCCTAACCCTTACCCTTACCCTAACCCTAACCTTAACCCTAACTCTAACCCTAACCTTAACCTAACTCTAACCCTAACCCTAACCCTAACCCTTACCCTTACCAAACCCTAACCCTAAACCTAACCCTAACCCTAACCCTAACCCTAAACCTAACCCTTACCCTAACCCTAACCCTAACCCTAATCCTTACACTAATCCTAACCCTAACCCTAACCCTTACCCTTTCCCTAACCCTAACCCTACCCCTTACCCTAACCCTAACCCATACCCTTACCCTAACCCTAACCCTAAACCTAACCCTTAACCTAAATCTAACCCTAACCCTAACCCTAACCCTAACCCGAACCCTCAACCTAACCCTAAACCTAACCCTAACCCCTAACCCGAAGCCTAACCCTAACCCTAAACCTTACCCTTATCCTAACTCTAACCCTAACCCTTACCCTTATCCTAACCCTAACCCTAACCCTAACCCTTAACCTAACCCTTAGCCTTACCCTTACCCTAACCCTAACCCTGACCTTAATGGTAACCCTACCTCTAACCCTAAACCTAACCCTTACCCTAACCCTAACCCTAACCCTAATCCTTACACTAATCCTAACCCTAACCCTAACCCTTACACTTTCCCTAACCCTAACCCTACCCCTTACCCTAACCCTAACCCATACCCTTACCCTAACCCTAACCCTAAACCTAACCCTTAACCTAAACCTAACCCTAACCCTAACACTAACCCTAACCCTCAAACTAACCCTAACCCTAACCCTAACCCCTAACCCGAACCCTAACCCTAACCCTAAACCTTACACTTATCCTAACTCTAACCCTAACCCTTACCCTTACCCTAACCCTAACCCTAACCCTAAACATACCCTTTCCTTAACCCTAACCCTAACCCTAACGCTAAGCGTAAACCTAACACTGACCCTAACCCTTACCCTAAACCTAAACCTTGCCCTTACACTAACCCTAACCCTAACCCTAACCCTAACCCCTAACCCTAACCTTAACCCTAACCCTTACCCTAACCCTAACCCTAAACCTAAACCTAAACCTAACCCTTACCCTAAACCTAAACCTAAACCTAACCCTAACCCTTACCCTAACCCTAAACCTTACCCTAACCCTAACACTTACCCTTACCCTAACCCTCATCCTTACCCTAACCCTAACCCTTACCCTTACCCTAAACCTAAACCTAACCCTAAACCTAACTTTAAACTTTACCCTAACCCTAACCCTTAACCTTACCCAAAGCCTAACCCTAACCCTAACCCTAACCCTAACCCTAATCCTTACCCTAATCATAACATTAACCCTAACTCTAACTCTAAGCTTAACCCTAAACCTAACTCTAATACTAACCCTTAGCCTAACCCTACCCCTAAACTTAAACTTAACCCTAAACATAACCCTTACCCTAACCCTAAACCTAAACCAAACCCTAAACCTAACCCTAAACCTAACCCCTAACCCTAACCTTAACCCTAACCCTAACCCTAACCCTAACCCATACCCTTACATTAACCCTAACCCTAAACCTAACCCTTAACCTAAACCTAAACCTTACCCTTACCCTAAGCCTAACCCTAACCCTAACCCTGACACTTACCCTTACCCTAAACCTAACCCTAACTCCAATCCTTACCCTAACCCTAAACCTAACCCTATCTCCTAACCCTAACCCTAAAACTAACCCTAACACTAACCCTTACCCTTACCATAAACCTAAACCTAACCCTTATCCTAACCATAACCCTAACCCTTACCCTATCCCTAACCCTTAACATAACCCCTAACCCTAACCCTAAACCTAAACCTAACCCTTATCCTAACTGTAACCCTTACCCTAAACCTAACCCTTACCCTAACTCTAAACCTAACACTAACCCTAACCTAACACTTAACCTTACCCTAACCCTAACCTTAATGCTAAACCTAACCCTAACCCT
>JANJXV010000291.1:778973-866473 GCA_024803745.1 Megascapheus bottae
CCTAACCATAAACCTAACCGCTAACCCTAACCCTAAACCTAACCCTAACCCTAAACCTTACCCTTACCATTACCCTTTTCCTAACCCTAACCCTAACCCTAACCCTAAACTTAACCCTAACCCTAACCCTAACCCTAACCCTAACCCTAAACCTACTCCTAACCCAAACCTTACCCTTACCTTTACCCTTTTCCTAACCCTAACCCTAACCCTAACCCTAACCTTAACCCTAACCCTAACCCTAACGCTAACCCTAAACCTAACCCTTACCCTTACTCTAACTCTAACCCTAACTCTAACCCTAACTCTAACCCTGACCCTAACCCTAACCTTAACCCTAAACCTAACCCTAACCGTAACCCTAACCCTAACCCTAATCCTTACCCTAACCATAACCCTAACCCTAACTCTAACCCTAATCCTAACCTTGACCGCAACCCTAAACCTAATCCTAACCCTAACCCTAAACTTAACCATAACCCTAATGCTAACCATTACACTTACCCTTACCCTAACCCTAACCCTAATCCTAACCCTCACCCTTACCCTTACCCTAACCTTAACCCTAAACCTAATACTAAAACTAACCCTTACCCTAACGCATAACCCTAACCCAAACCCTAACCCTAACCGTTACCCTTATCCTAACGTAACCCTTACCCAAAACCTAACCCTAAACCTAACTCTAACCCTAACACTTACCCTAACCCTAACCCTAACCCTAAACCTAACCCTAAACCTAACCCTAACCCTAACGCTTAGCGTAACTCTAACCCTAACCCTAACCCTAACACTTACCCTTACCCTAAACCTAATCCTAACCCTAACTCTAACCCTAATCCTAACCCTAACCCTAACCCTATCCCTTACCCTAACCCTAACTCTAACCCTAACTCAAACCTAAGCCTAACCCAAAGCCTAACCCTAACCCTTTCCCTTACACTAACCCTAATCCCGAACCCTTTCCCTAACCCTAATTCTAACACTAAACCTAACCCAACCCTAAACCTAACCCTAACCCTAACCCTTACCCTAACCCATAACACTAAGCCTAACCCTAAACATAACCGTTACCCTTATCCTAACCCTAACCCTTACCGTAAACCAAACCCTAAACCTAACCCTAACCCTAACCCTAACCCTAACCCTAACCCTACCATTACCCTTTTCCTAACCCTAACCCTAACCCTAACCCTAAACTTAACCCTAACCCTAACCCTAACCCTAACCCTAACCCTAAACCTAATCCTAACCCAAACCTTACCCTTACCTTTACCCTTTTCCTAACCCTAACCCTAACCCTAACCCTAACCTTAACCCTAACCCTAACCCTAACGCTAACCCTAAACCTAACCCTTACCCTTACTCTAACTCTAACCCTAACTCTAACCCTAACTCTAACCCTGACCCTAAGCCTAACCTTAACCCTAAACCTAACCCTAACCGTAACCCTAACCCTAACCCTAATCCTTACCCTAACCATAACCCTAACCCTAACTCTAACCCTAATCCTAACCTTGACCGCAACCCTAAACCTAATCCTAACCCTAACCCTAAACTTAACCATAACCCTAATGCTAACCATTACACTTACCCTTACCCTAACCCTAACCCTAATCCTAACCCTCACCCTTACCCTTACCCTAACCTTAACCCTAAACCTAATACTAAAACTAACCCTTACCCTAACGCATAACCCTAACCCAAACCCTAACCCTAACCGTTACCCTTATCCTAACGTAACCCTTACCCAAAACCTAACCCTAAACCTAACTCTAACCCTAACACTTACCCTAACCCTAACCCTAACCCTAAACCTAACCCTAAACCTAACCCTAACCCTAACGCTTAGCGTAACTCTAACCCTAACCCTAACCCTAACACTTACCCTTACCCTAAACCTAAGCCTAACCCTAACCCTAACCCTAACCCTAACCCTAACCCTAACCCTTACCCTTACCAAACCCTAACCCTAACCCTAACCCTAACCCTAACCCTTAACCTAACCCTAACCCTAACCCTAACCCTAACCCTTAACCTAACCCTAACCCTTACCCTAACCCTAACCCTAACCCTAAACTTACCCTTTCCTTAACCCTAACCCTAACCCTAACCCTAAGTGTAACCCTAACCCTGACCCTAACCCTTACCCTAAAACTAAACCTTACCCTTACACTAACCCTGACCCTAACCCTAACCCTAACCCCTAACCCTAACCTTAACCCTAACCCTTACCCTAACCCTAACCCTAAACCTAAACCTAACCCTTACGCTTACCCTAAACCTAAACCTAAACCTAACCCTAACCCTTACCCTAACCCTAATCCTTACCCTAACCCTAACCCTTACCCTTACCCTAAACCTAAAGCTAACCCTAACCCTAACCCTTACCCTAACCCTAATCCTTACCCTAACCCTAACCCTTACCCTTACCCTAAACCTAAACCTAACCCTAAACCTAACTTTAAACTTTACCCTAACCCTAACCCTTAACCTTACGCAAAGCCTAACCCTAACCCTAACCCTAACCCTAACCCTAATCCTAACACTAACCCTAACCCTATCGCTTAGCCTAAACCTAACCCTAACAAGAACCCTAACCCTTAGTCTTACCCTAACCCTCACCCTAACTCTAACACTAATCCTAACCCTAACCCTACCCCTATCCCTTACCCTAACCCTAACCCTTACCCCTAACCCTTACCCTAACCCTAACCCTAACCTTTACCCTTATGTTACCCCTAACCCTGAACCTAACCATAACCCTTACCTAATCCTAATTCTAACACTAACCCTAACCCTATCGCTTAGCCTAAACCTAACCCTAACCCGAAACCTAATCCTTAGTCTTACCCTAACCCTAACCCTAACACTAACCCTAATCCTAACCCTAACCCTACCCCTATCCCTAACCGTGACCCTAACCCTCATCCTTACCCTTACCCTAACACTAACACTAATCCTTACCCTAATCCTAAACCTAAACCTAACACTTACCCTAACCCTTATCCTTATGCTAAGCCTAACCTAACCCTAACCCTAACACTTACCCTTGCCCTAACCCTAACCCTAACCCCAACCCTTACCCTAACCCTAACCCTAACCCTAACCCTAAACCTAACCCTAACCCTAACCCATAAACCTAACCCTAACCCTAACCCTAACCATTACCCTTATCCTAAACCTAAACCTTACCCTAAACCTAACTCTAACCCTAACCCCTAACCCTAAACCTAACCCTAACCTTTATCCTAACCCTAACCCTAACCCTAACCCTAACTTTAACGCTAACCTAACCCTAAACATAACCCTAACCCTAACCCTAAACCTAACCCTAAACCTAACCCTAACCCTATCCCTTACCCTAAGCCTAACCCTAACCCTAACCATAACACTAACGCTTACCCTAACCCTAATCCTAACCCTAACCCTAATCCTAACCCTAACCCTAACCCTATCCCTTAACCTTACACTAACCCTAACCCTAACCCTAAACCTAAGCCTAACCCAACCCTAAACCTAAACCTAACCCTAAACATAACCCTAGCCCTAACCGTAACCCTCACCCTTTCCCTAACCCCAACCCTAAAACTAACCCTAACCCTAAGCTTAACCATAAACCTAACCCTAGCCCTAACCCTTACCCTTACCCTAACCCTAACCATAACTCTAACCCTAATCCTAAACCTAACCCTAACCCTTACTCTTTCCCTAACCCTAAACCTAACCCTAACCTTAAACCTAACCCTAACCGTAACACTAACCCTAATCCTTAACGTAAACCTAACCCTAACCCTAACCCTAACCCTAACCCTAACCCCTAACCCTTTCCCTAACCCTAACCCTAACACTAAACCTAACCCTATCCATAAACCTAAACCTAACCCTAACCCTAACCCTTAAACTTACCCGAACCATAACCCTAAACCTAACCCTGACGCTTACCCTAACCCTAACCGATAACCCTAAACCTAACCCTAACCCTAAAACTTACCCTAACCCGAACCCTATACCTAAACCTAACCCTAAAACTAACCGTAACCCTAACCTTTACCCTAACCCTAACCCTAACCCTAAACCTAACCCTAACCCTAACCCTAACACTAACCCTTACCCTTACCCTAACCCTAACCCTAACCCTAACACTTACCCTAACCCTAACCCTAAAACTAATCCTAACGCTTAGCCTAACCCTCACCCTACCCCTAACTCCTAACCCTAAGCCTAAACCTAACCCTAACCCTACCCCTTACCCTTACCCTTCCCCTTTCCCTAACCCTAACACTAACCCAAACCCTAACCTTAACCCTAACCCTAACCCTAACCCTAACCCTTACCCTTACCCTTTCCCAAACCCTAACCCTACCCCTAACCCTAAACCTAACCCTTATGCTAACCCTTAACCTTTCCCTAACCCTAACCCTAACCCTAACCCTAACCTTAACCCTAACCCTAACCCTAACCCTAACCCTTACCCTTACCCTAACCCTAACCCTAACCCTACCACTAACCCTAAACCTAACCCTTACGCTAACCCTTACCCTTTCCCAAACCCTAACCCTAAACCTAACCTTAACCCTAACCCTAAACCTAATCCTAACCCTTACCCTTACCCTAACCCTAACCCTAACCCTTACCCTAACCCTAACCCTAAACCTAACCCTAACCCCTAACGTTTTCCCTAACCCTAACCCTATCTCTAACCCTTTCCGTAACCCTAACCCTAACCCTAAACCTAACCCTAACTCTTACCCTTACCCTAACCCTAACCCTAAACCTAAACCTAACGCTTACCCTAACCCTAACACGGAACCCTAACCCTAACCGTAACCCTAACACTTACCCTTACCCTAACCCTAACCCTAACCCTAACCCTTACCCTAACCCTAACCCTAACCTTAACCCCAACACTAAACGTAATCCTAACCCTAACCCTAAACTTAACCATAACCCTAACCCTAACCCTCACCCTTACCCTTACCCTAGCCCTAACCCTAATCCTTACCCCAACCATAACACTAACCCTAACCCAACCCTAACCCTAACCCTAACCCTAACACTAATCCTAAACCTAACCCCTAACCCTATCCCTAACCCTAACCTAACCCTTAGCCTTGTCCTAACTCTAGCCCTAAACCTAACCCTAACGCTAACCCTAACACTAACCCCTAATCCTAAACCTAACCCTAACCCTAACCCTCACCCTAAATCTAACCCTTACCCTTACACTAACCCTTACCCTAAACCTAACCCTTACCCTAACCCTAACCCTAACCCTAACCCTAACCCTAAACTTAACATTAACCCTTACCCTTACCCTAATCCTAACCCTAACCCTAACCCTAAACCAACCCTAACCATAACCCAAACCCTTAGCTTAACCTAACCTTAACCCTAAACCTAAACTTAACCCTAACCATAACCCTAATCCTTACCCTTACATTAACCCTAACCCTAACCCTAACCCTCAACCTTACCCTTACCCTAAACCTAACTGTAACCCTTACCCAAAACCTAACCCTAACCCTAACACTAACCCTAAACCTTACTTTTATCTTAACCCTAACCCTAACCCTAACCCTTACCCCTAACCCTAACCCTAATCCTAAAACTAACCCTAACCCTATCCCTTAGCCTAACCCTAACCCTAACCCAAACCCTAACCCTTACCCTTACCCTAACCATAACCCTAACTCTAACCCTAATCCTAACCTTACCCTAACCCTTATCCTTATGCTTAGCCTAACCCGAACCCTAACCCTAAACCTAACCCTAAACCTAACCCTTATGCTAACCCTTAACCTTTCCCTAACCCTAACCCTAACCCTAACCCTAACCTTAACCCTAACCCTAACCCTAACCCTTACCCTTACCCTAACCCTAACCCTAACCCTACCACTAACCCTAAACCTAACCCTTACGCTAACCCTTACCCTTTCCCAAACCCTAACCCTAAACCTAACCTTAACCCTAACCCTAAACCTAATCCTAACCCTTACCCTTACCCTAACCCTAACCCTAACCCTTACCCTAACCCTAACCCTAAACCTAACCCTAACCCCTAACGTTTTCCCTAACCCTAACCCTATCTCTAACCCTTTCCGTAACCCTAACCCTAACCCTAAACCTAACCCTAACTCTTACCCTTACCCTAACCCTAACCCTAAACCTAAACCTAACGCTTACCCTAACCCTAACACGGAACCCTAACCCTAACCGTAACCCTAACACTTACCCTTACCCTAACCCTAACCCTAACCCTAACCCTTACCCTAACCCTAACCCTAACCTTAACCCCAACACTAAACGTAATCCTAACCCTAACCCTAAACTTAACCATAACCCTAACCCTAACCCTCACCCTTACCCTTACCCTAGCCCTAACCCTAATCCTTACCCCAACCATAACACTAACCCTAACCCAACCCTAACCCTAACCCTAACCCTAACACTAATCCTAAACCTAACCCCTAACCCTATCCCTAACCCTAACCTAACCCTTAGCCTTGTCCTAACCCTAGCCCTAAACCTAACCCTAACGCTAACCCTAACACTAACCCCTAATCCTAAACCTAACCCTAACCCTAACCCTCACCCTAAATCTAACCCTTACCCTTACACTAACCCTTACCCTAAACCTAACCCTTACCCTAACCCTAACCCTAACCCTAACCCTAACCCTAAACTTAACATTAACCCTTACCCTTACCCTAATCCTAACCCTAACCCTAACCCTAAACCAACCCTAACCATAACCCAAACCCTTAGCTTAACCTAACCTTAACCCTAAACCTAAACTTAACCCTAACCATAACCCTAATCCTTACCCTTACATTAACCCTAACCCTAACCCTAACCCTCAACCTTACCCTTACCCTAAACCTAACTGTAACCCTTACCCAAAACCTAACCCTAACCCTAACACTAACCCTAAACCTTACTTTTATCTTAACCCTAACCCTAACCCTAACCCTTACCCCTAACCCTAACCCTAATCCTAAAACTAACCCTAACCCTATCCCTTAGCCTAACCCTAACCCTAACCCAAACCCTAACCCTTACCCTTACCCTAACCATAACCCTAACTCTAACCCTAATCCTAACCTTACCCTAACCCTTATCCTTATGCTTAGCCTAACCCGAACCCTAACCCTAAACCTAACCCTAACCCTTACCCTAAACCTAACCCTAACCCCCAACCCTAACCCTAACCCTAACTCTTACCCTTACCCTAAACCTAATTGTAACCCTAACCCTAACCCTAACCCTTACCCTTACCCTAACTTTAACACTAAACCTAACCCTAACCCTAATCTTAACCCTAACCCTAACCCTAATCCTTACCCTTAACTTTACCCTAACCCTAACCCTAAACATAACCCTAAATCTAACCCTAACCTTTACCCTTACACTAACCCTAACCCTAAACCTAACCCTAACCCTAACCCTTACCATAACCCTTACCCTAACACTATCCCTAACCCTAACCCTTACCCTAACCATAACACTAACCCTAACCCTAACCCTCACACTTCCCCTTACCCTAACCCTAACCCTAACCCTAACCGTAATATTAACCCTAACCCTAATCCTAACCCTAAACCTTACCCTTACACTAAACCTAACCGTAACCCTTACCCTAAACCTAACCCTAACCCTAACCCTAACCCTAATCCTAAATCTTACCCTTACCCTAACACTAACCCTAACCCTAACCCTAACCCTAACCTAACCCTAACCCTTATCATAACCCTAACCCTAACCCTAACCTTAACCCTTACCCTTATCCTAACCCTAATCCTAACCCTAACAATAACCTTAAACCTATCCCTAACCCTAACCAAAACCCTTACCCTTACCCTAACCCTAACCCTAAAACTAACCCTAAACCTAACCCTAACCCTTAGCCTTACCCAAACCCTAACGCTAACCCTAACCCTAACCCCTAAACCTAACCCTAACCCTAACCCTTAAACTTACCCTAACCCTATATCTAACCCTAATCCTAACCCTAAACCTAACCCTATCCCTTACCCTAACCCTAAACCTAAACCGAACCCTTAACCTAACCCTTACCCTAACCGTTACTCTTTCCCTAAACCTACCCCTAACCTTGAACCTAACCCTAAACCTAACCCTAACCCTTACCCTTACCCTAACCCCAACCATAACACCTAACCCTAACCCTATCATTAAACCTAACCGTTCCCCTTATCCTAACCCTACCCTTACCCTAATCCTAACCGTTACCCTTAATCTAACCCTTACCCTTACCCTAACCCTAACCGTAACATTAACCCTAACCCTTACCCTTACACTAACGCCAACCTAACCCTATCCCTAACCATTAACCTTACCCTAACTCTAACCCTAACCCTAATCCTAAACCTTACCGTTACCCTATCCCTAACCCTAACCCTTACCCTTATCCTAACCCTAACCCTAATCCTAACCCTAAACTTAACCCTATCCCTAACCCTTACCCTTAACCTAACCCTAACCCTAAACCTAACCCTAAACCTAACCCTAATCCTTACCCTACCCAAAACCTAACCCTAACACTAACCCTAACCCTAACCTCTAACCCTAAACCTAACCCTAAACCTAACCCTTACCCTAACCCTAACTCTAACCCTAATCCTAACCCTAACCCTAACCTTATCCCTTACCCTAACCCTAACCCTAACCTAACCCTAAACCTAACCCTTATCCTAACCCTTTCCCTTTCCCTAACCCTAAAACTAACCCTAACCTTAAGCCTATTCCTAAACCTAACCCTAACCCTTACCCTTACCCTAACCCTTACCCTAATCCTAACCCTAACATTTACCCAAACCCTAATCCTAAACGTTACCCTTACCCTAACCCTAACCCTAACCCTTCCCCTTCCCCTAACCCTAACCCGAACCCGAACCGTAACCCTACCCCTAACCCTAACCCTTATCCTTACCCTAGCCCTAACCCTAACCTTAATGCTAACCCTAACACTAACCCTAACCCTAACCCTAATCCTTACCCTAGCCCTAACACTAACCCTAACCCTAACCCTTACCCTTACCCTAACCCTAACCCTAACCCTAAACCTAACCATAACGCTTAACCTAACCTTAACCCCTAACCCTAAACCTAACCCTAACCCTAACCCTAACCCTTACCCTTATCCTAACCGAAACCCTAACCCTAACACTTACCCTTACCCTAACCCTAACCCTAAACCTTACGCTATCCCTAACCCTAACATTAACCCTAACCCTAAACCTAATGCTAACCCTAACCCTAAACTTAACCATAACCCTAATGCTAACCATAACACTTACCATTATGATACCCCTAACCCTAATCCTCACCCTCACCCTTACCCTTACCCTAAACCTAACACTAAAACTAAACCTAACCCTAACCCATAACCATAAACCTAACCCTAACCCTAACCGTTACCCTTATCCTTACCTAACCCTCACCCTAAAACTAACCGTAACCCTAACACTTACCCTAACCCTAACCCTAACACTTCCCCTTACCTAACCCTAAACCTAACCCTAACTCTAACCCTAATCCTCACACTAACCCTAACCCTATCCTTACCCTAACCCTAACTCTAACCCTAGCCCTAAACCAAAGCCTAACCCTAAGCCTAACCCTAACCCTTTCCCTTACACTGAAAATTACCCTAACCCTAACCCTAACACTTACCCTAGCCCTAACCCTAAACCTAAAGCTTACGCTAACAATAACAGTAACCCTAACCCTAACCCCTAATCCTAAACCTAAACCTAACCCTAACCCTAACCCTAAACCTAACCTTAACCCTAACCCTAACCGTAACCATAACCCTAACCCTTACCCTAAACCTAACCCTAACTCTAACCCTAATCCTAACCCTAATCCTAACCCTATCCCTTACCCTAACCGTAACAGTAACCCTAAACCTAACCCTAAACCTAACCCTTACCCTAACCCTTACACTTTCCCTAACCCTACCCCTAAACCTAACCTTAAGACTAACCCTAAACCTAACCCAACCCTTACCCTTACCCTAACCCAAACCCTAACCCTAACCCTAACCCTAAGTCCTAACCCTATCCCTATCCCTAACCCTAACCGTTACCCTTATCCTAACCCTTACCCTTACCCTAACCCTAACCCTAACCCTAACACCTAACCCTTTCCCTAACCCTAACTCTAACACTAAACCTAACCCTAACTCTAAACCTAACCCTAACCCTAAACCTAACCCTAACCCTTACCCTTACCCTAACCCTAAACCTAAACCTAACTTTAACGCTTACCCTAACCCTAACCCCTAACCCTAAACCTAACCCTAACCCTAACCCTAACCCTTACAATTATACTAAACCTAACCCTAACCCTAATCCTAACCCTAACACTTACCCTTACCGTAACTCTAACCCTAACCCTAACCCTTACCCTAACCCTAAATCTAACCTTAACCCCAACCCTAAACCTAAACCTAACTTTAACGCTTACCCTAACCCTAACCCCTAACCCTAAACCTAACCCTAACGCTAACCCTAACCCTTACAATTATACTAAACCTAACCGTAACCCTAACCCTAACCCTAACACTTACCCTTACCGTAACTCTAACCCTAACCCTAACCCTAACCCTTAACCTAACCCTAAATCTAACCTTAACACCAACCCTAAACCTAAACCTAACTTTAACGCTTACCCTAACCCTAACCCCTAACCCTAAACCTAACCCTAAACCTAACCCTAACCCTTACAATTATACTAAACCTAACCCTAAACCTAACACTAACCCTAACCCTTACCCTTACCCTAACCCTAAACCTAAACCTAACTTTAACGCTTACCCTAACCCTAACCCCTAACCCTAAACCTAACCCTAACCCTAACCCTAACCCTTACAATTATACTAAACCTAACCCTAACCCTAACCCTAACCATAACACTTACCCTTACCGTAACTCTAACCCTAACCCTAACCCTTACCCTAACCCTAAATCTAACCTTAACCCCAACCCTAAACCTAATCCTAACTCTAACCCTAACCTTAACTATAACCATAACCCTCACGCTAACCTTAACCCTAAACCTAACCCTAAACCTAACCCTAACCCTTACCCTTACCCTAACCCTAACCTTAACTCTTACCCTAATCCTAACCCTAAAACTAACCCTATCCCTAACCCTAAACCTAACCCTAAACCTAACCCTTACCCTAACCCTTATCCTTTCCCTAAACCTAACCCTTACCCTAAACTTAACCCTAACGCTTACCCTAACCTTAACCCCTAACCCTAAACCTAACACTAACCCTAACCTAACCCTTACCCTTATCCTAACCGAAACCCTAACCCTAACCCTTATGTTAACCATAACCCTAACCTTAACCCCAAACCTAAACCTAATCCTAACCCTAACCTAAATTTAACCATAACCCTAATGCTAACCCTAACACTTACCCTTACGCTACCCCTAACCCTAACCCTAATGCTAACCCTCACCCTTGCCCTTACCCTAACCTTAACCCTAAACCTAACCCTAAAACTTGCCCTAAGCCTAACCCATAACCCTAACCCTAACCCTAACCCTAACCGTTACCCTTATCCTAAACCTAACCCTTACCCTAAACCTAACATTAAACCTAAACCTAACCCTAACACTTACCCTAACCCTAACCCTAAACCTAACCCTAAACCTAACCCTAACCCTAACGCTTAGCCTAACCCTAACCCTAAACCTAAAACTTACCCTTACTCTAACCCTAACCCTAACCCTTACCCTAACCCTAAATCTAAACTTAACCACAACCCTAAACCTAATAATAACCCTAACCCTAAACTTAACCATAATCCTAATCCTAATCCTAACCCTTACCTTACCCTACAACTAACCCTAATCCT
This sequence comes from Megascapheus bottae, assembly GCA_024803745.1. Lineage (NCBI taxonomy): Eukaryota > Metazoa > Chordata > Mammalia > Rodentia > Geomyidae > Megascapheus > Megascapheus bottae. The sequence goes on from JANJXV010000291.1 coordinate 790,865, forward strand.
AACCCTCACCCTTACCCTTACCCTAACCCTAACCCTAAACCTAACCCTAACCCTAACACTTACCCTAACCCATAACCCTAACCCTAACCCTAAACCTAACCGTTTCCCTTATCCTAACCCTAACCCTCACCCTAACCCTAACACTTACCCTAAACCTACCATAAACCTAAACCTTACCCTAACCCTAAACCTTACCTTAACCCTAACCCTAACCCTACCACTTACCCTTACCATAACCCTAAACCTAAACCTAAGCCTAACCCTAACCCTAACCTTAACCCTTACCCTTACAATAACCCTAACCCTAACCCTAACCCTTACCATAACCCTAAACCTAACCCTAACCCCTAACCCTAACCCTAAACTTAACCCTAACCCTAACCCTTACCCTTACCCTTACCCTTTCCCTAACCCTAACCCTAACCCTACCTTAACTCTAACCCTAACCCTAACCCAAATCCTTACCCTTACCGTAACCCTAACCCTAACCCTAATCCTAAATCTAATCCTAACCCTAACACTTACCTTAACCCTAACCCTAACCCTAACCCTAACACTTCCCCTTACCCTAACCCTAATCCTAACCCTATCCCTTTCCCTAACCCTAACACTAACCCTAACCCTTACCCTTAGCCTAATCCTAACCCTAACCCTAACACTTACCCTTACCCGAACCCTAACCCTAACCCTAACGCTAACGCCTAACCCTAACTGTAACCCTAACCCATACCCTTACCCTAAACCTAACCATACCCCTAACCCTATCCCTAACCTAACCCTATCCCTTACCCTAAACCTAACCCTTACCCTAACCCTAAACCTAACCCTAATCCTTACCCTAACCCTACCCTCACCGTAACCATAACCCTTACCCTTCCCCTAACCCTAACCCTAACCCTAAACCTAACCCTTACCCTTACCCTAACCCTAACCATAACACTTACCCTTACCCTAACACTAACCCTAACCCTAACCATACCCCTAACAATTAGCCTTACCCTAACCCTAACCCTAAGCCTTACCCTAACCCTACACTAACCCCTAAACCTAACCCTAACCCTAAGACTGACCTTTAACCTCATCCTAACCCCTAACCCTAAACCTAATCCTAACCCTTACCCTTAGCCTAACCCTAACCCTAACCCTACCCCTATCCCTCACCCTAACCCTAACCCTAAACCTAAGCCTAACCCTAACCCTAAACCTAACCCTTACCCTTAACCTAACCATAACCCTAACACTAACACTTACCTTACCCTAACCCTAACCCTAACCCTAAACCTTACCCTAAACCAACCTCTAACCCTAACCCTAACCCCCTAACCCTAACCCTAAACCTACCCTAACCCTAACACTAACCCTAACCCTAACCTTAACTCTAAGTCTAACCCTAACCCTTAACCTTACTCTAACCCTAACCATAACCCTAAACCTAACCCTAACCCTAACACTAACCCTAACTCTAACCCTAACCCTTACCCTAAACTTAACCCTAACCGTAACCCTAACGTTAATGCTAACCATAACCCTAAGCCTAACCCTTACCCTAACACTAACCCTAACGATAACCCTTACCCTAACCCTTACCCTAACCCTAACCCTAACCCTTACCCTAACCCTAACACTAAGCCTAACCCTAACCCTAACACTAACCCTAACCCTAACCCTAACATGTACCCTTACCCTAACCCCAACCCTTACTCTTACCCTAACCCTAACCTTAACCCTAACCCTAACCCTAACCCTAAACCTAACCCTTACCCTTACTCTAACTCTAACACTAACTCTAACCCTAACCCTAACCCTAACCCTAACCTTAATTCTAAACCTAACCCTAACCCTATCCCTAACCCTTACCCTTACCCTAACCCTAACCCTAACTCTAACCCTAATCCTAACCTTAACCCTAACCCTATCCCTTACCCTAACCCTAACATTAACCCTAACCCTAACCCTAAACCTAACCCTTACCCTAACCCTTATCATTTCCCTAAACCTAACCCTTACCCTAACCTGAACCCTAAACCTAACCCTAACCCTAACCCTAATCCTAACGCTTACCATAACCCTAAACATAACCCTAACACCTAATGCTTTCCTTAACCCTAACCCTAACACTAACCCTAACCCTAACCCTAAACCTAACCCTATCTCTAATTCTAACCCTTACCCTTACCCTAACACTAACCCTAAACCTAACCCTAACGGTTACCCTAACCTTAACCCCTAAGACTAAACCTAACCCTAACCCTAACCCTAAGTCTTACCCTTATCCTAACCGGAACCCTAACCCTAACACTTACGCTTACCCTAACCCTAACCCTAACCCTTACGCTAACCCTAATCCTAACCTTGACCCCAACCCTAAACCTAATCCTAACCCTAACCCTAAACTTAACCATAACCGTAATGCTAACCATAACACTTACCCTTACCCTAACCCTAACCCTAATCATAACCCTCACCCTTACCTTTACCCTAACCTTAACCCTAAACCTAATACTAAAACTAACCCTAACCCTAACCCATAACCCTAACCCAAACCCTAACCCTAACCCTAACCTTTACCCTTATCCTAACCCTAACCCTTACCCTAAACCTAACCCTAAACCTAACTCTAACCCTAACACTTACCCTAACCCTAACCCTAAACCTAACCGTAAACCTAACCCTAACCCTAACGCTTAGCCTAACCCTAACCCTAACCCTACCCCTAACACTTACCCTTACCCTTACCCTAACCCTAAACCTAACCCTAACCCTAACCCTATCCCTTACCCTAACCCTAACTCTAACCCTAACTCTAAACCAAGCCTAACCCTAACCCTAAACCTACCCTAACCCTAATCCTAACCCTTACCCTTACCCTAACCCTATCCCTAAACCTAACTCTAATGCTTAACCTAACCCTAACCCCTAACCCTAAACTAACCCTAACCCTAACCCTAACCCTTACAATTACCCTAACCCTAACCCTAACCCTAACACTTACCCTTACCCTAGCTCTAACCCTAAACCTAACCCTTACCCTTACACTAAATCTAAATTTAACCCCAACCCTAAACCTAATCCTAACCCTAACCCTAACCTTAACCTAACCCTAACCCTAACACTACCACTTACAATTACCCTACCCCTAACCCTAATCCTAACCCTCACCCTTACCTTACCCTAACCCTAACCCTAAACCTAACCCTAAACCTAACTCTTACTATTACCCTAACCCTAACCCTAACCCTAACACTTACCCTTACCCAAGCTCTAACCCTAAACCTAACCCTTACCCTTACACTAAATCTAAACTTAACCCCAACCCTAAACCTAATCCTAACCCTAACCCAAACCTTAACCATAACCCTAACCCTAACACTAACAATTACAATTACCCTACCCCTAACCCTAATCCTAACCCTCACCCTTACCCTTACCCTAACCCTAACCCTAAACCTAACCCTAACCCTTACCCTAACCCATAACACTAAGCCTAACCCTAAACATAACCATTACCCTTATCCTAACCCTAACCCTTACCCTAACCCTAACCCTAAACCTAACCCTAACCTTAACCCTAAGCCCTTACCCTAACCCTAATCCTTCCCTTTATCCTAACCCTAACCCTCACCCTAACCCTAACACTTACCCTAAACCTACCATAACCCTAAAGCTAAACCTAAACCTAACCCTAATCCTAACCCGTACCCTAACACTAACCCTAACCCTAACACTTACCCTTACCCTAACCCTGACCCTAAACCTAAGCCTAACCCTAACCCTAACCTTAACCCTTACCCTTACCCTAACCCTAACCCTAACCTAATACTTTCCCTTTCCCTAACCGTACCCCTAACCCTAAACCTTACCCTTTCCCTAACCCTAACCCTAACAGTACCCCTAACCTTAACCCTATCCCTAAACCTAACCCAAAACCTAACCCTTACCCTTACCCTAACCCTAACAGTAAACCTAACCCTAACCCTAATACTTTCCCTTTCCCTAACTGTAATCATAACCCTAACCCTTATCCTTTCCCTAACCCTAACCCTAACAGTACCCCTAACCTTAACCCATTCCCTAACCCTAAACCTAACCCTAACCTTTACCCTTACCCTAACACTAACGCTAACTCTAACCTTAACCCTAACCCTAAACCTTACAATTACTCAAAGCCTAACCCTAACCCTAACCCTAACAATAATCCTTACCCTAATCCTAACCCTAACCCTAACCGTTACCCTTTCCCTAACCCTAAACCTAACGCTTACCCTAAACCTAAACCTAAGCCTTAGCCTAAAGCTAACCCTAACCCTAAACTTGACCCTAACCCTAACCCTAACCCTTACCCTTACCAAACCCTAACCCTAACCCTAACCCTAACCCTAACCCTTAACCTAACCCTAACCCTAACCCTAACCCTAACCCTTAACCTAACCCTAACCCTTACCCTAACCCTAACCCTAACCCTAAACTTACCCTTTCCTTAACCCTAACCCTAACCCTAACCCTAAGTGTAACCCTAACCCTGACCCTAACCCTTACCCTAAAACTAAACCTTACCCTTACACTAACCCTGACCCTAACCCTAACCCTAACCCCTAACCCTAACCTTAACCCTAACCCTTACCCTAACCCTAACCCTAAACCTAAACCTAACCCTTACGCTTACCCTAAACCTAAACCTAAACCTAACCCTAACCCTTACCCTAACCCTAATCCTTACCCTAACCCTAACCCTTACCCTTACCCTAAACCTAAAGCTAACCCTAACCCTAACCCTTACCCTAACCCTAATCCTTACCCTAACCCTAACCCTTACCCTTACCCTAAACCTAAACCTAACCCTAAACCTAACTTTAAACTTTACCCTAACCCTAACCCTTAACCTTACGCAAAGCCTAACCCTAACCCTAACCCTAACCCTAACCCTAATCCTAACACTAACCCTAACCCTATCGCTTAGCCTAAACCTAACCCTAACAAGAACCCTAACCCTTAGTCTTACCCTAACCCTCACCCTAACTCTAACACTAATCCTAACCCTAACCCTACCCCTATCCCTTACCCTAACCCTAACCCTTACCCCTAACCCTTACCCTAACCCTAACCCTAACCTTTACCCTTATGTTACCCCTAACCCTGAACCTAACCATAACCCTTACCTAATCCTAATTCTAACACTAACCCTAACCCTATCGCTTAGCCTAAACCTAACCCTAACCCGAAACCTAATCCTTAGTCTTACCCTAACCCTAACCCTAACACTAACCCTAATCCTAACCCTAACCCTACCCCTATCCCTAACCGTGACCCTAACCCTCATCCTTACCCTTACCCTAACACTAACACTAATCCTTACCCTAATCCTAAACCTAAACCTAACACTTACCCTAACCCTTATCCTTATGCTAAGCCTAACCTAACCCTAACCCTAACACTTACCCTTGCCCTAACCCTAACCCTAACCCCAACCCTTACCCTAACCCTAACCCTAACCCTAACCCTAAACCTAACCCTAACCCTAACCCATAAACCTAACCCTAACCCTAACCCTAACCATTACCCTTATCCTAAACCTAAACCTTACCCTAAACCTAACTCTAACCCTAACCCCTAACCCTAAACCTAACCCTAACCTTTATCCTAACCCTAACCCTAACCCTAACCCTAACTTTAACGCTAACCTAACCCTAAACATAACCCTAACCCTAACCCTAAACCTAACCCTAAACCTAACCCTAACCCTATCCCTTACCCTAAGCCTAACCCTAACCCTAACCATAACACTAACGCTTACCCTAACCCTAATCCTAACCCTAACCCTAATCCTAACCCTAACCCTAACCCTATCCCTTAACCTTACACTAACCCTAACCCTAACCCTAAACCTAAGCCTAACCCAACCCTAAACCTAAACCTAACCCTAAACATAACCCTAGCCCTAACCGTAACCCTCACCCTTTCCCTAACCCCAACCCTAAAACTAACCCTAACCCTAAGCTTAACCATAAACCTAACCCTAGCCCTAACCCTTACCCTTACCCTAACCCTAACCATAACTCTAACCCTAATCCTAAACCTAACCCTAACCCTTACTCTTTCCCTAACCCTAAACCTAACCCTAACCTTAAACCTAACCCTAACCGTAACACTAACCCTAATCCTTAACGTAAACCTAACCCTAACCCTAACCCTAACCCTAACCCTAACCCCTAACCCTTTCCCTAACCCTAACCCTAACACTAAACCTAACCCTATCCATAAACCTAAACCTAACCCTAACCCTAACCCTTAAACTTACCCGAACCATAACCCTAAACCTAACCCTGACGCTTACCCTAACCCTAACCGATAACCCTAAACCTAACCCTAACCCTAAAACTTACCCTAACCCGAACCCTATACCTAAACCTAACCCTAAAACTAACCGTAACCCTAACCTTTACCCTAACCCTAACCCTAACCCTAAACCTAACCCTAACCCTAACCCTAACACTAACCCTTACCCTTACCCTAACCCTAACCCTAACCCTAACCCTAACACTTACCCTAACCCTAACCCTAAAACTAATCCTAACGCTTAGCCTAACCCTCACCCTACCCCTAACTCCTAACCCTAAGCCTAAACCTAACCCTAACCCTACCCCTTACCCTTACCCTTCCCCTTTCCCTAACCCTAACACTAACCCAAACCCTAACCTTAACCCTAACCCTAACCCTAACCCTAACCCTTACCCTTACCCTTTCCCAAACCCTAACCCTACCCCTAACCCTAAACCTAACCCTTATGCTAACCCTTAACCTTTCCCTAACCCTAACCCTAACCCTAACCCTAACCTTAACCCTAACCCTAACCCTAACCCTTACCCTTACCCTAACCCTAACCCTAACCCTACCACTAACCCTAAACCTAACCCTTACGCTAACCCTTACCCTTTCCCAAACCCTAACCCTAAACCTAACCTTAACCCTAACCCTAAACCTAATCCTAACCCTTACCCTTACCCTAACCCTAACCCTAACCCTTACCCTAACCCTAACCCTAAACCTAACCCTAACCCCTAACGTTTTCCCTAACCCTAACCCTATCTCTAACCCTTTCCGTAACCCTAACCCTAACCCTAAACCTAACCCTAACTCTTACCCTTACCCTAACCCTAACCCTAAACCTAAACCTAACGCTTACCCTAACCCTAACACGGAACCCTAACCCTAACCGTAACCCTAACACTTACCCTTACCCTAACCCTAACCCTAACCCTAACCCTTACCCTAACCCTAACCCTAACCTTAACCCCAACACTAAACGTAATCCTAACCCTAACCCTAAACTTAACCATAACCCTAACCCTAACCCTCACCCTTACCCTTACCCTAGCCCTAACCCTAATCCTTACCCCAACCATAACACTAACCCTAACCCAACCCTAACCCTAACCCTAACCCTAACACTAATCCTAAACCTAACCCCTAACCCTATCCCTAACCCTAACCTAACCCTTAGCCTTGTCCTAACCCTAGCCCTAAACCTAACCCTAACGCTAACCCTAACACTAACCCCTAATCCTAAACCTAACCCTAACCCTAACCCTCACCCTAAATCTAACCCTTACCCTTACACTAACCCTTACCCTAAACCTAACCCTTACCCTAACCCTAACCCTAACCCTAACCCTAACCCTAAACTTAACATTAACCCTTACCCTTACCCTAATCCTAACCCTAACCCTAACCCTAACCCTAACCCTAACCCTAACCCTAACCCTAACCCTAACCCTTAACCTAACCCTAACCCTTACCCTAACCCTAACCCTAACCCTAAACTTACCCTTTCCTTAACCCTAACCCTAACCCTAACCCTAAGTGTAACCCTAACCCTGACCCTAACCCTTACCCTAAAACTAAACCTTACCCTTACACTAACCCTGACCCTAACCCTAACCCTAACCCCTAACCCTAACCTTAACCCTAACCCTTACCCTAACCCTAACCCTAAACCTAAACCTAACCCTTACGCTTACCCTAAACCTAAACCTAAACCTAACCCTAACCCTTACCCTAACCCTAATCCTTACCCTAACCCTAACCCTTACCCTTACCCTAAACCTAAAGCTAACCCTAACCCTAACCCTTACCCTAACCCTAATCCTTACCCTAACCCTAACCCTTACCCTTACCCTAAACCTAAACCTAACCCTAAACCTAACTTTAAACTTTACCCTAACCCTAACCCTTAACCTTACGCAAAGCCTAACCCTAACCCTAACCCTAACCCTAACCCTAATCCTAACACTAACCCTAACCCTATCGCTTAGCCTAAACCTAACCCTAACAAGAACCCTAACCCTTAGTCTTACCCTAACCCTCACCCTAACTCTAACACTAATCCTAACCCTAACCCTACCCCTATCCCTTACCCTAACCCTAACCCTTACCCCTAACCCTTACCCTAACCCTAACCCTAACCTTTACCCTTATGTTACCCCTAACCCTGAACCTAACCATAACCCTTACCTAATCCTAATTCTAACACTAACCCTAACCCTATCGCTTAGCCTAAACCTAACCCTAACCCGAAACCTAATCCTTAGTCTTACCCTAACCCTAACCCTAACACTAACCCTAATCCTAACCCTAACCCTACCCCTATCCCTAACCGTGACCCTAACCCTCATCCTTACCCTTACCCTAACACTAACACTAATCCTTACCCTAATCCTAAACCTAAACCTAACACTTACCCTAACCCTTATCCTTATGCTAAGCCTAACCTAACCCTAACCCTAACACTTACCCTTGCCCTAACCCTAACCCTAACCCCAACCCTTACCCTAACCCTAACCCTAACCCTAACCCTAAACCTAACCCTAACCCTAACCCATAAACCTAACCCTAACCCTAACCCTAACCATTACCCTTATCCTAAACCTAAACCTTACCCTAAACCTAACTCTAACCCTAACCCCTAACCCTAAACCTAACCCTAACCTTTATCCTAACCCTAACCCTAACCCTAACCCTAACTTTAACGCTAACCTAACCCTAAACATAACCCTAACCCTAACCCTAAACCTAACCCTAAACCTAACCCTAACCCTATCCCTTACCCTAAGCCTAACCCTAACCCTAACCATAACACTAACGCTTACCCTAACCCTAATCCTAACCCTAACCCTAATCCTAACCCTAACCCTAACCCTATCCCTTAACCTTACACTAACCCTAACCCTAACCCTAAACCTAAGCCTAACCCAACCCTAAACCTAAACCTAACCCTAAACATAACCCTAGCCCTAACCGTAACCCTCACCCTTTCCCTAACCCCAACCCTAAAACTAACCCTAACCCTAAGCTTAACCATAAACCTAACCCTAGCCCTAACCCTTACCCTTACCCTAACCCTAACCATAACTCTAACCCTAATCCTAAACCTAACCCTAACCCTTACTCTTTCCCTAACCCTAAACCTAACCCTAACCTTAAACCTAACCCTAACCGTAACACTAACCCTAATCCTTAACGTAAACCTAACCCTAACCCTAACCCTAATCCTAACCCTAACCCCTAACCCTTTCCCTAACCCTAACCCTAACACTAAACCTAACCCTATCCATAAACCTAAACCTAACCCTAACCCTAACCCTTAAACTTACCCGAACCATAACCCTAAACCTAACCCTGACGCTTACCCTAACCCTAACCGATAACCCTAAACCTAACCCTAACCCTAAAACTTACCCTAACCCGAACCCTATACCTAAACCTAACCCTAAAACTAACCGTAACCCTAACCTTTACCCTAACCCTAACCCTAACCCTAAACCTAACCCTAACCCTAACCCTAACACTAACCCTTACCCTTACCCTAACCCTAACCCTAACCCTAACCCTAACACTTACCCTAACCCTAACCCTAAAACTAATCCTAACGCTTAGCCTAACCCTCACCCTACCCCTAACTCCTAACCCTAAGCCTAAACCTAACCCTAACCCTACCCCTTACCCTTACCCTTCCCCTTTCCCTAACCCTAACACTAACCCAAACCCTAACCTTAACCCTAACCCTAACCCTAACCCTAACCCTTACCCTTACCCTTTCCCAAACCCTAACCCTACCCCTAACCCTAAACCTAACCCTTATGCTAACCCTTAACCTTTCCCTAACCCTAACCCTAACCCTAACCCTAACCTTAACCCTAACCCTAACCCTAACCCTTACCCTTACCCTAACCCTAACCCTAACCCTACCACTAACCCTAAACCTAACCCTTACGCTAACCCTTACCCTTTCCCAAACCCTAACCCTAAACCTAACCTTAACCCTAACCCTAAACCTAATCCTAACCCTTACCCTTACCCTAACCCTAACCCTAACCCTTACCCTAACCCTAACCCTAAACCTAACCCTAACCCCTAACGTTTTCCCTAACCCTAACCCTATCTCTAACCCTTTCCGTAACCCTAACCCTAACCCTAAACCTAACCCTAACTCTTACCCTTACCCTAACCCTAACCCTAAACCTAAACCTAACGCTTACCCTAACCCTAACACGGAACCCTAACCCTAACCGTAACCCTAACACTTACCCTTACCCTAACCCTAACCGTAACCCTAACCCTTACCCTAACCCTAACCCTAACCTTAACCCCAACACTAAACGTAATCCTAACCCTAACCCTAAACTTAACCATAACCCTAACCCTAACCCTCACCCTTACCCTTACCCTAGCCCTAACCCTAATCCTTACCCCAACCATAACACTAACCCTAACCCAACCCTAACCCTAACCCTAACCCTAACACTAATCCTAAACCTAACCCCTAACCCTATCCCTAACCCTAACCTAACCCTTAGCCTTGTCCTAACCCTAGCCCTAAACCTAACCCTAACGCTAACCCTAACACTAACCCCTAATCCTAAACCTAACCCTAACCCTAACCCTCACCCTAAATCTAACCCTTACCCTTACACTAACCCTTACCCTAAACCTAACCCTTACCCTAACCCTAACCCTAACCCTAACCCTAACCCTAAACTTAACATTAACCCTTACCCTTACCCTAATCCTAACCCTAACCCTAACCCTAAACCAACCCTAACCATAACCCAAACCCTTAGCTTAACCTAACCTTAACCCTAAACCTAAACTTAACCCTAACCATAACCCTAATCCTTACCCTTACATTAACCCTAACCCTAACCCTAACCCTCAACCTTACCCTTACCCTAAACCTAACTGTAACCCTTACCCAAAACCTAACCCTAACCCTAACACTAACCCTAAACCTTACTTTTATCTTAACCCTAACCCTAACCCTAACCCTTACCCCTAACCCTAACCCTAATCCTAAAACTAACCCTAACCCTATCCCTTAGCCTAACCCTAACCCTAACCCAAACCCTAACCCTTACCCTTACCCTAACCATAACCCTAACTCTAACCCTAATCCTAACCTTACCCTAACCCTTATCCTTATGCTTAGCCTAACCCGAACCCTAACCCTAAACCTAACCCTAACCCTTACCCTAAACCTAACCCTAACCCCTAACCCTAACCCTAACCCTAACTCTTACCCTTACCCTAAACCTAATTGTAACCCTAACCCTAACCCTAACCCTTACCCTTACCCTAACTTTAACACTAAACCTAACCCTAACCCTAATCTTAACCCTAACCCTAACCCTAATCCTTACCCTTAACTTTACCCTAACCCTAACCCTAAACATAACCCTAAATCTAACCCTAACCTTTACCCTTACACTAACCCTAACCCTAAACCTAACCCTAACCCTAACCCTTACCATAACCCTTACCCTAACACTATCCCTAACCCTAACCCTTACCCTAACCATAACACTAACCCTAACCCTAACCCTCACACTTCCCCTTACCCTAACCCTAACCCTAACCCTAACCCTAACCGTAATATTAACCCTAACCCTAATCCTAACCCTAAACCTTACCCTTACACTAAACCTAACCGTAACCCTTACCCTAAACCTAACCCTAACCCTAACCCTAACCCTAATCCTAAATCTTACCCTTACCCTAACACTAACCCTAACCCTAACCCTAACCCTAACCTAACCCTAACCCTTATCATAACCCTAACCCTAACCCTAACCTTAACCCTTACCCTTATCCTAACCCTAATCCTAACCCTAACAATAACCTTAAACCTATCCCTAACCCTAACCAAAACCCTTACCCTTACCCTAACCCTAACCCTAAAACTAACCCTAAACCTAACCCTAACCCTTAGCCTTACCCAAACCCTAACGCTAACCCTAACCCTAACCCCTAAACCTAACCCTAACCCTAACCCTTAAACTTACCCTAACCCTATATCTAACCCTAATCCTAACCCTAAACCTAACCCTATCCCTTACCCTAACCCTAAACCTAAACCGAACCCTTAACCTAACCCTTACCCTAACCGTTACTCTTTCCCTAAACCTACCCCTAACCTTGAACCTAACCCTAAACCTAACCCTAACCCTTACCCTTACCCTAACCCCAACCATAACACCTAACCCTAACCCTATCATTAAACCTAACCGTTCCCCTTATCCTAACCCTACCCTTACCCTAATCCTAACCGTTACCCTTAATCTAACCCTTACCCTTACCCTAACCCTAACCGTAACATTAACCCTAACCCTTACCCTTACACTAACGCCAACCTAACCCTATCCCTAACCATTAACCTTACCCTAACTCTAACCCTAACCCTAATCCTAAACCTTACCGTTACCCTATCCCTAACCCTAACCCTTACCCTTATCCTAACCCTAACCCTAATCCTAACCCTAAACTTAACCCTATCCCTAACCCTTACCCTTAACCTAACCCTAACCCTAAACCTAACCCTAAACCTAACCCTAATCCTTACCCTACCCAAAACCTAACCCTAACACTAACCCTAACCCTAACCTCTAACCCTAAACCTAACCCTAAACCTAACCCTTACCCTAACCCTAACTCTAACCCTAATCCTAACCCTAACCCTAACCTTATCCCTTACCCTAACCCTAACCCTAACCTAACCCTAAACCTAACCCTTATCCTAACCCTTTCCCTTTCCCTAACCCTAAAACTAACCCTAACCTTAAGCCTATTCCTAAACCTAACCCTAACCCTTACCCTTACCCTAACCCTTACCCTAATCCTAACCCTAACATTTACCCAAACCCTAATCCTAAACGTTACCCTTACCCTAACCCTAACCCTAACCCTTCCCCTTCCCCTAACCCTAACCCGAACCCGAACCGTAACCCTACCCCTAACCCTAACCCTTATCCTTACCCTAGCCCTAACCCTAACCTTAATGCTAACCCTAACACTAACCCTAACCCTAACCCTAATCCTTACCCTAGCCCTAACACTAACCCTAACCCTAACCCTTACCCTTACCCTAACCCTAACCCTAACCCTAAACCTAACCATAACGCTTAACCTAACCTTAACCCCTAACCCTAAACCTAACCCTAACCCTAACCCTAACCCTTACCCTTATCCTAACCGAAACCCTAACCCTAACACTTACCCTTACCCTAACCCTAACCCTAAACCTTACGCTATCCCTAACCCTAACATTAACCCTAACCCTAAACCTAATGCTAACCCTAACCCTAAACTTAACCATAACCCTAATGCTAACCATAACACTTACCATTATGATACCCCTAACCCTAATCCTCACCCTCACCCTTACCCTTACCCTAAACCTAACACTAAAACTAAACCTAACCCTAACCCATAACCATAAACCTAACCCTAACCCTAACCGTTACCCTTATCCTTACCTAACCCTCACCCTAAAACTAACCGTAACCCTAACACTTACCCTAACCCTAACCCTAACACTTCCCCTTACCTAACCCTAAACCTAACCCTAACTCTAACCCTAATCCTCACACTAACCCTAACCCTATCCCTTACCCTAACCCTAACTCTAACCCTAGCCCTAAACCAAAGCCTAACCCTAAGCCTAACCCTAACCCTTTCCCTTACACTGAAAATTACCCTAACCCTAACCCTAACACTTACCCTAGCCCTAACCCTAAACCTAAAGCTTACGCTAACAATAACAGTAACCCTAACCCTAACCCCTAATCCTAAACCTAAACCTAACCCTAACCCTAACCCTAAACCTAACCTTAACCCTAACCCTAACCGTAACCATAACCCTAACCCTTACCCTAAACCTAACCCTAACTCTAACCCTAATCCTAACCCTAATCCTAACCCTATCCCTTACCCTAACCGTAACAGTAACCCTAAACCTAACCCTAAACCTAACCCTTACACTTTCCCTAACCCTACCCCTAAACCTAACCTTAAGACTAACCCTAAACCTAACCCAACCCTTACCCTTACCCTAACCCAAACCCTAACCCTAACCCTAACCCTAAGTCCTAACCCTATCCCTATCCCTAACCCTAACCGTTACCCTTATCCTAACCCTTACCCTTACCCTAACCCTAACCCTAACCCTAACACCTAACCCTTTCCCTAACCCTAACTCTAACACTAAACCTAACCCTAACTCTAAACCTAACCCTAACCCTAAACCTAACCCTAACCCTTACCCTTACCCTAACCCTAAACCTAAACCTAACTTTAACGCTTACCCTAACCCTAACCCCTAACCCTAAACCTAACCCTAACCCTAACCCTAACCCTTACAATTATACTAAACCTAACCCTAACCCTAATCCTAACCCTAACACTTACCCTTACCGTAACTCTAACCCTAACCCTAACCCTTACCCTAACCCTAAATCTAACCTTAACCCCAACCCTAAACCTAAACCTAACTTTAACGCTTACCCTAACCCTAACCCCTAACCCTAAACCTAACCCTAACGCTAACCCTAACCCTTACAATTATACTAAACCTAACCGTAACCCTAACCCTAACCCTAACACTTACCCTTACCGTAACTCTAACCCTAACCCTAACCCTAACCCTTAACCTAACCCTAAATCTAACCTTAACACCAACCCTAAACCTAAACCTAACTTTAACGCTTACCCTAACCCTAACCCCTAACCCTAAACCTAACCCTAAACCTAACCCTAACCCTTACAATTATACTAAACCTAACCCTAAACCTAACACTAACCCTAACCCTTACCCTTACCCTAACCCTAAACCTAAACCTAACTTTAACGCTTACCCTAACCCTAACCCCTAACCCTAAACCTAACCCTAACCCTAACCCTAACCCTTACAATTATACTAAACCTAACCCTAACCCTAACCCTAACCATAACACTTACCCTTACCGTAACTCTAACCCTAACCCTAACCCTTACCCTAACCCTAAATCTAACCTTAACCCCAACCCTAAACCTAATCCTAACTCTAACCCTAACCTTAACTATAACCATAACCCTCACGCTAACCTTAACCCTAAACCTAACCCTAAACCTAACCCTAACCCTTACCCTTACCCTAACCCTAACCTTAACTCTTACCCTAATCCTAACCCTAAAACTAACCCTATCCCTAACCCTAAACCTAACCCTAAACCTAACCCTTACCCTAACCCTTATCCTTTCCCTAAACCTAACCCTTACCCTAAACTTAACCCTAACGCTTACCCTAACCTTAACCCCTAACCCTAAACCTAACACTAACCCTAACCTAACCCTTACCCTTATCCTAACCGAAACCCTAACCCTAACCCTTATGTTAACCATAACCCTAACCTTAACCCCAAACCTAAACCTAATCCTAACCCTAACCTAAATTTAACCATAACCCTAATGCTAACCCTAACACTTACCCTTACGCTACCCCTAACCCTAACCCTAATGCTAACCCTCACCCTTGCCCTTACCCTAACCTTAACCCTAAACCTAACCCTAAAACTTGCCCTAAGCCTAACCCATAACCCTAACCCTAACCCTAACCCTAACCGTTACCCTTATCCTAAACCTAACCCTTACCCTAAACCTAACATTAAACCTAAACCTAACCCTAACACTTACCCTAACCCTAACCCTAAACCTAACCCTAAACCTAACCCTAACCCTAACGCTTAGCCTAACCCTAACCCTAAACCTAAAACTTACCCTTACTCTAACCCTAACCCTAACCCTTACCCTAACCCTAAATCTAAACTTAACCACAACCCTAAACCTAATAATAACCCTAACCCTAAACTTAACCATAATCCTAATCCTAATCCTAACCCTTACCTTACCCTACAACTAACCCTAATCCTAACCCTCACCCTTACCCTTACCCTAACCCTAACCCTAAACCTAACCCTAACCCTAACACTTACCCTAACCCATAACCCTAACCCTAACCCTAAACCTAACCGTTTCCCTTATCCTAACCCTAACCCTCACCCTAACCCTAACACTTACCCTAAACCTACCATAAACCTAAACCTTACCCTAACCCTAAACCTTACCTTAACCCTAACCCTAACCCTACCACTTACCCTTACCATAACCCTAAACCTAAACCTAAGCCTAACCCTAACCCTAACCTTAACCCTTACCCTTACAATAACCCTAACCCTAACCCTAACCCTTACCATAACCCTAAACCTAACCCTAACCCCTAACCCTAACCCTAAACTTAACCCTAACCCTAACCCTTACCCTTACCCTTACCCTTTCCCTAACCCTAACCCTAACCCTACCTTAACTCTAACCCTAACCCTAACCCAAATCCTTACCCTTACCGTAACCCTAACCCTAACCCTAATCCTAAATCTAATCCTAACCCTAACACTTACCTTAACCCTAACCCTAACCCTAACCCTAACACTTCCCCTTACCCTAACCCTAATCCTAACCCTATCCCTTTCCCTAACCCTAACACTAACCCTAACCCTTACCCTTAGCCTAATCCTAACCCTAACCCTAACACTTACCCTTACCCGAACCCTAACCCTAACCCTAACGCTAACGCCTAACCCTAACTGTAACCCTAACCCATACCCTTACCCTAAACCTAACCATACCCCTAACCCTATCCCTAACCTAACCCTATCCCTTACCCTAAACCTAACCCTTACCCTAACCCTAAACCTAACCCTAATCCTTACCCTAACCCTACCCTCACCGTAACCATAACCCTTACCCTTCCCCTAACCCTAACCCTAACCCTAAACCTAACCCTTACCCTTACCCTAACCCTAACCATAACACTTACCCTTACCCTAACACTAACCCTAACCCTAACCATACCCCTAACAATTAGCCTTACCCTAACCCTAACCCTAAGCCTTACCCTAACCCTACACTAACCCCTAAACCTAACCCTAACCCTAAGACTGACCTTTAACCTCATCCTAACCCCTAACCCTAAACCTAATCCTAACCCTTACCCTTAGCCTAACCCTAACCCTAACCCTACCCCTATCCCTCACCCTAACCCTAACCCTAAACCTAAGCCTAACCCTAACCCTAAACCTAACCCTTACCCTTAACCTAACCATAACCCTAACACTAACACTTACCTTACCCTAACCCTAACCCTAACCCTAAACCTTACCCTAAACCAACCTCTAACCCTAACCCTAACCCCCTAACCCTAACCCTAAACCTACCCTAACCCTAACACTAACCCTAACCCTAACCTTAACTCTAAGTCTAACCCTAACCCTTAACCTTACTCTAACCCTAACCATAACCCTAAACCTAACCCTAACCCTAACACTAACCCTAACTCTAACCCTAACCCTTACCCTAAACTTAACCCTAACCGTAACCCTAACGTTAATGCTAACCATAACCCTAAGCCTAACCCTTACCCTAACACTAACCCTAACGATAACCCTTACCCTAACCCTTACCCTAACCCTAACCCTAACCCTTACCCTAACCCTAACACTAAGCCTAACCCTAACCCTAACACTAACCCTAACCCTAACCCTAACATGTACCCTTACCCTAACCCCAACCCTTACTCTTACCCTAACCCTAACCTTAACCCTAACCCTAACCCTAACCCTAAACCTAACCCTTACCCTTACTCTAACTCTAACCCTAACTCTAACCCTAACCCTAACCCTAACCCTAACCTTAATTCTAAACCTAACCCTAACCCTATCCCTAACCCTTACCCTTACCCTAACCCTAACCCTAACTCTAACCCTAATCCTAACCTTAACCCTAACCCTATCCCTTACCCTAACCCTAACATTAACCCTAACCCTAACCCTAAACCTAACCCTTACCCTAACCCTTATCATTTCCCTAAACCTAACCCTTACCCTAACCTGAACCCTAAACCTAACCCTAACCCTAACCCTAATCCTAACGCTTACCATAACCCTAAACATAACCCTAACACCTAATCCTTTCCTTAACCCTAACCCTAACACTAACCCTAACCCTAACCCTAAACCTAACCCTATCTCTAATTCTAACCCTTACCCTTACCCTAACACTAACCCTAAACCTAACCCTAACGGTTACCCTAACCTTAACCCCTAAGACTAAACCTAACCCTAACCCTAACCCTAAGTCTTACCCTTATCCTAACCGGAACCCTAACCCTAACACTTACGCTTACCCTAACCCTAACCCTAACCCTTACGCTAACCCTAATCCTAACCTTGACCCCAACCCTAAACCTAATCCTAACCCTAACCCTAAACTTAACCATAACCGTAATGCTAACCATAACACTTACCCTTACCCTAACCCTAACCCTAATCATAACCCTCACCCTTACCTTTACCCTAACCTTAACCCTAAACCTAATACTAAAACTAACCCTAACCCTAACCCATAACCCTAACCCAAACCCTAACCCTAACCCTAACCTTTACCCTTATCCTAACCCTAACCCTTACCCTAAACCTAACCCTAAACCTAACTCTAACCCTAACACTTACCCTAACCCTAACCCTAAACCTAACCGTAAACCTAACCCTAACCCTAACGCTTAGCCTAACCCTAACCCTAACCCTACCCCTAACACTTACCCTTACCCTTACCCTAACCCTAAACCTAACCCTAACCCTAACCCTATCCCTTACCCTAACCCTAACTCTAACCCTAACTCTAAACCAAGCCTAACCCTAACCCTAAACCTACCCTAACCCTAATCCTAACCCTTACCCTTACCCTAACCCTATCCCTAAACCTAACTCTAATGCTTAACCTAACCCTAACCCCTAACCCTAAACTAACCCTAACCCTAACCCTAACCCTTACAATTACCCTAACCCTAACCCTAACCCTAACACTTACCCTTACCCTAGCTCTAACCCTAAACCTAACCCTTACCCTTACACTAAATCTAAATTTAACCCCAACCCTAAACCTAATCCTAACCCTAACCCTAACCTTAACCTAACCCTAACCCTAACACTACCACTTACAATTACCCTACCCCTAACCCTAATCCTAACCCTCACCCTTACCTTACCCTAACCCTAACCCTAAACCTAACCCTAAACCTAACTCTTACTATTACCCTAACCCTAACCCTAACCCTAACACTTACCCTTACCCAAGCTCTAACCCTAAACCTAACCCTTACCCTTACACTAAATCTAAACTTAACCCCAACCCTAAACCTAATCCTAACCCTAACCCAAACCTTAACCATAACCCTAACCCTAACACTAACAATTACAATTACCCTACCCCTAACCCTAATCCTAACCCTCACCCTTACCCTTACCCTAACCCTAACCCTAAACCTAACCCTAACCCTTACCCTAACCCATAACACTAAGCCTAACCCTAAACATAACCATTACCCTTATCCTAACCCTAACCCTTACCCTAACCCTAACCCTAAACCTAACCCTAACCTTAACCCTAAGCCCTTACCCTAACCCTAATCCTTCCCTTTATCCTAACCCTAACCCTCACCCTAACCCTAACACTTACCCTAAACCTACCATAACCCTAAAGCTAAACCTAAACCTAACCCTAATCCTAACCCGTACCCTAACACTAACCCTAACCCTAACACTTACCCTTACCCTAACCCTGACCCTAAACCTAAGCCTAACCCTAACCCTAACCTTAACCCTTACCCTTACCCTAACCCTAACCCTAACCTAATACTTTCCCTTTCCCTAACCGTACCCCTAACCCTAAACCTTACCCTTTCCCTAACCCTAACCCTAACAGTACCCCTAACCTTAACCCTATCCCTAAACCTAACCCAAAACCTAACCCTTACCCTTACCCTAACCCTAACAGTAAACCTAACCCTAACCCTAATACTTTCCCTTTCCCTAACTGTAATCATAACCCTAACCCTTATCCTTTCCCTAACCCTAACCCTAACAGTACCCCTAACCTTAACCCATTCCCTAACCCTAAACCTAACCCTAACCTTTACCCTTACCCTAACACTAACGCTAACTCTAACCTTAACCCTAACCCTAAACCTTACAATTACTCAAAGCCTAACCCTAACCCTAACCCTAACAATAATCCTTACCCTAATCCTAACCCTAACCCTAACCGTTACCCTTTCCCTAACCCTAAACCTAACGCTTACCCTAAACCTAAACCTAACCCTTAGCCTAAAGCTAACCCTAACCCTAAACTTGACCCTAACCCTAACCCTAACCCTTACCCTTACCAAACCCTAACCCTAACCCTAACCCTAACCCTAACCCTTAACCTAACCCTAACCCTAACCCTAACCCTAACCCTTAACCTAACCCTAACCCTTACCCTAACCCTAACCCTAACCCTAAACTTACCCTTTCCTTAACCCTAACCCTAACCCTAACCCTAAGTGTAACCCTAACCCTGACCCTAACCCTTACCCTAAAACTAAACCTTACCCTTACACTAACCCTGACCCTAACCCTAACCCTAACCCCTAACCCTAACCTTAACCCTAACCCTTACCCTAAACCTAACCCTAAACCTAAACCTAACCCTTACGCTTACCCTAAACCTAAACCTAAACCTAAACCTAACCCTAACCCTTACCCTAACCCTAATCCTTACCCTAACCCTAACCCTTACCCTTACCCTAAACCTAAAGCTAACCCTAACCCTAACCCTTACCCTAACCCTAATCCTTACCCTAACCCTAACCCTTACCCTTACCCTAAACCTAAACCTAACCCTAAACCTAACTTTAAACTTTACCCTAACCCTAACCCTTAACCTTACGCAAAGCCTAACCCTAACCCTAACCCTAACCCTAACCCTAATCCTTACCCTAATCCTAACCTTAACCCTAACTCTAACCCTAAGCTTAACCCTAAACCTAACTCTAATCCTAACCCTAACTCTTAGCCTAACCCTACCCCTAAAATTAAACTTAACCCTAAACCTAAACCTTACCCTAAACCAAACCCTAAACCTAACCCTAAACCTAACCCCTAACCCTAACCTTAACCCTAAACCTAACCCTAACCCTAACCCTAACCCTAACCTTAACCCTAACCCTAAACCTAACCCTAAACCTAACCCCTAACCCTAACCCTAACCCTAACCCTAACCCTAAACCTAAGCCTAACCCTAACCCTAAACCTAACCCTTACCCTTAACCTAACCCTAACCTTAACATTAAAACTTACCTTACCCTAACCCTAAACCCAACCCTAACCCTAACCCTTACCCTAAACCTACCCCTAACCCTAACCCTAACCCCCTAACCCTAACCTGAAACCTACCCTAACCCTAACACTATCCCTAACCCTAAACTTAACTCTAAGTCTAACCCTAACCCTTACCCTTACTCTAACCCTAACCCTAACCCGAAACCTAACCCTAACCCTAACACTAACCCTAACTCTAACCCTAACCCTTACCCTAACCTTAACCCTAACCATAACCCTAACGTTAATGCTAACCATAACCCTAAGCCTAACCCTTACCCTAACACTAACCCTAACCCTAACCCTTACCCTAACCCTAACAGTAACCATAACCCTAACCCTACCCCTAATCCTAATCCTATCCCTAACACTTACCCTTACCCTAACCCTAACCTTAACCTTAACCCTAATAACCCTATATCTTACCCTTACCCTAACCCTAACCCCTAACCCTAATCCTAACCCTAACCCTAACCCTTACCCTTACCCTAACCCTAACGCTTACCCTAACCCTACCCCTTACCCTTACCCTAAACATAACCCTAACCCTAACCCTACCCTAACACTTACCCTAACCCTAACCCTAACCTAACCCTAACACTTACCCTAACTCTAACCCTAACCCCAACCCTAACCTTAACCCTAACCCTAACCCTAACCTTAAACCGAACCCTAACCCAAACCTTACCCTTACCTTTACCCTTTTCCTAACCCTAACCCTAACCCTAACCTTAACCCTAACCCTAACCCTAACCCTAAACCTAAAACTAACCCTTACCCTTACTCTAACTCTAACCCTAACTCTAACCCTAACCCTAACCCTAACCCTAACCTTAACCCTAAATCTAAACCTAACCCTAACCCTAACCCTAACCCTTACCCTAACCCTTAACATAACCCCTAACCCTAACCTTAACCCTAACCCTTATCCTTACCCTAACCCTAAACCTAACCCTTATCCTAACTGTAACCCTTACCCTAAACCTAACCCTTACCCTAACTCTAAACCTAACACTAACCCTAACCCTAATACTTAACCTTACCTAACCCTAACCTTAATGCTAAACCTAACCCTAACCCTAAACCTTACCCTAAACCTAACCCTTTCCCTAAACCTAACCCTAACCCTAACACTTACCATAACCCTAACCCTAAACCTAACCTTAACCCTATCCCTAACCGTAACCCTAACGCTAACCCTTACCCTTACCTTAACCCTTACCCAAACCCTAACCCTAACCCTAAACCTTACCCTTACCCTAAGCCTAACCCTAACCCTAACCCTAACCCTAAACTTACCCTTTCCTTAACCCTAACCCTAATCCTAATCCTAACCCTTACCATAACCCTAACCCTAACCCTAACACTTACCCTTACACTAACACTAACCCTAACCCTAACCATACCCCTAACAATTAGCCTTACCCTTACCCTAACCCTAACTCTCAACCTAACCCTAACCCTAACCCCTAACCCGAACCCTAACCCTAACCCTAAACCTTACCCTTACCCTAACCCTAAACCTAACCCTTACCCTAACCCTAACCCTAACCCTAAACTTACCCTTTCCTTAACCCTAACCTTAACCCCTAACCCTTACCCTAAACCTAAACCATACCCTTACACTAACCCTAACCCTAACCCTAACCCTAAACCCTAACCCTAACCTTAACCCTTACCCTTACCCTAAACCTAACCCTAACACTAACCCTAATACTTTCCCTAACCCTAAACCTAACCCTAATCCTAACCATTACCATAACCCTAACCTTAACCCTAACCCCTAACCCTAACCCTAAACTTAACCCTAACCCGAACCCTTTCCCTTACCCTTACCCTTTCCCTAACCCTAACACTAACCCTAAACCTAACCCTTATCCCTACCCTAATCCTAACCCTAACACTTACCCTTACACTAACACTAACCCTAACCCTAACCATACCCCTAACAATTAGCCTTAACCTAACCCTAACCCTAACCCTTACCCTAACCCTATCATTAACCCCTACCCCTAACCCTAACCCTAACACTTACCCTTAACCTAACCCTAACCCCTAACCCTAACCCTAATCCTAACCCTTAGCCTTACCCTAACCCTAACCCTAACCCTACCCTAGCCCTTACCCTAACCCTAACCCTAACCCTAACCCTAAACCTAAGCCTAACCGTAACCCTAAACCTAACCCTTACCCTTAACCTAACCCTAACACTAACATTAACACTTACCTTACCCTAACCCTAACCCTAACCCTTACCCTAAACCTATCCCTAAACCTAACCCTAACCCCCTAACCCTAACCTGGAACCTACCCTAACCCTAAAACTATCCCTAACCCTATCCTTAACTCTAAGTCTAACCCTATCCCTTACCCTTACTCTAACCCTAACCCTAACCCTAAACCTAACCCTAAACCTAACACTAACCCTAACTCTAACCCTAACCCTTACCCTAACCTTAACCCTAACCATAACCCTAACGTTAATGCTAACCATAAACCTAAGCCTAACCCTTACCCTAACACTAACCCTAACCATAACCCTTACCCTAACCCTAACCCTAACCCTAACCCTTACCCTAACCCTAACACTAACCCTAACCCTAACACTAACACTAACACTAACCCTAACCCTAACACGTACCCTTACCCTAACCCTAACCCTTACCCTTACCCTAACCCTAACCATAAACCTAACCGCTAACCCTAACCCTAAACCTAACCCTAACCCTAAACCTTACCATTACCATTACCCTTTTCCTAACCCTAACCCTAACCCTAACCCTAACCTTAACCCTAACCCTAACCCTAACCCTAACCCTAAACCTAACCCTAACCCAAACCTTACCCTTACCTTTACCATTTTCCTAACCCTAACCCTAACCCTAACCCTAACCTTAACCCTAACCCTAACCCTAACCCTAACCCTAAACCTAACCCTTACCCTTACTCTAACTCTAACCCTAACTCTAACCCTAACCCTAACCCTAACCTTAACCCTAAACCTAACCCTAACCGTAACCCTAACCCTAACCCTAACCCTTACCCTAACCATAACCCTAACCCTAACTCTAACCCTAATCCTAACCTTGACCCCAACCCTAAACCTAATCCTAACCCTAACCCTAAACTTAACCATAACCCTAATGCTAACCATTACACTTACCCTTACCCTAACCCTAACCCTAATCCTAACCCTCACCCTTACCCTTACCCTAACCTTAACCCTTAACCTAATACTAAAACTAACCCTAACCCTAACCCATAACCCTAACCCAAACCCTAACCCTAACCGTTACCTTTATCCTAACCCTATCCCTTACCCAAAAGCTAACCCTAACCCTAACCCTAACCCTAACCCTAACCCTAACACTTACCCTTACCCTAAACCTAAACCTAACCCTAACTCTAACCCTAATCCTAACCCTAACCCTAACCCTATCCCTTACCCTAACCCTAACTCTAACCCTAACTCAAACCTAAGCCTAACCCAAAGCCTAACCCTAACCCTTTCCCTTACACTAACCCTAATCCCGAACCCTTTCCCTAACCCTAATTCTAACACTAAACCTAACCCTAACCCTAAACCTAACCCTAACCCTAACCCTTACCCTAACCCATAACACTAAGCCTAACCCTAAACATAACCGTTACCCTTATCCTAACCCTAACCCTTACCGTAACCCTAACCCTAAACCTAACCCTAACCCTAAACCTAACCCCTTACCCTAACCCTAACCCTTACCTTTATCCTAACCGTAAACCTCACCCTAACCCTAACACTTACCCTACACCTACCATAACCCTAAAGCTAACCCTAAACCTAACCCTAAACCTAACCCTAACATTTACCCTTACCCTAAACCTAACCCTAAACCTAAGCCTAACCCTAACCCTAACCTTAACCCTTGCCCTTCCAATACCCTAACCCTAACCCTAATACTTTCCCTTTCCCTAACCGTAACCCTAACCCTAACCCTTACCCTTTCCCTAACCCTAACCCTAACAGTACCCCTAACCTTAAACTTATCCCTAACCCTAACCGAAACCCTAACCCTTACCCTTACCCTAACCCTAACAGTAAACCTAACCCTAACCCAAAACTTTCCCTTTCCCTAACCGTAACCCTAACCCTAACTCTTACCCTTTCCCTAACCCTAACCCTAACAGTACCCCTAACCTTAACCCATTCACTAACCCTAAACCTAACCCTAACCTTTACCCTTACCCTAACACTAACGCTAACTCAAAACTTAACCCTAACCCTAAACCTTACCCTTACTCAAAGCCTAACCCTAACCCTAACCCTAACAATAATCCTTACCCTAATCCTTACCCTAATCCTAACCCTTACCCTTACCCTAACCCTAACCTTAACCCTAACCCTAACCCTAAACCTAACCCTAACCCTAACCATAACCCATAACCCTAACCCTAACCCTAACCCTTAACCTAACCCTAAGCCTTACCCTTACCCTAACCCTAACCCTAACCTTAATGATAACCCTAACTCTAACCCTAAACCTAACCCTTACCCTAACCCTAACCCTAACCCTAATCCTTACCCTAATTCTAACCCTAACCCTAACCCTTACCCTTTCCCTAAAGCTAACCCTACCCCTTACCCTAACCCTAACCCTTAGCCTAACCCTAACCCTAAACTTAACCCTAACGCTAACCCTAACCCTAACCCTTACCCTTACCCTAACCCTAACCTTAACCCTAACTCTAACCCTAAACTTAACCCTAACCCTAACCCTAACCCTAACCCTTACCCTAACACATACCCTTACCCTAACCCTAACCCTAAACCTAACCCTTAAACTAAACCTAACCCTAACCATTACCCTAACCCTAACCCTCAACCTAACCCTAACCCTAACCCCTAACCCGAACCCTAACCATAACAGTAAACCTTACCCTTATCCTAACCCTAACCCTAACACTTACCCTTACCCTAACCCTAACCCTAACCCTAAACTTACCATTTCCTTAACCCTAACCCTAACCCTAACCCCTAACCCTTACCCTAAACCTAAACCTTACCCTTACACTAACCCTAACCCTAACCCTAACCCCTAACCCTAACCTTAACCCTAACCCTTACCCTAACCATAACCCTAAACCTAAACCTAACCCTTACCCTTACCCTAAACCTAAACCTAAACCTAACCCTAACCCTAACCCTTATCCTAACCTTAATCCTTACCCTAACCCTAACCCTTACCCTTACCCTAAACCTAAACCTAACCTTAAACTTAACCTTAACCTTTAGCCTAACCCTAACCCTTAACCTTACCCTAACCCTAACCCTAACCCTAATCCTAACCCTTACCCTTACCCTAACCCTAACTCTAATCCTAACCTTAACCCTAACCCTAACCCTTACCCTTACCCTACCCCTAAACCTACCACTAACCCATATCCTAACCCTTACCCTTCCCTGACCCTAACCATAACCCCAACCCTAAATCTAACCCTAACCTTAACCTTAACCGTAACCCTGACCCTAACCTTAAGCCTATCCCTAAACCTAACATTAACCCTAACCCTTACCCTTACCCTAAACCTAACCCTAACCCTAACCCTAAACCTAACCCTAAATCTTACCCTTAACCAAACCCTAACCCAAACCCTAACCCTAACCCCTAACCCTAACCCTAACACTAACCCTTACCCTAACCCTTCCCCATACCCTAACGCTAACCCTAAACTTAATGTTAACACTAACCCTAACCCTAACCCTAACTCTTACCCTAAAACTAACCTTTCCCTAACCCTAACCCTAACACTAACCCGTAACCTAACCCTACCCTAACCCTAATCCTAATCATAACCCATTACCTAACCCTAAACCTAACATTAACCTTTATCCTTACCCTAAAACTAACACTAACTCTAAACTTAACCCTAACCCTAAACCTTACACTTACTCAAAGCCTCACCATAACCCTAACCCTAACAATAATCCTTACCCTAATCCTGACCCTAACCCTAACCCTTACCCTTTCCCTAAACCTAAACCTAACCCTTACCCTAAACCGAAACCTAACCCTTAGCCCAACCCTAACCCTAACCCTAAACTTAACCCTAACCCTCATCCTAACCCTTACCCTTACCCTAACCCTAACCTTAACCCTAACTCTAACCCTAAACTTAACCCTAACCCTAACCCTAACCCTAACCCATAACCTTACCCTAACCCTAACCCTAAACCTAACCCTTAACCTAAACCTAACCCTTACCCTTACCCTAACCCTAATCATAAACCTAACCCTAAACCTAACCCTAACCCTAACCCCTAACCCGAACCCTAACCCTAATCCTAACCCGTACCCTAACCCTAACCCTAACCCTAACACTTACCCTTACCCTAACCCTAACCCTAAACCTAAGCCTAACCCTAACCATAACCTTAACCCTTGCCTTTCCCCTAACCCTAACCCTAACCCTAATCCTTTCCCTTTCCCTAACCTTAACCCTACCCCTAACCCTTACCCTTTCCCTAACCCTAACCCTAACAGTACCCCTAACCTTAACCCATTCCCCAACCCTAAACCTAACCCTTACTTTTACACTTACCCTAACACTAACGCTAACTCTAACCTTAACCCTAACCCTAAACCTTACCCTTACTCAAAGCCTAACCCTAACCCTAACCCTAAAAATAATCCTTACCCTAATCCTAACCCTAACCCTAACCCTTACCCTTCCCATAACCCTAAACCTAACCCTTTCCCTAAACCTAAACCTAACCCTTAGCCTAACCCTAAACCTAACCCTAAACTTAACCCTAACCCTAAACCTAACCCTTACTCTTACCCTAACCCTAACCTTAACACTAACCCTAACCCTAAACCTAACCTAACCCTTAACCTAAACCTATCCCTTACCCTTACCCTAACCCTAACCCTCAACCTAACCCTAACCCTAACCCCTAACCCGAACCCTAACCCTAACCCTAAACCTTACCCTTATCCTAACCCTAACCCTAACCCTTACCCTTACCTAACCCTAACCCTAACCCTAAACTTAACCTTTCCTTAACCCTAACCCTAACCCTAACCCCTAACCCTTACCCGAAACCTAAACCTTACCCTTACACTAACCCTAACCCTAACCCTAACCCCTAACCCTAACCTTAACCCTAACCCGTACCCTAACCCTAACCCTAAACCTAAACCTAACCCTTACCCTTACCCTTACCCTAAACCTAAACCTAAACCTAACCCTAACCCTTACCCTAACCCTAATCTTTACCCTAACCCTAACACTTACCCTTACCCTAAACCTAAACCTAACCTTAAACCTAACCTTAACCTTTACCCTAACCCTAACCTTTAACCTTACCCTAACCCTAACCCTAACCCTAATCCTAACCCTTACCCTTACCCTAACCCTAACCCTAAACCTAACCTTAACCCTAACCCTAACCCTTACCCTTACCCTACCCCTAAACCTACCGCTAACCCATACCCTAACCCTTACACTTCCCTGACCCTAACCATAGCCCCAACCCTAAACCTAACCCTAACCTTAACCCTAACCGTAACCCTAACCCTAACCTTAAGCCTATCCCTAACCCTAACACTAACCCTAACCCTTAACCTTACCCTAAACCTAAACCTAAACCTAACCCTAACCCTAAACCTAACCCTAAATCTCACCCTTAACCAAACCCTAACCCAAACCCTAACCCTAACCTCTAACCCTAACCCTAACTCTTACCCTAAACCTAACCCTTTCCCTAACCCTAACCCTAACACTAACCCGTAACCTAACCCAACCTAACCCTAATCCTAACCTTAACCCATTACCTAACCCTAAACCTAACATTAACCTTTACCCTTACCCTAAAACTAACACTAACTCTAACCTTAACCCTAACCCTAAACCTTACACTTACTCAAAGCCTAACCCTAAACATAACCCTAACAATAATCCTTACCCTAATCCTGACCCTAACCCTAACCCTTACCCTTTCCCTAACCCTAAGCCTAACCCTTACCCTAAACCTAAACCTAACCTTAGCCTAACCCTAACCCTAACCCTAAACTTAACCCTAACCCTCATCCTAACCCTTACCCTTACCCTAACCCTAACCTTAACCCTAACTCTAACCCTAAAATTAACCCTAACCCTAACCCTAACCCTAACCCATAACCTTACCCTAACCCTAACCCTAAACCTAACCCTTAACCTAAACCTAACCCTTACCCTTACCCTAACCCTAATCATAAACCTAACCCTAAACCTAACCCTAACCCTAACCCCTAACCCTAACCCTAACCCTAACCCTAACCCCTAACCCGAACCCTATCCCTAACCCTAAACCTTACGCTTATCCTAACCCTAACCCTAACCCTTACCCTTACCCTAAACCTAACCCTAACCCTAAACTTACCCTTTCCTTAACCCTAACCCCTAACCCTTACCCTAAACCTAAACCTTACCCTTACACTAACCCTAATCCTAACCCTAACCCCTAACCCTAAACTTAACCCTAACCCTTACCCTAACCCTAACCCTAAACCTGAACCTAACCCTTACCCTTACCCTAAACCTAAACCTAAACCTAACCCTAACCCTAACCCTAACCCTTACCCTAACACTAATCCTTACCCTAACCCCAACACTTACCCTTACCCTAAAACTAAACCTAACCCTAACCCTAACCCTTACCCTAACCCTAATCCTTACCATAACCCTAACCCTTACCCTTACCCTAAACCTAAACTTAACCCTAAACCTAACTTTAACCTTTACCCTAAACCTAACCCTTAACCTTACCCTAAACTAACCCTAACCCTTACCCTTCCCTGACCCTAATCACAACCCGAACCCTAAACCTAACCCTAACCTTAACCCTAACCGTAACCCTAACCCTAACCTTAATCCTATCCCTAACCCTAACCCTAACCCTAACCCTTACCCTTACTCTAAACCTAAACGTAATCCTAACCCTAAACCTAACCCTAAATCTTACCCTTACCCAAACCATAACCGTAACCCTAACCCTAACCCTAATCCCTAACCCTAACCCTAACACTAACCCTAACCCTAACCTTTCCCCATACCCTAATGCTAACCCTAAACTTAATGTTAACCCTAACCCTAACCCTAACCCTAACTCTTACCCTAAACCTAACTCTTTCCCTAACCTTAACCCTAATATTAACCCATAACCTAACCCTACCATAACCCTAATCCTAACCTTAACCCAATCCCTAACCCTAAACCTAACCCTAACCTTTACCCTTACCCTAACCCTCAACCTAACTCTAACCTTAAACCTAACCCTAACCCTTACCCTTACCAAAACCTTAACCCTAACCCTAACCCTAACCCTAACCCTAATCCTTTCCCTAATCCTAACCCTAACCCTAACCCTTACCCTTTCCCTAACCCTAACCCTAACCCTTACCCTAAACCCAAACCTAACCCTTAGCCTAACCCTAACCCTAAACTTAAACTTAACCCTAACCCTAACCCTAACCCTAACCCTTACCCTTACCCTAACCCTAACCTTAAACCTAACTCTAACCCTAACCTTAACCCTTACCCTAACCCTAACCCTAACCCATACTCCTACCCTAACCCTAACCCTAAACCTAACCCTTAAACTAAACCTAACCCTTACCCTTACCCTAACCCTTAACCTTACCCTAACCCTAACCTTAACCCTAACTCTAACCCTAACCTTAACCCTTACCCTTACCCTAAACGTAAACCTAAACCTAACCCTAACCCTAACCCTAACCCTTAACCTAAACCTAACCCTTACACTTACCCTAACCTTAACCCTAAACCTAACACTAAACCTAACCCTAAACCTAACCCCTAACCCTATTCTTAACCCTAACCCTAACTCTAACCCTAACCCATACCCTTACCATAACACTAACCCAAAAGCTAACCCTTAACCTAAACCTAACCCTTACCGTTACCCTAACCCTAACCCTAACCCTAACCCTAACCCTAACCCTTACCCTTACCCTAAACCAACCCTAACTCCAATCCTTACCCTAACCCTAACCCTAACCCAAACTCCTAACTCTTACCCTAAACCTAACCCTTTCCCTAAACCTAACCCTAACATTAACCCGTAACCCAACCCTACCCTAACCCTAATCCTAACCTTAACCCAATCCCTAACCCTAACCTTTATCCTTACCCTAACCCACACCCTAACTCTAACCTTAACCCTAACCCTAACCCTTACCCTTACCCAAAGCCTAACCCTAACCCTAACCCTAAGCCTAACCCTAATCCTTACCCTAATCCTAACCCTAACCCTAACCCTTACCCTTTCCCTAACTCTAAACCTAACCCTTACCCTAAACCCAAACCTAACCCTTAGCCTAACCCTAACCCTAAACTTAAACTTAACCCTAACCCTAACCCTAACCCTAACCCTTACCCTTACCCTAACCCTAACCTTAACCCTAACTCTAAACCTAACCTTAACCCTAACCCTAATCCTAACCCTAACCCATAACCTAAACCTAACCCTTACCCTTACCCTAACCCTAACCCTAAACCTAACCCTAAACCTAACCCTAAACCTAACCCCTAACCCCATAATTAACCCTAACCCTAACTCTAACCCTAACCCATACCCTTACCGTAACACTAACCCTAAACCTAACCCCTAACCTAAACCTAACCCTTACCCTTACCCTAACCCTAACCCTAACCCTGACCCTAACCCTAACACTTAGCCTTACCCTAAACCAACCCTAACTCCAATCCTTACCCTAACCCTAACCCTAACCCTAACTCCTGACCCTAACCCTAACCCTAACACTAACCCTTACACTAACACTAAACCTAACCGTTATCCTAACCGTAACCCTAACACTTACCTTAACCCTAACCCTTAACATAACCCCTAACCCTAACCCTAACCCTAACCCTAACCCCTAACCCTAACCCTAACCCTAACCCTAACCCTAACCCTTATCCTTACCCTAACCCTAAACCTAAACCTTATCCTAACTGTAAGCCTAACCCTAAACTTAACCCTAAACCTAACCCTTACCTAACTCTAAACCGAACACTAACCCTAACCCTAACACTTAACCTTACCCTAACCCTAACCTTAATGCTAAACCTAAACCTAATCCTAACCCTTACCATAACCCTAACCCTTTCCCTAACCATAACCCTAACCCTAACCCTAACCCTTACCCTAACCCTAACCCTAACCCTAAACCTAAACCTAACCTTAACACTATCCCTAACCGTAACCCTAACGCTAACCCTTACCCTTACCTTAACCCTTACCCTAACCCTAACACTAACCCTAAACCTTACCCTTACCCTAAACCTAACCCTAACCCTAACCCTAACCCTAATCTTACCCTTTCCTTAACCCTAACCCTAACCCTAACCCCAAACCCTAACCCTAAACCTAAACCTAACCCTTACCCTTACCCTAAACCTGAACCTAAACCTAACCCTAACCCTAAACCTTACCCTAACCCTAATCCTTACCCTAACCCTAAACCTTACCCTTACCCTAATCCTAACACTAACCCTAAACCTAGCCTTTCCCCATACCCTAATGCTAACCCTAAACATAATGTTAACCCTAACCCTAACCCTAACCCTAACCCTAACTCTTACCCTAAACCTAACCCTTTCCCTAACCCTAACACTAACACTAACCCGTAACCTAACCCTACCCTAACCCTAATCGTAACCTTAACCCAATCCCTAACCCTAAACCTAACCCTAACCTTTACCCTTACCCTAACCCTAACCCTAACATTAATGCAATCCCTAACCCTAACCCTAACCCTAACCCTTACCCTAACACTAAACCTAACCCTAATCCTTACCCTAATCCTAAACCTAACCCTAACCCTTACACTTTCCCTAACCCTAACCCTAACCCTAACACTAACCCTAACCAGAACACTAACCCCTAACCCTAACCCTAACCCTAACCCATACCCTTACCCTAACCCTAACACTAAACCTAACCCTAATCCCAAACCTAACCCTTACCCTTAAACCAACCCTAACCCTAAACCTAACACTAACACTAACCCTAACACTAACCCCTAACCCTAAACCTAACCCTAACCCATACCCTCACCCGAACCCTAACACTAAACCTAACCCTAATCTTAAACCTAACCCTTACCCTTAAACTAACCCTAACCCTAAACCCAACCCTAACTTAACCCTAACCCCTAACCGTAACCTTAACCCTAACCCTAACCGTAACCCTTAACCTAACACTTACCCTTACCCTAACCCCAACCCTAACCCTAACACTAACCCTTACCCTTACCCTAACCTAACCCTAACCTTAACACTTAAACTTACCCTAGACGTAAACCTAAGTCTAATCCTTACCCTAACACAAACCCTAACACTAACCCCTAACCATAACCCTAACCCTAACCCTAACTCTAACACTTACCCTTAACCTAACCCTAACCCTTACCCTAACCATAACCCTAACCCTTACCCTAACCTTAACCCTAAACCTCACCCCGAACCCTAACCCTAACGCTCACCCTAACCCTAACCCTAACCCTAATCCTAACCCTAACCCAAACCCTAACACTAAACCTAACACTAACCCTAACCCTAAACCTTACCCTTACCCTAACCGTAACCTTAATGCAAACCCTAACCCTAACCCTAACCCTAAACATTTCCCTAACCCTAACCCTAACCCTAACCCTAAACCTAACCCTTACCCTAACCGTAACCCTAACGCTAAACCTAACCCTAACCTTAACCCTTACCCTAAACCTAACACTAAACCTTGCCCTAACCCTAACCCTAACCCTAACCCTTAACCTAACCCTAAATCTAACCTTAACACCAACCCTAAACCTAAACCTAACTTTAACGCTTACCCTAACCCTAACCCCTAACCCTAAACCTAACCCTAAACCTAACCCTAACCCTTACAATTATACTAAACCTAACCCTAAACCTAACACTAACCCTAACCCTTACCCTTACCCTAACCCTAAACCTAAACCTAACTTTAACGCTTACCCTAACCCTAACCCCTAACCCTAAACCTAACCCTAACCCTAACCCTAACCCTTACAATTATACTAAACCTAACCCTAACCCTAACCCTAACCATAACACTTACCCTTACCGTAACTCTAACCCTAACCCTAACCCTTACCCTAACCCTAAATCTAACCTTAACCCCAACCCTAAACCTAATCCTAACTCTAACCCTAACCTTAACTATAACCATAACCCTCACGCTAACCTTAACCCTAAACCTAACCCTAAACCTAACCCTAACCCTTACCCTTACCCTAACCCTAACCTTAACTCTTACCCTAATCCTAACCCTAAAACTAACCCTATCCCTAACCCTAAACCTAACCCTAAACCTAACCCTTACCCTAACCCTTATCCTTTCCCTAAACCTAACCCTTACCCTAAACTTAACCCTAACGCTTACCCTAACCTTAACCCCTAACCCTAAACCTAACACTAACCCTAACCTAACCCTTACCCTTATCCTAACCGAAACCCTAACCCTAACCCTTATGTTAACCATAACCCTAACCTTAACCCCAAACCTAAACCTAATCCTAACCCTAACCTAAATTTAACCATAACCCTAATGCTAACCCTAACACTTACCCTTACGCTACCCCTAACCCTAACCCTAATGCTAACCCTCACCCTTGCCCTTACCCTAACCTTAACCCTAAACCTAACCCTAAAACTTGCCCTAAGCCTAACCCATAACCCTAACCCTAACCCTAACCCTAACCGTTACCCTTATCCTAAACCTAACCCTTACCCTAAACCTAACATTAAACCTAAACCTAACCCTAACACTTACCCTAACCCTAACCCTAAACCTAACCCTAAACCTAACCCTAACCCTAACGCTTAGCCTAACCCTAACCCTAAACCTAAAACTTACCCTTACTCTAAACCTAACCCTAACCCTTACCCTAACCCTAAATCTAAACTTAACCACAACCCTAAACCTAATAATAACCCTAACCCTAAACTTAACCATAATCCTAATCCTAATCCTAACCCTTACCTTACCCTACAACTAACCCTAATCCTAACCCTCACCCTTACCCTTACCCTAACCCTAACCCTAAACCTAACCCTAACCCTAACACTTACCCTAACCCATAACCCTAACCCTAACCCTAAACCTAACCGTTTCCCTTATCCTAACCCTAACCCTCACCCTAACCCTAACACTTACCCTAAACCTACCATAAACCTAAACCTTACCCTAACCCTAAACCTTACCTTAACCCTAACCCTAACCCTACCACTTACCCTTACCATAACCCTAAACCTAAACCTAAGCCTAACCCTAACCCTAACCTTAACCCTTACCCTTACAATAACCCTAACCCTAACCCTAACCCTTACCATAACCCTAAACCTAACCCTAACCCCTAACCCTAACCCTAAACTTAACCCTAACCCTAACCCTTACCCTTACCCTTACCCTTTCCCTAACCCTAACCCTAACCCTACCTTAACTCTAACCCTAACCCTAACCCAAATCCTTACCCTTACCGTAACCCTAACCCTAACCCTAATCCTAAATCTAATCCTAACCCTAACACTTACCTTAACCCTAACCCTAACCCTAACCCTAACACTTCCCCTTACCCTAACCCTAATCCTAACCCTATCCCTTTCCCTAACCCTAACACTAACCCTAACCCTTACCCTTAGCCTAATCCTAACCCTAACCCTAACACTTACCCTTACCCGAACCCTAACCCTAACCCTAACGCTAACGCCTAACCCTAACTGTAACCCTAACCCATACCCTTACCCTAAACCTAACCATACCCCTAACCCTATCCCTAACCTAACCCTATCCCTTACCCTAAACCTAACCCTTACCCTAACCCTAAACCTAACCCTAATCCTTACCCTAACCCTACCCTCACCGTAACCATAACCCTTACCCTTCCCCTAACCCTAACCCTAACCCTAAACCTAACCCTTACCCTTACCCTAACCCTAACCATAACACTTACCCTTACCCTAACACTAACCCTAACCCTAACCATACCCCTAACAATTAGCCTTACCCTAACCCTAACCCTAAGCCTTACCCTAACCCTACACTAACCCCTAAACCTAACCCTAACCCTAAGACTTACCTTTAACCTCATCCTAACCCCTAACCCTAAACCTAATCCTAACCCTTACCCTTAGCCTAACCCTAACCCTAACCCTACCCCTATCCCTCACCCTAACCCTAACCCTAAACCTAAGCCTAACCCTAACCCTAAACCTAACCCTTACCCTTAACCTAACCATAACCCTAACACTAACACTTACCTTACCCTAACCCTAACCCTAACCCTAAACCTTACCCTAAACCAACCTCTAACCCTAACCCTAACCCCCTAACCCTAACCCTAAACCTACCCTAACCCTAACACTAACCCTAACCCTAACCTTAACTCTAAGTCTAACCCTAACCCTTAACCTTACTCTAACCCTAACCATAACCCTAAACCTAACCCTAACCCTAACACTAACCCTAACTCTAACCCTAACCCTTACCCTAAACTTAACCCTAACCGTAACCCTAACGTTAATGCTAACCATAACCCTAAGCCTAACCCTTACCCTAACACTAACCCTAACGATAACCCTTACCCTAACCCTTACCCTAACCCTAACCCTAACCCTTACCCTAACCCTAACACTAAGCCTAACCCTAACCCTAACACTAACCCTAACCCTAACCCTAACATGTACCCTTACCCTAACCCCAACCCTTACTCTTACCCTAACCCTAACCTTAACCCTAACCCTAACCCTAACCCTAAACCTAACCCTTACCCTTACTCTAACTCTAACCCTAACTCTAACCCTAACCCTAACCCTAACCCTAACCTTAATTCTAAACCTAACCCTAACCCTATCCCTAACCCTTACCCTTACCCTAACCCTAACCCTAACTCTAACCCTAATCCTAACCTTAACCCTAACCCTATCCCTTACCCTAACCCTAACATTAACCCTAACCCTAACCCTAAACCTAACCCTTACCCTAACCCTTATCATTTCCCTAAACCTAACCCTTACCCTAACCTGAACCCTAAACCTAACCCTAACCCTAACCCTAATCCTAACGCTTACCATAACCCTAAACATAACCCTAACACCTAATCCTTTCCTTAACCCTAACCCTAACACTAACCCTAACCCTAACCCTAAACCTAACCCTATCTCTAATTCTAACCCTTACCCTTACCCTAACACTAACCCTAAACCTAACCCTAACGGTTACCCTAACCTTAACCCCTAAGACTAAACCTAACCCTAACCCTAACCCTAAGTCTTACCCTTATCCTAACCGGAACCCTAACCCTAACACTTACGCTTACCCTAACCCTAACCCTAACCCTTACGCTAACCCTAATCCTAACCTTGACCCCAACCCTAAACCTAATCCTAACCCTAACCCTAAACTTAACCATAACCGTAATGCTAACCATAACACTTACCCTTACCCTAACCCTAACCCTAATCATAACCCTCACCCTTACCTTTACCCTAACCTTAACCCTAAACCTAATACTAAAACTAACCCTAACCCTAACCCATAACCCTAACCCAAACCCTAACCCTAACCCTAACCTTTACCCTTATCCTAACCCTAACCCTTACCCTAAACCTAACCCTAAACCTAACTCTAACCCTAACACTTACCCTAACCCTAACCCTAAACCTAACCGTAAACCTAACCCTAACCCTAACGCTTAGCCTAACCCTAACCCTAACCCTACCCCTAACACTTACCCTTACCCTTACCCTAACCCTAAACCTAACCCTAACCCTAACCCTATCCCTTACCCTAACCCTAACTCTAACCCTAACTCTAAACCAAGCCTAACCCTAACCCTAAACCTACCCTAACCCTAATCCTAACCCTTACCCTTACCCTAACCCTATCCCTAAACCTAACTCTAATGCTTAACCTAACCCTAACCCCTAACCCTAAACTAACCCTAACCCTAACCCTAACCCTTACAATTACCCTAACCCTAACCCTAACCCTAACACTTACCCTTACCCTAGCTCTAACCCTAAACCTAACCCTTACCCTTACACTAAATCTAAATTTAACCCCAACCCTAAACCTAATCCTAACCCTAACCCTAACCTTAACCTAACCCTAACCCTAACACTACCACTTACAATTACCCTACCCCTAACCCTAATCCTAACCCTCACCCTTACCTTACCCTAACCCTAACCCTAAACCTAACCCTAAACCTAACTCTTACTATTACCCTAACCCTAACCCTAACCCTAACACTTACCCTTACCCAAGCTCTAACCCTAAACCTAACCCTTACCCTTACACTAAATCTAAACTTAACCCCAACCCTAAACCTAATCCTAACCCTAACCCAAACCTTAACCATAACCCTAACCCTAACACTAACAATTACAATTACCCTACCCCTAACCCTAATCCTAACCCTCACCCTTACCCTTACCCTAACCCTAACCCTAAACCTAACCCTAACCCTTACCCTAACCCATAACACTAAGCCTAACCCTAAACATAACCATTACCCTTATCCTAACCCTAACCCTTACCCTAACCCTAACCCTAAACCTAACCCTAACCTTAACCCTAAGCCCTTACCCTAACCCTAATCCTTCCCTTTATCCTAACCCTAACCCTCACCCTAACCCTAACACTTACCCTAAACCTACCATAACCCTAAAGCTAAACCTAAACCTAACCCTAATCCTAACCCGTACCCTAACACTAACCCTAACCCTAACACTTACCCTTACCCTAACCCTGACCCTAAACCTAAGCCTAACCCTAACCCTAACCTTAACCCTTACCCTTACCCTAACCCTAACCCTAACCTAATACTTTCCCTTTCCCTAACCGTACCCCTAACCCTAAACCTTACCCTTTCCCTAACCCTAACCCTAACAGTACCCCTAACCTTAACCCTATCCCTAAACCTAACCCAAAACCTAACCCTTACCCTTACCCTAACCCTAACAGTAAACCTAACCCTAACCCTAATACTTTCCCTTTCCCTAACTGTAATCATAACCCTAACCCTTATCCTTTCCCTAACCCTAACCCTAACAGTACCCCTAACCTTAACCCATTCCCTAACCCTAAACCTAACCCTAACCTTTACCCTTACCCTAACACTAACGCTAACTCTAACCTTAACCCTAACCCTAAACCTTACAATTACTCAAAGCCTAACCCTAACCCTAACCCTAACAATAATCCTTACCCTAATCCTAACCCTAACCCTAACCGTTACCCTTTCCCTAACCCTAAACCTAACGCTTACCCTAAACCTAAACCTAACCCTTAGCCTAAAGCTAACCCTAACCCTAAACTTGACCCTAACCCTAACCCTAACCCTTACCCTTACCAAACCCTAACCCTAACCCTAACCCTAACCCTAACCCTTAACCTAACCCTAACCCTAACCCTAACCCTAACCCTTAACCTAACCCTAACCCTTACCCTAACCCTAACCCTAACCCTAAACTTACCCTTTCCTTAACCCTAACCCTAACCCTAACCCTAAGTGTAACCCTAACCCTGACCCTAACCCTTACCCTAAAACTAAACCTTACCCTTACACTAACCCTGACCCTAACCCTAACCCTAACCCCTAACCCTAACCTTAACCCTAACCCTTACCCTAAACCTAACCCTAAACCTAAACCTAACCCTTACGCTTACCCTAAACCTAAACCTAAACCTAAACCTAACCCTAACCCTTACCCTAACCCTAATCCTTACCCTAACCCTAACCCTTACCCTTACCCTAAACCTAAAGCTAACCCTAACCCTAACCCTTACCCTAACCCTAATCCTTACCCTAACCCTAACCCTTATCCTTACCCTAAACCTAAACCTAACCCTAAACCTAACTTTAAACTTTACCCTAACCCTAACCCTTAACCTTACGCAAAGCCTAACCCTAACCCTAACCCTAACCCTAACCCTAATCCTTACCCTAATCCTAACCTTAACCCTAACTCTAACCCTAAGCTTAACCCTAAACCTAACTCTAATCCTAACCCTAACTCTTAGCCTAACCCTACCCCTAAAATTAAACTTAACCCTAAACCTAAACCTTACCCTAAACCAAACCCTAAACCTAACCCTAAACCTAACCCCTAACCCTAACCTTAACCCTAAACCTAACCCTAACCCTAACCCTAACCCTAACCTTAACCCTAACCCTAAACCTAACCCTAAACCTAACCCCTAACCCTAACCCTAACCCTAACCCTAACCCTAAACCTAAGCCTAACCCTAACCCTAAACCTAACCCTTACCCTTAACCTAACCCTAACCTTAACATTAAAACTTACCTTACCCTAACCCTAACCCTAACCCTAACCCTAACCCTTACCCTAAACCTACCCCTAACCCTAACCCTAACCCCCTAACCCTAACCTGAAACCTACCCTAACCCTAACACTATCCCTAACCCTAAACTTAACTCTAAGTCTAACCCTAACCCTTACCCTTACTCTAACCCTAACCCTAACCCGAAACCTAACCCTAACCCTAACACTAACCCTAACTCTAACCCTAACCCTTACCCTAACCTTAACCCTAACCATAACCCTAACGTTAATGCTAACCATAACCCTAAGCCTAACCCTTACCCTAACACTAACCCTAACCCTAACCCTTACCCTAACCCTAACAGTAACCATAACCCTAACCCTACCCCTAATCCTAATCCTATCCCTAACACTTACCCTTACCCTAACCCTAACCTTAACCTTAACCCTAATAACCCTATATCTTACCCTTACCCTAACCCTAACCCCTAACCCTAATCCTAACCCTAACCCTAACCCTTACCCTTACCCTAACCCTAACGCTTACCCTAACCCTACCCCTTACCCTTACCCTAAACATAACCCTAACCCTAACCCTACCCTAACACTTACCCTAACCCTAACCCTAACCTAACCCTAACACTTACCCTAACTCTAACCCTAACCCCAACCCTAACCTTAACCCTAACCCTAACCCTAACCTTAAACCGAACCCTAACCCAAACCTT
This sequence comes from Megascapheus bottae, assembly GCA_024803745.1. Taxonomy (NCBI): domain Eukaryota; kingdom Metazoa; phylum Chordata; class Mammalia; order Rodentia; family Geomyidae; genus Megascapheus; species Megascapheus bottae. The sequence goes on from JANJXV010000291.1 coordinate 832,500, forward strand.
ACCCTTACCTTTACCCTTTTCCTAACCCTAACCCTAACCCTAACCTTAACCCTAACCCTAACCCTAACCCTAAACCTAAAACTAACCCTTACCCTTACTCTAACTCTAACCCTAACTCTAACCCTAACCCTAACCCTAACCCTAACCTTAACCCTAAATCTAAACCTAACCCTAACCCTAACCCTAACCCTTACCCTAACCCTTAACATAACCCCTAACCCTAACCTTAACCCTAACCCTTATCCTTACCCTAACCCTAAACCTAACCCTTATCCTAACTGTAACCCTTACCCTAAACCTAACCCTTACCCTAACTCTAAACCTAACACTAACCCTAACCCTAATACTTAACCTTACCTAACCCTAACCTTAATGCTAAACCTAACCCTAACCCTAAACCTTACCCTAAACCTAACCCTTTCCCTAAACCTAACCCTAACCCTAACACTTACCATAACCCTAACCCTAAACCTAACCTTAACCCTATCCCTAACCGTAACCCTAACGCTAACCCTTACCCTTACCTTAACCCTTACCCAAACCCTAACCCTAACCCTAAACCTTACCCTTACCCTAAGCCTAACCCTAACCCTAACCCTAACCCTAAACTTACCCTTTCCTTAACCCTAACCCTAATCCTAATCCTAACCCTTACCATAACCCTAACCCTAACCCTAACACTTACCCTTACACTAACACTAACCCTAACCCTAACCATACCCCTAACAATTAGCCTTACCCTTACCCTAACCCTAACTCTCAACCTAACCCTAACCCTAACCCCTAACCCGAACCCTAACCCTAACCCTAAACCTTACCCTTACCCTAACCCTAAACCTAACCCTTACCCTAACCCTAACCCTAACCCTAAACTTACCCTTTCCTTAACCCTAACCTTAACCCCTAACCCTTACCCTAAACCTAAACCATACCCTTACACTAACCCTAACCCTAACCCTAACCCTAAACCCTAACCCTAACCTTAACCCTTACCCTTACCCTAAACCTAACCCTAACACTAACCCTAATACTTTCCCTAACCCTAAACCTAACCCTAATCCTAACCATTACCATAACCCTAACCTTAACCCTAACCCCTAACCCTAACCCTAAACTTAACCCTAACCCGAACCCTTTCCCTTACCCTTACCCTTTCCCTAACCCTAACACTAACCCTAAACCTAACCCTTATCCCTACCCTAATCCTAACCCTAACACTTACCCTTACACTAACACTAACCCTAACCCTAACCATACCCCTAACAATTAGCCTTAACCTAACCCTAACCCTAACCCTTACCCTAACCCTATCATTAACCCCTACCCCTAACCCTAACCCTAACACTTACCCTTAACCTAACCCTAACCCCTAACCCTAACCCTAATCCTAACCCTTAGCCTTACCCTAACCCTAACCCTAACCCTACCCTAGCCCTTACCCTAACCCTAACCCTAACCCTAAACCTAAGCCTAACCGTAACCCTAAACCTAACCCTTACCCTTAACCTAACCCTAACACTAACATTAACACTTACCTTACCCTAACCCTAACCCTAACCCTTACCCTAAACCTATCCCTAAACCTAACCCTAACCCCCTAACCCTAACCTGGAACCTACCCTAACCCTAAAACTATCCCTAACCCTATCCTTAACTCTAAGTCTAACCCTATCCCTTACCCTTACTCTAACCCTAACCCTAACCCTAAACCTAACCCTAAACCTAACACTAACCCTAACTCTAACCCTAACCCTTACCCTAACCTTAACCCTAACCATAACCCTAACGTTAATGCTAACCATAAACCTAAGCCTAACCCTTACCCTAACACTAACCCTAACCATAACCCTTACCCTAACCCTAACCCTAACCCTAACCCTTACCCTAACCCTAACACTAACCCTAACCCTAACACTAACACTAACACTAACCCTAACCCTAACACGTACCCTTACCCTAACCCTAACCCTTACCCTTACCCTAACCCTAACCATAAACCTAACCGCTAACCCTAACCCTAAACCTAACCCTAACCCTAAACCTTACCATTACCATTACCCTTTTCCTAACCCTAACCCTAACCCTAACCCTAACCTTAACCCTAACCCTAACCCTAACCCTAACCCTAAACCTAACCCTAACCCAAACCTTACCCTTACCTTTACCATTTTCCTAACCCTAACCCTAACCCTAACCCTAACCTTAACCCTAACCCTAACCCTAACCCTAACCCTAAACCTAACCCTTACCCTTACTCTAACTCTAACCCTAACTCTAACCCTAACCCTAACCCTAACCTTAACCCTAAACCTAACCCTAACCGTAACCCTAACCCTAACCCTAACCCTTACCCTAACCATAACCCTAACCCTAACTCTAACCCTAATCCTAACCTTGACCCCAACCCTAAACCTAATCCTAACCCTAACCCTAAACTTAACCATAACCCTAATGCTAACCATTACACTTACCCTTACCCTAACCCTAACCCTAATCCTAACCCTCACCCTTACCCTTACCCTAACCTTAACCCTTAACCTAATACTAAAACTAACCCTAACCCTAACCCATAACCCTAACCCAAACCCTAACCCTAACCGTTACCTTTATCCTAACCCTATCCCTTACCCAAAAGCTAACCCTAACCCTAACCCTAACCCTAACCCTAACCCTAACACTTACCCTTACCCTAAACCTAAAACTAACCCTAACTCTAACCCTAATCCTAACCCTAACCCTAACCCTATCCCTTACCCTAACCCTAACTCTAACCCTAACTCAAACCTAAGCCTAACCCAAAGCCTAACCCTAACCCTTTCCCTTACACTAACCCTAATCCCGAACCCTTTCCCTAACCCTAATTCTAACACTAAACCTAACCCTAACCCTAAACCTAACCCTAACCCTAACCCTTACCCTAACCCATAACACTAAGCCTAACCCTAAACATAACCGTTACCCTTATCCTAACCCTAACCCTTACCGTAACCCTAACCCTAAACCTAACCCTAACCCTAAACCTAACCCCTTACCCTAACCCTAACCCTTACCTTTATCCTAACCGTAAACCTCACCCTAACCCTAACACTTACCCTACACCTACCATAACCCTAAAGCTAACCCTAAACCTAACCCTAAACCTAACCCTAACATTTACCCTTACCCTAAACCTAACCCTAAACCTAAGCCTAACCCTAACCCTAACCTTAACCCTTGCCCTTCCAATACCCTAACCCTAACCCTAATACTTTCCCTTTCCCTAACCGTAACCCTAACCCTAACCCTTACCCTTTCCCTAACCCTAACCCTAACAGTACCCCTAACCTTAAACTTATCCCTAACCCTAACCGAAACCCTAACCCTTACCCTTACCCTAACCCTAACAGTAAACCTAACCCTAACCCAAAACTTTCCCTTTCCCTAACCGTAACCCTAACCCTAACTCTTACCCTTTCCCTAACCCTAACCCTAACAGTACCCCTAACCTTAACCCATTCACTAACCCTAAACCTAACCCTAACCTTTACCCTTACCCTAACACTAACGCTAACTCAAAACTTAACCCTAACCCTAAACCTTACCCTTACTCAAAGCCTAACCCTAACCCTAACCCTAACAATAATCCTTACCCTAATCCTTACCCTAATCCTAACCCTTACCCTTACCCTAACCCTAACCTTAACCCTAACCCTAACCCTAAACCTAACCCTAACCCTAACCATAACCCATAACCCTAACCCTAACCCTAACCCTTAACCTAACCCTAAGCCTTACCCTTACCCTAACCCTAACCCTAACCTTAATGATAACCCTAACTCTAACCCTAAACCTAACCCTTACCCTAACCCTAACCCTAACCCTAATCCTTACCCTAATTCTAACCCTAACCCTAACCCTTACCCTTTCCCTAAAGCTAACCCTACCCCTTACCCTAACCCTAACCCTTAGCCTAACCCTAACCCTAAACTTAACCCTAACGCTAACCCTAACCCTAACCCTTACCCTTACCCTAACCCTAACCTTAACCCTAACTCTAACCCTAAACTTAACCCTAACCCTAACCCTAACCCTAACCCTTACCCTAACACATACCCTTACCCTAACCCTAACCCTAAACCTAACCCTTAAACTAAACCTAACCCTAACCATTACCCTAACCCTAACCCTCAACCTAACCCTAACCCTAACCCCTAACCCGAACCCTAACCATAACAGTAAACCTTACCCTTATCCTAACCCTAACCCTAACACTTACCCTTACCCTAACCCTAACCCTAACCCTAAACTTACCATTTCCTTAACCCTAACCCTAACCCTAACCCCTAACCCTTACCCTAAACCTAAACCTTACCCTTACACTAACCCTAACCCTAACCCTAACCCCTAACCCTAACCTTAACCCTAACCCTTACCCTAACCATAACCCTAAACCTAAACCTAACCCTTACCCTTACCCTAAACCTAAACCTAAACCTAACCCTAACCCTAACCCTTATCCTAACCTTAATCCTTACCCTAACCCTAACCCTTACCCTTACCCTAAACCTAAACCTAACCTTAAACTTAACCTTAACCTTTAGCCTAACCCTAACCCTTAACCTTACCCTAACCCTAACCCTAACCCTAATCCTAACCCTTACCCTTACCCTAACCCTAACTCTAATCCTAACCTTAACCCTAACCCTAACCCTTACCCTTACCCTACCCCTAAACCTACCACTAACCCATATCCTAACCCTTACCCTTCCCTGACCCTAACCATAACCCCAACCCTAAATCTAACCCTAACCTTAACCTTAACCGTAACCCTGACCCTAACCTTAAGCCTATCCCTAAACCTAACATTAACCCTAACCCTTACCCTTACCCTAAACCTAACCCTAACCCTAACCCTAAACCTAACCCTAAATCTTACCCTTAACCAAACCCTAACCCAAACCCTAACCCTAACCCCTAACCCTAACCCTAACACTAACCCTTACCCTAACCCTTCCCCATACCCTAACGCTAACCCTAAACTTAATGTTAACACTAACCCTAACCCTAACCCTAACTCTTACCCTAAAACTAACCTTTCCCTAACCCTAACCCTAACACTAACCCGTAACCTAACCCTACCCTAACCCTAATCCTAATCATAACCCATTACCTAACCCTAAACCTAACATTAACCTTTATCCTTACCCTAAAACTAACACTAACTCTAAACTTAACCCTAACCCTAAACCTTACACTTACTCAAAGCCTCACCATAACCCTAACCCTAACAATAATCCTTACCCTAATCCTGACCCTAACCCTAACCCTTACCCTTTCCCTAAACCTAAACCTAACCCTTACCCTAAACCGAAACCTAACCCTTAGCCCAACCCTAACCCTAACCCTAAACTTAACCCTAACCCTCATCCTAACCCTTACCCTTACCCTAACCCTAACCTTAACCCTAACTCTAACCCTAAACTTAACCCTAACCCTAACCCTAACCCTAACCCATAACCTTACCCTAACCCTAACCCTAAACCTAACCCTTAACCTAAACCTAACCCTTACCCTTACCCTAACCCTAATCATAAACCTAACCCTAAACCTAACCCTAACCCTAACCCCTAACCCGAACCCTAACCCTAATCCTAACCCGTACCCTAACCCTAACCCTAACCCTAATACTTACCCTTACCCTAACCCTAACCCTAAACCTAAGCCTAACCCTAACCATAACCTTAACCCTTGCCTTTCCCCTAACCCTAACCCTAACCCTAATCCTTTCCCTTTCCCTAACCTTAACCCTACCCCTAACCCTTACCCTTTCCCTAACCCTAACCCTAACAGTACCCCTAACCTTAACCCATTCCCCAACCCTAAACCTAACCCTTACTTTTACACTTACCCTAACACTAACGCTAACTCTAACCTTAACCCTAACCCTAAACCTTACCCTTACTCAAAGCCTAACCCTAACCCTAACCCTAAAAATAATCCTTACCCTAATCCTAACCCTAACCCTAACCCTTACCCTTCCCATAACCCTAAACCTAACCCTTTCCCTAAACCTAAACCTAACCCTTAGCCTAACCCTAAACCTAACCCTAAACTTAACCCTAACCCTAAACCTAACCCTTACTCTTACCCTAACCCTAACCTTAACACTAACCCTAACCCTAAACCTAACCTAACCCTTAACCTAAACCTATCCCTTACCCTTACCCTAACCCTAACCCTCAACCTAACCCTAACCCTAACCCCTAACCCGAACCCTAACCCTAACCCTAAACCTTACCCTTATCCTAACCCTAACCCTAACCCTTACCCTTACCTAACCCTAACCCTAACCCTAAACTTAACCTTTCCTTAACCCTAACCCTAACCCTAACCCCTAACCCTTACCCGAAACCTAAACCTTACCCTTACACTAACCCTAACCCTAACCCTAACCCCTAACCCTAACCTTAACCCTAACCCGTACCCTAACCCTAACCCTAAACCTAAACCTAACCCTTACCCTTACCCTTACCCTAAACCTAAACCTAAACCTAACCCTAACCCTTACCCTAACCCTAATCTTTACCCTAACCCTAACACTTACCCTTACCCTAAACCTAAACCTAACCTTAAACCTAACCTTAACCTTTACCCTAACCCTAACCTTTAACCTTACCCTAACCCTAACCCTAACCCTAATCCTAACCCTTACCCTTACCCTAACCCTAACCCTAAACCTAACCTTAACCCTAACCCTAACCCTTACCCTTACCCTACCCCTAAACCTACCGCTAACCCATACCCTAACCCTTACACTTCCCTGACCCTAACCATAGCCCCAACCCTAAACCTAACCCTAACCTTAACCCTAACCGTAACCCTAACCCTAACCTTAAGCCTATCCCTAACCCTAACACTAACCCTAACCCTTAACCTTACCCTAAACCTAAACCTAAACCTAACCCTAACCCTAAACCTAACCCTAAATCTCACCCTTAACCAAACCCTAACCCAAACCCTAACCCTAACCTCTAACCCTAACCCTAACTCTTACCCTAAACCTAACCCTTTCCCTAACCCTAACCCTAACACTAACCCGTAACCTAACCCAACCTAACCCTAATCCTAACCTTAACCCATTACCTAACCCTAAACCTAACATTAACCTTTACCCTTACCCTAAAACTAACACTAACTCTAACCTTAACCCTAACCCTAAACCTTACACTTACTCAAAGCCTAACCCTAAACATAACCCTAACAATAATCCTTACCCTAATCCTGACCCTAACCCTAACCCTTACCCTTTCCCTAACCCTAAGCCTAACCCTTACCCTAAACCTAAACCTAACCTTAGCCTAACCCTAACCCTAACCCTAAACTTAACCCTAACCCTCATCCTAACCCTTACCCTTACCCTAACCCTAACCTTAACCCTAACTCTAACCCTAAAATTAACCCTAACCCTAACCCTAACCCTAACCCATAACCTTACCCTAACCCTAACCCTAAACCTAACCCTTAACCTAAACCTAACCCTTACCCTTACCCTAACCCTAATCATAAACCTAACCCTAAACCTAACCCTAACCCTAACCCCTAACCCTAACCCTAACCCTAACCCTAACCCCTAACCCGAACCCTATCCCTAACCCTAAACCTTACGCTTATCCTAACCCTAACCCTAACCCTTACCCTTACCCTAAACCTAACCCTAACCCTAAACTTACCCTTTCCTTAACCCTAACCCCTAACCCTTACCCTAAACCTAAACCTTACCCTTACACTAACCCTAATCCTAACCCTAACCCCTAACCCTAAACTTAACCCTAACCCTTACCCTAACCCTAACCCTAAACCTGAACCTAACCCTTACCCTTACCCTAAACCTAAACCTAAACCTAACCCTAACCCTAACCCTAACCCTTACCCTAACACTAATCCTTACCCTAACCCCAACACTTACCCTTACCCTAAAACTAAACCTAACCCTAACCCTAACCCTTACCCTAACCCTAATCCTTACCATAACCCTAACCCTTACCCTTACCCTAAACCTAAACTTAACCCTAAACCTAACTTTAACCTTTACCCTAAACCTAACCCTTAACCTTACCCTAAACTAACCCTAACCCTTACCCTTCCCTGACCCTAATCACAACCCGAACCCTAAACCTAACCCTAACCTTAACCCTAACCGTAACCCTAACCCTAACCTTAATCCTATCCCTAACCCTAACCCTAACCCTAACCCTTACCCTTACTCTAAACCTAAACGTAATCCTAACCCTAAACCTAACCCTAAATCTTACCCTTACCCAAACCATAACCGTAACCCTAACCCTAACCCTAATCCCTAACCCTAACCCTAACACTAACCCTAACCCTAACCTTTCCCCATACCCTAATGCTAACCCTAAACTTAATGTTAACCCTAACCCTAACCCTAACCCTAACTCTTACCCTAAACCTAACTCTTTCCCTAACCTTAACCCTAATATTAACCCATAACCTAACCCTACCATAACCCTAATCCTAACCTTAACCCAATCCCTAACCCTAAACCTAACCCTAACCTTTACCCTTACCCTAACCCTCAACCTAACTCTAACCTTAAACCTAACCCTAACCCTTACCCTTACCAAAACCTTAACCCTAACCCTAACCCTAACCCTAACCCTAATCCTTTCCCTAATCCTAACCCTAACCCTAACCCTTACCCTTTCCCTAACCCTAACCCTAACCCTTACCCTAAACCCAAACCTAACCCTTAGCCTAACCCTAACCCTAAACTTAAACTTAACCCTAACCCTAACCCTAACCCTAACCCTTACCCTTACCCTAACCCTAACCTTAAACCTAACTCTAACCCTAACCTTAACCCTTACCCTAACCCTAACCCTAACCCATACTCCTACCCTAACCCTAACCCTAAACCTAACCCTTAAACTAAACCTAACCCTTACCCTTACCCTAACCCTTAACCTTACCCTAACCCTAACCTTAACCCTAACTCTAACCCTAACCTTAACCCTTACCCTTACCCTAAACGTAAACCTAAACCTAACCCTAACCCTAACCCTAACCCTTAACCTAAACCTAACCCTTACACTTACCCTAACCTTAACCCTAAACCTAACCCTAAACCTAACCCTAAACCTAACCCCTAACCCTATTCTTAACCCTAACCCTAACTCTAACCCTAACCCATACCCTTACCATAACACTAACCCAAAAGCTAACCCTTAACCTAAACCTAACCCTTACCGTTACCCTAACCCTAACCCTAACCCTAACCCTAACCCTAACCCTTACCCTTACCCTAAACCAACCCTAACTCCAATCCTTACCCTAACCCTAACCCTAACCCAAACTCCTAACTCTTACCCTAAACCTAACCCTTTCCCTAAACCTAACCCTAACATTAACCCGTAACCCAACCCTACCCTAACCCTAATCCTAACCTTAACCCAATCCCTAACCCTAACCTTTATCCTTACCCTAACCCACACCCTAACTCTAACCTTAACCCTAACCCTAACCCTTACCCTTACCCAAAGCCTAACCCTAACCCTAACCCTAAGCCTAACCCTAATCCTTACCCTAATCCTAACCCTAACCCTAACCCTTACCCTTTCCCTAACTCTAACCCTAACCCTTACCCTAAACCCAAACCTAACCCTTAGCCTAACCCTAACCCTAAACTTAAACTTAACCCTAACCCTAACCCTAACCCTAACCCTTACCCTTACCCTAACCCTAACCTTAACCCTAACTCTAAACCTAACCTTAACCCTAACCCTAATCCTAACCCTAACCCATAACCTAAACCTAACCCTTACCCTTACCCTAACCCTAACCCTAAACCTAACCCTAAACCTAACCCTAAACCTAACCCCTAACCCCATAATTAACCCTAACCCTAACTCTAACCCTAACCCATACCCTTACCGTAACACTAACCCTAAACCTAACCCCTAACCTAAACCTAACCCTTACCCTTACCCTAACCCTAACCCTAACCCTGACCCTAACCCTAACACTTAGCCTTACCCTAAACCAACCCTAACTCCAATCCTTACCCTAACCCTAACCCTAACCCTAACTCCTGACCCTAACCCTAACCCTAACACTAACCCTTACACTAACACTAAACCTAACCGTTATCCTAACCGTAACCCTAACACTTACCTTAACCCTAACCCTTAACATAACCCCTAACCCTAACCCTAACCCTAACCCTAACCCCTAACCCTAACCCTAACCCTAACCCTAACCCTAACCCTTATCCTTACCCTAACCCTAAACCTAAACCTTATCCTAACTGTAAGCCTAACCCTAAACTTAACCCTAAACCTAACCCTTACCTAACTCTAAACCGAACACTAACCCTAACCCTAACACTTAACCTTACCCTAACCCTAACCTTAATGCTAAACCTAAACCTAATCCTAACCCTTACCATAACCCTAACCCTTTCCCTAACCATAACCCTAACCCTAACCCTAACCCTTACCCTAACCCTAACCCTAACCCTAAACCTAAACCTAACCTTAACACTATCCCTAACCGTAACCCTAACGCTAACCCTTACCCTTACCTTAACCCTTACCCTAACCCTAACACTAACCCTAAACCTTACCCTTACCCTAAACCTAACCCTAACCCTAACCCTAACCCTAATCTTACCCTTTCCTTAACCCTAACCCTAACCCTAACCCCAAACCCTAACCCTAAACCTAAACCTAACCCTTACCCTTACCCTAAACCTGAACCTAAACCTAACCCTAACCCTAAACCTTACCCTAACCCTAATCCTTACCCTAACCCTAAACCTTACCCTTACCCTAATCCTAACACTAACCCTAAACCTAGCCTTTCCCCATACCCTAATGCTAACCCTAAACATAATGTTAACCCTAACCCTAACCCTAACCCTAACCCTAACTCTTACCCTAAACCTAACCCTTTCCCTAACCCTAACACTAACACTAACCCGTAACCTAACCCTACCCTAACCCTAATCGTAACCTTAACCCAATCCCTAACCCTAAACCTAACCCTAACCTTTACCCTTACCCTAACCCTAACCCTAACATTAATGCAATCCCTAACCCTAACCCTAACCCTAACCCTTACCCTAACACTAAACCTAACCCTAATCCTTACCCTAATCCTAAACCTAACCCTAACCCTTACACTTTCCCTAACCCTAACCCTAACCCTAACACTAACCCTAACCAGAACACTAACCCCTAACCCTAACCCTAACCCTAACCCATACCCTTACCCTAACCCTAACACTAAACCTAACCCTAATCCCAAACCTAACCCTTACCCTTAAACCAACCCTAACCCTAAACCTAACACTAACACTAACCCTAACACTAACCCCTAACCCTAAACCTAACCCTAACCCATACCCTCACCCGAACCCTAACACTAAACCTAACCCTAATCTTAAACCTAACCCTTACCCTTAAACTAACCCTAACCCTAAACCCAACCCTAACTTAACCCTAACCCCTAACCGTAACCTTAACCCTAACCCTAACCGTAACCCTTAACCTAACACTTACCCTTACCCTAACCCCAACCCTAACCCTAACACTAACCCTTACCCTTACCCTAACCTAACCCTAACCTTAACACTTAAACTTACCCTAGACGTAAACCTAAGTCTAATCCTTACCCTAACACAAACCCTAACACTAACCCCTAACCATAACCCTAACCCTAACCCTAACTCTAACACTTACCCTTAACCTAACCCTAACCCTTACCCTAACCATAACCCTAACCCTTACCCTAACCTTAACCCTAAACCTCACCCCGAACCCTAACCCTAACGCTCACCCTAACCCTAACCCTAACCCTAATCCTAACCCTAACCCAAACCCTAACACTAAACCTAACACTAACCCTAACCCTAAACCTTACCCTTACCCTAACCGTAACCTTAATGCAAACCCTAACCCTAACCCTAACCCTAAACATTTCCCTAACCCTAACCCTAACCCTAACCCTAAACCTAACCCTTACCCTAACCGTAACCCTAACGCTAAACCTAACCCTAACCTTAACCCTTACCCTAAACCTAACACTAAACCTTGCCCTAACCCTAACCCTAACCCTAAACTTTCCCTTACCTTAACCCCAACCCTAACCCTAACCCCTAACACTTACCCTAACCCTAAACCTTAACCTTACACTAACACTAAACCTAACCCTAAATCTAACCCCTAACCCTAACCTTAACCCTAACACTTACCCTAACCCTAACACTAACCCTAAACCTAAACCTAACCCTTACCCTTACCCTAACCCTAACCCTAACCCTTACACTATCCCTAACCCTTACCCTAACCTTACCCTTACCCTAAACCTAAACCTAACCCTAAACCTAACCTTAACCTTAACCCTAACCCTAACCCTTAGCCTTACCCTAACCCTAACCCTAACCCTAACCCTAAACCTAACCTTAAACCTTACCCTAATCCTAACTTAACGCTTAGCCTAACCCAACCCTAACCCTAACCTTAACCCTAACCCTAACCCTTACCCTAACCCGAACCCTTACCCTAACCCTAAACTTAACCCTAACTCTAAGCCTAACCTTAACCCTAACCCTAACCCTAACCCATACCTTTCCCTAACCCTAACCCTAACCCTAACCCTTACCCTTATCCTAACCCTAACCCTAACCCTAACCCATACCCTTACCCTAACCCTAACCCTAAACCTATCCCTAACCCTAACACTTACCCTTACCCTAAACCTAACCCTAACTCCAATCCTTACCATAACCCCAACTGTAACCCTAACCCCTAACCCTAAACCTAACCCTAACCCTAACTCTAACCCTTATGTTAACCCTAACCCTAATGCCTAACCCTAACCCTAACCCTAACGCCAACCCTTACCCTTACCCTAAACCTAACCCTAACTTTAATGCTAACCCTAACCCTAAACCTAACCGTAACTCTTACCCTAAACCTAACCCTTTCACTAACCGTAACCCTAACCCTAACCCTTACCCTAAGCCTAACACACACCCTAACCGTAACCTTAACCCAATCCCTACCCTAAACCTAACCCTAACCTTTACCCTTACCCTAACCCTAAACCTAACTCTAAACTTAACCGTAACCCTAAAACTTAACCTTACCCTTACCCAAACCCTAATCCTAACCCTTACCCTAAAACTAACCCTAAATCTAACCCTAACTCTAACCCTAACCCCTAACCCTAACCCTAACCCTAACCCTTACACTTACCCTAACCCTAACCCTAAACCTAACCCAGACCCTAACACTAATCCTAAACCTAACCCCTAATCCTAACCCTAATCCTAACCCTTTCCCTTTCCCTAACCGTAACCCTAACCCTACCCCTTACCCTTTCCCTAACCCTAACCCTAACAGTAACCCTAACCATAACCCAATTCCTAACCCTAATCCAAACCCTAACCCTTACCCTTACCCTAACCGTAACAGTAAACCTAACCCTAACCCTAACCCCTGACCCTAACCCTAACCCTAACCCTAAACCTTTCCCTTTCCCTAACCATAACCCTAACCCTAACCCTTACCCTTTCCCTAACCCTAACCTTAACAGTAACATTAATCATAACCCTATCCCTAACCCTAACCCAAACCCTAACCCTTACCCTTACCCTAACTCTAACAGTAAACCTAACCCTAACCCTAACCCTAACCCTTACCCTTACCAAACACTAACCCTAAACCTAACCCTACCCCTAATCATAACCCATAATCCTAACCCTAACCCTAACCCTTAACCTAACCCTAACCCTTACCCTTACCCTAACCCTAAACCTAACCTTAATGCTAACCCTAACCCTAAGCCTAAACCTAAACCTTACCCTAACCCTAACCCTAACCCTAATCCTTACCCTAATCCTAACCCTAACCCTAAACCTTACCCTTTCCCTAACCCTAATCCTAACCCTTACCATAACCCTAACCCTAACTCTTAGCCTTACTCTAACCCTAACCCTAAAATTAACCCTAACCCTAACCCTAGCCCTAACCCTTACCCTTACCCTAACCCTAACCTTAACCCTAACTGTAACCCTAACCTTAACCCTAACCCTAACCCTAAGCCTAAGCCATAGCCTTACCCGAACCCTAAACCTCAACCTAACCCTAATCCTAAACCTAACGCTTACCCTTTCCCTAACCCTAACCCTAAACCTAACCCTAACTCCAATCCTTACCCTAACACTAACCCTAACCCTAACCCCTAACCCTAACCCTAAACTTACCCTTACCCTTACCCTAACCCTAAACCTATTCCTTAAACAGTAACCCTAACCCTTACCCTAACCCTAACCCTTAACATAACCCCTAACCCTACCCCTAACGCTCACCCTAACCCTAACCCTAACCCTAACCCTTACCCTAACCCTAGACCTAACACTAAACTTAACCCTAACACTTACCCTTACCCTAACCCTAACCTTAATGCTAAACCTAACCCTAACCCTAACCTTACCCTAACCCTAACCCTTTCCCTAACCATAACCCTAACCCTAAACCTTACCCTAACCCTAACCCTAAACCTAAACCTAACATTAACCCTATCCCTAACTCTATCCCTAACCCTAACCCTTACCCTTACCTTAACACTTACCCTAACCCTAACCCTAACCCTAAACCTTACCCTTACCCTAAAAATAACCCTAACCCTTACCCTAACCCTAACCCTAACCCTAAACTTACCCTTACCTTAACCCTAACACTAACCCTAACTCTAACCCCTAACCCTTACCCTAAACCTAAACCTTACCCTTACACTAACCCTAAACCTAACCCTAACCCTAACCTCTAACCCTAACCTTAACCCTAACCCTTTCCATGACCCTATCCCTAACACTAAACCTAAACCTAACCCTTACCCTTACCGTAAACCTAACCCTAACCCTAACCCTAACACTAACCCTTATCCTAACCCTAACCCTTACCCTAACCTTAACTCTTACCCTTACCCTAAACCTAAACCTAACTCTAAACCTAACCTTAACCTTTACCCTAACCCTTAGCCT
The DNA here is from genome assembly GCA_024803745.1 of Megascapheus bottae. Taxonomy (NCBI): domain Eukaryota; kingdom Metazoa; phylum Chordata; class Mammalia; order Rodentia; family Geomyidae; genus Megascapheus; species Megascapheus bottae. The sequence goes on from JANJXV010000291.1 coordinate 847,546, forward strand.
TAGCCTAACACTAACCCTAACCCTAACCCTTACCCTTACCCTAACCCTAAACCTAAACCTAACCTTAACCCTAACCCTAACCCTTAACATAACCCCTAACCCTACCCCTAACGCTCACCCCAACCCTAACCCTAACCCTAACCCTTACCCTAACCCTAAACCTAACACTAAACTTAACCCTAACACTTACCCTTACCCTAACCCTAACCTTAATGCTAAACCTAACCCTAACCCTAACCCTTACCCTAACCCTAACCCTAACCCTTTCCCTAACCATAACCCTAACCCTAAACCTTACCCTAACCCTAACCCTAACCCTAAACCTAAACCTAACCTTAACCCTATCCCTAACTGTAACCCTAACCCTAACCCTTACCCTTACCTTAACACTTACCCTAACCCTAACCCTAACCCTAAACCTTACCCTTACCCTAAAAATAACCCTAACCCTTACCCTAACCCTAACCCTATCCCTAAACTTACCCTTACTTTAACCCAAACCCTAACCCTAACTCTAACCCCTAACCCTTACCCTAAACGTAAACCTTACCCTTACACTAACCCTAAACCTAACCCTAATCCTAACCTCTAACCCTAACCTTAATCCTAACCCTTACCATGACCCTACCCCTAACACTAAACCTAAACCTAACCCTTACCCTTACCGTAAACCTAACCCTAACCCTAACCCTAACCCTAACCCTAACCCTTATCCTAACCCTAACCCTTACCCTAACCTTAACTCTTACCCTTACCCTAAACCTAAACCTAACTCTAAACCTAACCTTAACCTTTACCCTAACCCTTAACCTTAGCCTAACACTAACCCTAACCCTAACCCTTTCCCTTACCCTAACCCTAAACTTAAACCTAACCTTAACCCTAACCCTAACCCTTAACATAACCCCTAACCCTACCCCTAAGGCTCACCCTAACCCTAACCCTAACCCTAACCCTTACCCTAACCCTAATCCTAACACTAAACTTAACCCTAACACTTACCCTTACCCTAACCCTAACCTTAATGCTAAACCTAACCCTAACCCTAACCCGTTCCCTAACCCTAACCCTTTCCCTAACCATAACCCTAACCCTAAACCTTACCCTAACCCTAAACCTAACCCTAAACCTAAACCTAACCTTAACCCTATCCCTAACTGTAACCCTAACCCTAACCCTTACCCTTACCTTAACACTTACCCTAACCCTAACCCTAAACCTAAACCTTACCCTTACCCTAAAAATAACCCTAACCCTTACTCTAACCCTAACCCTAACCCTAAACTTACCCTTACCTTAACCCTAACCCTAACCCTAACTCTAACCCCTAACCCTTACCCTAAACCTAAACCTTACCCTTACACTAACCCTAAACCTAACCATAACCCTAACCCTAACCTCTAACCCTAACCTTAACCCTAACCCTTACCATGACCCTACCCCTAACACTAAACCTAAACCTAACCCTTACCCTTACCGTAAACCTAACCCCAACCCTAACCCTAACCCTAACCCTAACCCTTATCAAAACCCTAACCCTTACCCTAACCTTAACTCTTACCCTTACCCTAAACCTAAACCTAACTCTAAACCTAACCTTAACATTTACCCTAACCCTTAACCTTAGCCTAACACTAACCCTAACCCTAACCCTTTCCCTTACCCTAACCCTAAACCTAAACCTAACCTTAACCCTAACCCTAACCATTAACATAACCCCTAACCCTACCCCTAACGCTCACCCTAACCCTAACCCTAACCCTAACCCTAACCCTTACCCTAACCCTAAACCTAACACTAAACTTAACCCTAACACTTACCCTTACCCTAACCCTAACCTTAATGCTAAACCTAACCCTAACCCTAACCCTTACCCTAACCCTAACCCTTTCCCTAACCATAACCCTAACCCTAAACCTTACCCTAACCCTAACCCTAACCCTAAACCTAAACCTAACCTTAACCCTATCCCTAACTGTAACCCTAACCCTAACCCTTACCCTTACCTTAACACTTACCCTAACCCAAACCCTAACCCTAAACCTTACCCTTACCCTAAAAATAACCCTAACCCTTACCCTAACCCTAACCATAACTTACCCTTACATTAACCCTAACCCTAACCCTAACTCTAACCCCTAACCCTTACCCTAAACCTAAACCTTACCCTTACACTAACCCTAAACCTAACCCTAACACTAACCTCTAACCCTAACCTTAACCCTAACACTTACCATGACCCTACCCCTAACACTAAACCTAAACCTAACCCTTACCCTTACTGTAAACCTAACCCTAACCCTAACCCTAACCCTAACCCTTATCCTAACCCTAACCCTTACCCTAACCTTAACTCTTACCCTTACCCTAAACCTAAACCTAACTCTAAATCTAACCTTAACCTTTACCCTAACCTTTAACCTTAGCCTAACCCTAACCCTAACCCTAACCCTTACCCTTACCCTAACCCTAAACGTAAACCTAACTTTAACCCTAACCCTAACCCTTACCCTAACCCTTACCCTAACCCTAACCGTACCTTAAACCTTACCATTTCCCTGACGATAACGCTAAACCTAACCCTAAACCTAACTCGAACCTTAACCTAACCGTAACCCTAACCCTAACCTTAAGCCTATACCTAACCCTAACCCTAAAACTAACCCTAAATCTTACCCTTACCCAAACCCTAACCCTAACCCTAACCCTAACCCTTACCCTAACCCCGACCCTAAACCTAACCCTAACCCTAACCCTTCCCCATTCCCTAACGCTAACCCTAAATTTAATGTTAACCCTAACCCTAACCCTAACCCTAACTCTTACCCTAAACCTAACCCTTTCCCTTACCCTCACCCAAACACTAACCCTTACCCTAAGCCTACCCTAATCTAATCCTAACCTTAACCCAATCCCTAACCCCAAACCTAACACTAAACTTTATCCTTACCCTAAAACTAACCCTAACTCTAACCTTGACCCTAACCCTAACCCTAACCCTAACCCTTACCCTTACCCAAAGCCTAACCCTAAACCAAACCCTAACCCTATCCCTAAACCCTAACCCAAACCATAACCCTAACTCTTACCCTTACCCTAACCCTAACCCTAACATTAATGCTATACCTAATCCTAAACCTAACCCTTACCCTTACGCTAACCCTAAACCTAAACCTAACCTTAACCCTAATCCTAACACTAACCCTTACACTTACCCTAACCCTAACACTAACCCTAACCCTAACCCATATCCTAACCCTTACCCTTTCCCTGACCCTAACCCTAACCCTAACCCTAAACCTAACCCTAACCTTAACCCTAACCGTAACCCTAACCCTAACCTTAAACCTATACCTAACCCTAACCCTAACCCTAACCCTTGCCCTTACCAAAAACCTAACCCTAAATCTAACCCTAACCCTAAACCTAACCCAAAATCTTACCCTTACCCAAACCCTAATCCTAACCCTAACCCTAACCCTAACCCCGACCCTAACCCTAACCCTAACCCTAACCCTTACCCATACCCTAACGCTAACCCTAAACTTAACCTTTACCATAAACCTAACCCTAACCCTAACTCTTACCCTAAACCTAACCCTTTCCCTAAGCCTAACCCTAACACTACCCCTTACCCTAAACCTACCCTAACCTAATCCTAACCTTAACCCAATCCCTAACCCTAAACCTAACCCTAACCTTTACCCTTACCCTAACCCTAACCCTAACTCTAACCTTAACCCTAACCCTAACCCTTACCCTTACCCAAAGCCTAACCCTAAACCCAACCCTAACCCTAACCCTAAACCCTAACCCAAACCATAACCCTAACTCTTACCCTTACCCTAACCCTAACCCTAACATTAATGCTATCCCTAACCCTAACCCTAACCCTAAACCTAACCCTTACCCTTAGAGTAACCCTAACCCTAAACCTAACCGTAACCCTAACCCTAACCCTAACCCCTAACCCTAACCCTAACCCTAACCTTAACCCTAAACCTAACATTTACCCTTACCCTAACCCCAACCCTAACCCTAACCCTAAAACTTACCCTTACCCTAACCAAAACCCTAACACTTATCCTTTACCTAAACCTAAACCTAAGTCTAATCCTTACCCTAACCCTATCCCTAACCCTAACCCCTAACCCTACTCCTAACCCTAACCCTAACCCTTACCCTAACCCTAAACCTAACACTAAACCTAACCCTAACACTTACCCTTACCCTAACCCTAACTTTAATGCTAAACCTAACCCTAACCCTAACCCTTACCCTAACCCTTTCCCTAACCCTAACCCTAACCCTAACCCTTACCCCACCCCTAAACCTAACCCTAAACCTAAACCTAACCTTAACCCTATCCCTAACCGTAGACCTAACCCTAAACTTACCCTTACCTCAACTCTTACCCTAACCCTAATCCTAACCCTAAAGCTTACCCTTACCCTAAACCTAACCCTAACTCTTACCCTAACCCTAACCCTAACCCTAAACTTACCCTTACCTTAACCCTAACCCTAACCGTAAACCTAACCCCTAACACTTACCCTAAACCAAAACCTTACCCTTACACTAACCCTAAACCTAACCCTAAACCTAAACCTAAACCTAACCCTAACCCCTAACCCTAACTTTAACCCTAACCCTTACCATGACCCTAACCCTAACACTAAACCTATACCTAACAAATACCCTTACCCTAAACCTAAACCTAATCCTAATCCTAACCCTAACCATAACCCTTACCCTAACTCTAACCCTTACCCTAACCCTAACCCTTACCCTTACCCTAAACCTAAATCTAACCCTAAACCTAACCCTAACCTTTACCCTAACCGTAACCCTAACCCTAACCTTAAGCCTATCCCTAACCCTAACCCTAACCCTAACCCTTGCCCTTACCAAAAACCTAACCCTAAATCTAACCCTAACCCTAAACCTAACCCAAAATCTTACCCTTACCCAAACTCTAATCCTAACCCTAACCCTAACCCTAACCCCGACCCTAACCCTAACCCTAACCCTAACACTTACCCATACCCTAACGCTAACCCTAAACTTAACGTTTACTATAAACCTAACCCTAACCCTAACTCTTACCCTAAACCTAACCCTTTCCCTAAGCCTAACCCTAACACTACCCCTTACCCTAAACCTACCCTAACCTAATCCTAACCTTAACCCAATCCCTAACCCTAAACCTAACCCTAACCTTTACCCTTACCCTAACCCTAACCCTAACTCTAACCTTAACCCTAACCCTAACCCTTTCCCTTACCCAAAGCCTAACCCTAAACCCAACCCTAACCCTAACCCTAAACCCTAACCAAAACCATAACCCTAACTCTTACCCTTACCCTAACCCTAACCCTAACATTAATGCTATCCCTAACCCTAACCCTAACCCTAAACCTAACCCTTACCCTTAAACTAACCCTAACCCTAAACCTAAACGTAACCCTAACCCTAACCCTAACCCTAACCTTAACCCTAACCATAACCCTAAACCTAATATTTACCCTTACCCTAACCCCAACCCTAACCCTAACCCTAACCCTGACCCTTACCCTAACCAAAACCCTAACACTTATCCTTTACCTAAACCTAAACCTAAGTCTAATCCTTACCCTAACCCTATCCCTAAACCTAACCCCTAACCCTACTCCTAAACCTAAACCTAACCCTTAACCTAACCGTAACCCTAACCCTAACCCTAAACCTAACCCCTAAACCTATCCCTAATGCTCAACCTAACCGTAACCCTAACCCTAACCCTTACCCTAACCCTAAACCTAACCCTTACCCTTACCCTAACCCCAACAGTAACCCTAACCCCTAACCCTAACCCTAAACCTAATCCTTACCCTTACCCTAATCCTAACCCTAACTCTTAAAATATCCCTAAGCCTTACCCTAACCCTAACCCTTACCATAAACCTGAAACTAACCCTAAACCTAACCTTAACCTTAACCCTAACCCTAACCCTAACCCAAACCATTACCTATACCCTAACCCTAACCCTAAACATATCCCTAACCCTAACCCTTACCCTAAACCTAACCCTAACCCTTAGCCTAACCCTAACCCTAACTCCAACCTTAACCCTAACCCTAAGACTTACCCTAACCCTTACCCTTACCCTAACCCTAACCTTAACCCTAACTTTAACCCTAACTTTAACCCTAACCCTAACCTTAATGCTAACCCTAACCCTATACCTAACCCTAACCCTAACCCAATCCTTACCCTAACCCCAACAGTAACCCTAACCCCTAACCCTAACCCTAACCCTAAACTTAACCCTAACTCTAATCCTTATCCTTACCCTAACCCTAACCACAACCCTTACCCTAACCGTCACCCTAACCTTTACACTAACCCTAACCCTAACTCCTAACCCTAACCCTAACCCTAACCTAACCCTTACCCTTAGCCTAACCCTAACCCTAACCTTAATGCTAACCCTAACCCTAACCCATACCCTAACCCTAACCCACACCCTAACCCTAACCTTAACCCAATCCCTAACCCTAAACCTAACCCTAACCTTTACCCTTACCCTAACTCTAACCCTAACTCTAACCTTAACCATAACCCTAACCCATACCCTTACCCAAACCCTAACCCTAACCCTTACCCTAAAACTAACCCTAAATCTAACCCTACTTCTAACCCTAACCCCTAACCCTAATCCTAACCCTTACCCTTACCCTAACCCTAACCCTAACCCTAACCTTAATGCTAACCCTAACCCTATACCTAACCCTAACCCTAACCCTAAACCTTATTCTTACCCTAACCCTAACCCTAACCCTAACCTTAACCCTAAACCTAATCCTTACCCTTACCCAAACCCTAACCCTAAATCTAACCCTAACTCTAACCCTAAACCCTAACCCTAACCCTAACCCTTACCCTTACCCTAACCGTAACCCTAACCCTAACCCTAAACTTAATGCTAACCCTAACCCTAACCCTAACCCTAACCCTTACCCTTACCCTAAACGTAATACTTACCCTAAGCCTAACCTTAAACTTAACCCTAACCCTAACACTTACCCTTACCCTTACCCTAACCCTACCCCTACCCCTTACCTTAACCCTAACCCAAACCCTTACCTTTACCCTAACCCTAACCCTAAACCTAACCCTAACCATAACCCTTACCCTAACCCTTACCCTAACCATAACCATAACCCTAACCATTACCCTAACCCTAAAACTAACACTAACCCTAAACCTAAAACTTACCCTTACCCTAACCCTAACCCTAACACTAACACTAACCCTAACCCTAACATTAACCCTAACCCTTACCCTTACCCTAACGCTAACTCTAACCCTAACCCTAACCCTTACCCTTACCCTAACCCTAAACCTAAACCTATCCCTAACCCTAACCCTTACCCTTGCCCTAACCCTAACCCTAAACCTAAACCTTACCCTTACCTGAATCTAACCCTTACCTAACCCTAACCCCTAATCCTAAACCTAACCCTAACCCTTACCCTTACCCTTACCCTAAACCTAACCCTAACCTTAATCCTAAAACTAACCCTAACCCTAACCTTTACCCTTACCCTAACCCTACCCTAAACCTCACCTTAAACCTAACCCTAACCCTATCCCTTACCCTTACCCTAACCCTAACCCTAAACCTAACCCTGACCCTTTCCCTTTCCCTAACCGTAACACTAACCCTAACCCTTACCCTTTCCCTAACCTTAACCCTAACAGTAACCCTAACCTTAATCCTATCCCTAACCCTAACACAAACCCTAACCCTTACACTTACCCTAACCCTAACAGTAAACCTAACCCTAACCCTAACCCTTACCCTTACCAAACCCTAACCCTAAACCTAACCCTAACCCTAACCATAACCCATAAACCTAACCCTAAACCTAACCCTTATCCTAACCCTAATCCTTACCCTTACCCTAACCCTAACTCTAACCTTAATGCTAACCCTAACCCTAACCCTAAACCTAACCCTTACCCTAACCCTAACCCTAACCCTAATCCTTACCCTAATCCTAACCCTAACCCTAACCCTTACCCTTTCCCTCACCCTAACCCTAACCCTTACCCTAACCCTTACCCTAACCGTAACCGTAACCCTTCCCCTAACCCTAACCCTTAACCTAACCCCTAACCCTAACCCTAACGCTCACCCTAACCCTCACCCTAACCCTTACCCTAACCCTAAACCTAACCCTCACCCTAACCCTAACACTTACCCTTACCCTAACCCTAACTTTAATGCTAAACCTAACCCTAACCTTAACCCTTACCCTAACCCTAACCCTTGCCCTAACCCTAACGCTAACCCTAACCCTAACCCTTACCCTAACCCTATCCCTAACCCTAAACCTAAACCTAACCTTAACCCTAATCCTAACCGTAATCCTAACCCTAACCTTACCCTTACCTTAACCCCTACCCTAACCCTAACCCTAACCCTAAACCTTACCCTTACCCTAAACCTAACCCTAACCCTTACCCTAATCCTAACCCTAACCCTAAACTTACCCTTACCTTAACCCTAACCCTAACCTTAACCCCTAACCCTTACCCTAACCCTAACCCTAACCCTAAACCTGTCGGGAGCAAGAGTGGAATCAAACTGTACTTTGATTTGCATCAGATAATTGCTTGATTGTCTTATTGTTTTTTGGCCTTCTCCTTTTCAATTGATCTGAGATTTACCATATGAATGTAACCCCCAACAGTTCCCTGATTAACCATCTGGATGTAACTCCTGGCAGTGCCCTGGTCTCAAGAAGGGATATAAACTTTGAGTTGAGAATAAATGGGTGCTGCAGTTTTTGCCTGAGCTGCAGACCTCCCGGACCCGATGTGTTTGTCTCTCTTCTAATTTTTCCAGTCCCTGCCCCCTATTTCAGGAACCCCAATTTGCTGCCAGTAGGCCCTGGCATCTGGCGCCCAAACAGGGACCCTGAAAATCTGGGACGACAGTGGAGGACCCCGCTGTGGTGAGTAACACATCGTAGGACTATTAAGAGAGGATCTTAAGAGAGTGTATAGTCAGGAGTAAAAATTATGGGTCAAGTTAATAGCCATAGGTCATTTGTACCGATCTTAACAGACCTACTTGAAGCCCACGGAACGTGGGTGGAAAAAGGGGTGCTTCAGAGCTCCCTACAGTTTGTCGAGGAGGCATGCCCGAGGTTTTTAGAGGAGAAATTCAAAAAAACCTGGCAGCAGATAGGAAAAAGAATTCAAGAATATTATAATGTATATGGCCCCGAAAAGACCCCAGTAGAGGCTATTGATGTATGGAATCTAGTAAATGAATGCATAGATCCTCAACATGAGAATGCTGAACTTAATCTTGAATTAAGGGAAATTTATGAGTTAAAGGACCCTTCTGAAAAACCTGAGGCTGAGCCATATGCAGCAGCCCAAGAGAGTCTAAGTGAGATCTTGAAAAGGGAACAACAACCAGTAGATATTGAGTATCATAATTCAGGTTTGAATATCAAGGAGGGAAGTTATGATGAGTCAATGGAGGGCCGGGTGGCTACGATAGAGAAGAAGTTAGAAGAAATGCTGCATTTTCTATCGAAAATGGGGATGGAGCAGAGAGCCCCCCCAGAAGTAGGAAAGAAAGATGACCCTCAGGCCAATATGATGTCTGATTCTAAACCTTACCCTCACACCCACCGCCACCGGCTGCAGCCTTACGGCCTCAATCCCTTTTTCAACATTTAGGCAAGCCTAAAGGCCCTAGCAACAAGTCCCTTTTAACAGGTACCACAACCAGGAACAGTGCATAGCAATTAAACCTGACTCAGGCTGCTAGAGAGAGGGAAGATATTTCAGGGCCTCAATGCTTCCCTAGTTTAGTTGATCATGATGAACAAGTATACCATCAACCTGTTCCTGTTAAACTATTACAGGATTTAAAAAGTGCCTGCTCCCAATATGGGCCAACTGCCCCTTTTACTCAAGTAATACTGGAGGCCTCGTGTGCTGGTATTGCATGCCCAAATGACTGGAAGCGGCTTGCCAGAGCATGCCTTAGTGCAGGAGAGTACTTATTATGGGAGACAGAGTTCACTGCACAGTGTCCGGCTAAAATTGAAACAAATGGGTCTAAGAACCTGTCTTACACTGTTGATCAGTTGTTAGGAGAGAGAACCTATAAAAACACCGAAGATCAATTGGGTTATGCAAAGGAGGCCTATTTACAAATAAATGCTGCAGCAAGAGAGGCTTGGAAAAGGTTACGCAATTCCAATCGTACAAAAAATCTAGTAGAAGTTAAACAGGGACCAAATGAACCTTATCTAGAATTTTTGTCTCGATTAATGGAGACTGCAGACCGCCTAGTACAAGATGAGAACGCAAGGAGGATTATAGTTAGACACATAGCCTATGAAAATGCCAACGCCGCCTGTCAGGCGGCTATCAGACCCCATAGGAATAAGGGAGGAATCACGGACTTTATTTCACTGTGTGCTGATATTGGACCCTCCCATGTACAAGGCCTTACTTTAGCCGCCGCTCCTCAAGGAAAGACTGTTACTGAATTTCTAAAATACAGAGGTCAGCGGCATTCTCAGGATGCTAGACCCCCAGGGCATTGCTTTTCTTGTGGACAAATAGGACATTGGTTGACGCAATGCCCACGCCAGGCCAGGTTAAAGAGAGAAAAATCACCTGGCACATTTCCACGCTGTGGTAAAGGGAAGCACTGGGCTAAAGATTGCAAGTCAGCAACAAATCGCAATGGCTGCCCCTTTTCGGGAAACTGGAGAAGGGGCCAGCCCCTGGCCCCGCAAAACCATGGGGCAGTCCCTCCCTCTTCTCGGCCACAAGTGCATCTTCTAACAACCCCCCAAGATCAGTCTCCAGCCTCCTCCGTGCCATCCCAGGCAGTGAAGGATTGGACCTCTGTTCCTCCACCTGCTCAGTATTGACCCCAGAGATGGGGACACAAGCTCTCCCCACGGGGGTCTTCGGCCCCCTTCCCCTGGGAGTGGCTGGATTGCTGTTAGGGCGAAGTAGCTCAGCCCTTAAAGGGATACAGATTACACCTGGCAAAATCGACCAGGATTTTACTGGAGAAATCAAAGTTATGGCCTCTGCCCCGAAACACGTGGTATCGATCCCAGCTGGTCAAAAATTAGCACAACTAATACTCGTGCCTTTACCTCCAGGGGAGACTGCTAATTCCCCATGTGGACAGAGGATTTAGATCTTCTGATATCTATTGGGTACAAAGCATAAAACAAGAGAGGCCTGAGATGACTATATTTATACAAGAAAAGCCCTTTAAAGGAATATTAGACACTGGAGCAGATGTGTCTGTAATATCTAAAAAACATTGGCCAGCCCAATGGCCCCTGACAACCTCTATGACTTCCCTACAGGGGATGGGGTATGCAACTGACCCACAGCAGAGCAGTGCGATTCATACTTGGAGAGATGAGGAAGGGCACTCTGGTCATTTTCAGCCATTTGTCCTGGATCATCTGCCAATTAATTTATGGGGTCGTGATATCATGGAAAAAATGGGAGTGTATATGTTTAGTCCTAGTGCTGCGGTTACTAAGCAGTTACTTGATCAAGGCCTCCTCCCCTTTAGAGGACTAGGCCGAGCAGCACAGGGGGAGCCAGAGCCACTCCAACCCCAGTCTCACTAACAGAGACAAGGATTAGGGTATCGTGGAGAGAGCTAATGGATTATTAAAACATCAAATTGCTAAAATACAGAAAGGAGAGTTGTATCCCGCTACCCCTGCGAATATATTTAATCATGCTTTATTTGTTTTAAATTTTTTGAATTTGGATTCAAATAATTTATCTGCTGCTCAGCGATTCTGGGGAAAAGGAGAGCAGCATGCTTTTGCCTTAGTAAAGTGGAAGAATCCCCTAACTGGTGCTGGGCATGGACCCGATCCTGTTCTAACCTGGGGTCGAGGGCATGTATGTGTTTTTTCACAAGGAGAAAATGACGCCCGCTGGCTGCCTGAACGCTGCGTTCGGATCGTGGAGAGTGACAGTGGCCATCCAAGCAGCGACTCACTGGGCCTATACCCCCAACCCTCCAGTGGTGCATCCTGCGACGTGGGAAGGACCTGAGTTATTTGTGCATGTCAATTGGGACTGCTACTGATCCACTTGTTCCACACATTCATATGAGCTGTGTTTCTCCTCCTTTTACTATTATGTAGGGACCTTTTAACATATTCATTGACTCTACACAATTTAATATGTGACATTATTTTGTCTTTACCATCCCTCTTCTTAATAACCTTTTTTGTAAAAGGTGCCCAGGTGAAAAGCAAAGGCCTCCAGAGGTAAGTAGAAATAGGCCGACCCCCTGTATGTCTGTGTTTTATTTTATTTTATTTTATTTTATTTTATTTTATTTTTGTTTGTTTGTTTGAAAAGATGCACTGTGGGCCTAAAACAGAGGCCTGGGTGGTCAAGGGACGCCTTGACCCCCCTCTCCTTCTGAGTTTCTTGTCGATAACAAGGCATACCTGAGAGTCCCACCAGCAAGACATGTCTAAATCTAAAAATAACTGTTTGGTGAAAGCATTCATTTGAGCTCATGATTTTTATGTTAAGTGTATCTGATTGAGTCCAAATTTCTTGTTATATGTCAATGTCTGATTCTGTTTAAAAGTCTCTGCTTCTCTGTCTTGTTCGTGTTACATAGTTTTCCTTGGGTATTTTGTTTTGTTTTGTTTTGTCCAGTTTTGTCTTTAAAATTGGTACCACTTCTAAATATGGATCCTTATGGTTTTTCTGCGTGTACACAAGCACATCCTTGTTATCTTTTTGAATATTTCTGGGAAGTAAAAAGTTTTTCGCTCCACTCGGGCCTGGTATGGCCTCTCCCAATTGGCTGCAGCTGAGGTGAGCAGAGACCAGACAAAGCAGCTGCAGTCTTCGTCTAGTTTCCTTTTTCCTACAACCTGCTGAAGTGACAGTCTAGAGACAGTTGGTGGCAGGACACAAACTTCAGTCTTTAATTTTTGCTAGTCGCTTTGTAAAAAAAGGCTTTGTTTTAAAACTTGGTTGTCACCCACAAGAATAAGATTACCAAAAAACCTTCATGATACTAAAATTTTCCGGAAAATGAACGGCCGATATTAATTTTGCGCGCTTTAAAATCTTTGAGTATGAATGTGTGTGCGAATGGGTGTGAGTGAACATGTTCAAGGTTAAATTGTCAGCATGCTGTATAAAACAATGGTTGAGCTCATTTGAAACACAAAGGGAATTGGGTAAATCTAAGTCTGAACTTCAAAAAAATTAGTAGGTTTGAATGTTTCCTATATCTCAAAGGTTTATTGCATTGTCTTAAAGAAAAGCTGGTAAATATTTTTCTAGATCCTGAAATCTGCATTTTATTGCAAGGCATACAGCTGTTTACATTGTAAACATTGTATCCTGTTTAGCACAGAGGTGTTAGGGAATTTGGGATTTATTACTTTAAGTTAAAGTTTGGAAACATGTATTAGAGATTTCAATGTAAAATTGTTCATTAACGTCAGAAACTTTGCCTGTCTGTCTTTTCTGGCAAACTGACACTAGAAATCTAATGGTAAAATGTGGATAATGTGATTAGTATTTTAAAGGAATGTTTAAAGGTTTATCTCCATGCAATTGGGGGTATTTTAAAAAAAGGAAGGATACTAAGTCCAGACTTAGGCTTTTGGTGCACTGATGTCTATAGTTCTTGCATTAGGGAAAAACTGTTATTTGAGTTTAAACTGTTGTTGGAGTTTTAGACAGTAATCTAAACTGCAAAAGAGCCCCTTTTTTCTAAAAGGCAAGAGGAGTGCCTTGGGCCCTAGGGGGCCTGAGGGCAGAAGGAGTTCTTTGTGCCCTTAAAGGTTTTTCAATTGCAAATAAAGGCTTAGGTGTTAATTGTTTAAGCCAGTATCAGTAAAAGTTATTAAGAACTTTGGAAATGGGTTTCTAAACAATATTTGAAAGTGAAGTTGTCTTAAATGTTTAAAGAAAGAGAAAAAAGGAAAATTAGGACTACCAAAGTAATTGCTTAATTGCTATTTCAGCTTGCTCTTGTAACTTCCAGCTAGCCCATTGGAGAAGAACAGCAATCCTTATTCAGATGTAACTTTGGCTTTTACCAGGTTCTAGGTAAGCTCATGCTTAGAGACTATTTCTGTGTCGACCTCCTTGTTGCTCTAATTGGAGAAACCTGGCCTTTTGTAGGACTCACTGATCTGAAAACTGCAGTTTTGAGCCAACCCCGGGCAAAGCAAAGTCCCTGTGAGACTGTGGTGTCTAATCTGGCAGCAGAATGCTATTAAGGCAGACTTGCTTTGGAGCTCGAAGCCACAGAGTGCTAGCTCTGAGCTTAACAGCTGGGGGACAGCACTCAAGCACCAAGCTCAGGACTCACAGTGGCAGAGTGCAAGCCTTGAGCTGCAGAGCTGAGGTGCGGCACTCAGGCCCTGAGTTTGGGACTCAAAAGTGGCAGGGTGCTAGCCTTGAGCTGGAGAGCTGAGGGACAGTGCCCAGGCCCTGAGTTCAAGTCCAGCAACTAAGCAAGTGAATTGCCAAAGGGACATTTATCCCTGTGTGGAGAAACTCTACTGGGACACGATGCAGAAAGCCTCTGCTTGGATGGCAGAGATGGTGTCAGATCTTAGTCACTTGTGCTTGGCCGATCAAATTAATCAGAGCCGGGAGGTCATAGAATAGTTTGTAAGCATGCCTTACTAATGCCCGTGCCTTTCATAACTGGGCAGGAACTTGTCAATCTTCTGTGATAGTGGATAGTTTAAAGCCCTAATTGAGCGAAATTTTTATTTATTTATTTATTTATTTTTGACACCAGCCACAAATTCAGGAAAAGTTTGTGGATCTGAGGCTTGTGTCTCTATTAATCTGTTTAGATCTGACAACTGAAGCATTGTTAAGGTTGCAGAAATTTAGTTCCCCAGACAATCAAGAAAAGGCCTTTGCAAATGGGTGCTATGTAAACTACACTATTGTAGCCAAAGATGGTTTGTGCAGTTGTTAAATGTTAAATATGATCTCCAGTTTGGGGCAAATTATTATTCCTGATATATAATCCTTGCAATCCCTGATAAAACAGGCTAGGCTTCTTAAGGTGCCTGGTCAAGCACAGAGACAACGCCCTTGAGTCAGCTTGAAGAAGTCACAGAAGCTGAATCTCCGCCCATCAATCCCCTTTAGATGAAGGGACCAGTCATTTTTGGAAAGTGAGACAGGATAATTAGAGATATTAGAGATAGTGGAAAGAATAGAAATTGCACTTGTGTTTCTTTTAAAATAAAAATGGGGGATTTTGTCGGGAGCAAGAGTGGAATCAAACTATACTTTGATTTGCATCAGATAATTGCTTGATTGTCTTATTGTTTTTTGGCCTTCTCCTGTTCAATTGATCTGAGATTTACCATATGAATGTAACCCCCAACAGTTCCCTGATTAACCATCTGGATGTAACACCTGGCAGTGCCCTGGTCTCAAGACGGGATATAAACATTGAGTTGAGAATAAATGCGTGATGCAGTTTTTGTCTGAGCTGCAGACCTCCCGGACCCGATGTGTTTGTCTCTCTTTTAATTTTTCCAGTCCCTGCCCCCTATTTCAGGAACCCCAATTTGCTGCCGGTATGCCCCGGCATAAACCTAAACCTAACCCTTACCCTTACCCTAAACCTAAACCTAAACCTAACACTAACCCTAACCCTAACCCTTACCCTAACCCTAACCATTACCCTAACCCTAACCCTTACCTTTACCGTAAACCTAAACCTAACCCAAAATCTAACCTTAACCTTTACCCTAACCCTAACCCTTAACCTTACCCTAACCCTAACCCCAACCCTATCCCTAGCCCTTACCCTTACCCTAACCCTAAACCTAAACATAATCTTAAACCTAACACAAACCCGAACCCTTACCCTTACCCTAACCCTAACCCTAACCCTTACCCTAACCCTTACCCTTTGCCTGACCCTAACCTAACCCTAACCCTAAACCTAACCCTACCCTTAACCCTAACCGTAACCTTAACCCGAACCTTAAGCCTATCCCTAACCCTAACCCTAACCCTAACCCTAACCCTAACCCTTACCTTACCATAAACCTAACCCTAAATCTAGCCCTAACCCTAAACCTAACCCTAAATCTTACCCTTACCCAAACCCTAACCCTAAACCTAACCCTAACCCTAACCTTAACCCCTAACCCTAACCCTATCCCTAACCCTAACCCTTACCCATACCCTAACGCTAACCCTAACCTTAATGCTAACCCAAACCCTAACCCTAACCCTAACTCTTACCCTAAACCTAACCCTTTCCCTAACCCTAACACTAACACTAACCCTTACCATAACCCTACCCTAACACTAATCCTAACCTTAACCCAATCCCTAACCCTAACCCTAAACCTAAACCTAACCCTTACCCTTAAACTAACCCTAAACCTAAACCTAACCCTAACCCTAACCCCTAAACCTACCCCAAACCCTAACCCTAACCCTTACCCATATACTAACCCAAACTCTAAACCTAAACCTAACACTTACCCTTACCCTAACCCCAAACCTAACCCTAACCCTAACCCTAACCCTTACCCTTACCCTAACCCTAACCCTAAGCCTAACACTTATCCTTACCCTAAACCTAAACCTAAGTCTAATCCTTACCCTAACCCAAACCCTAACACTAACCCCTAACCATAACCCTAACCCTAACCCTAACTCTAACCCTTACCCTAACCCTAACCCTAACCCTAACCCTTACCCTAACCCTAAACCTAACACTAAACCTAACCCTAAACCTTACCCATACCCTAACCCTAACCTTAATGCTAACCCTAACGTTAACCCTAACCCAGAACCTTTCCCTAACCCTAACACTAACCCTAACACTAAACCTTACCCTAACCCTAACCCTAACGTTAAACCTAATCCTAACCTTAACCCTATCCCTAAACCTAACCTAACACTTACCCTTCCTCTAACCCTAACCCTAACCCTAAAACTTACCCTTACCCTAAACCTAAACCTAACCCTTGCCCTAACCCTAACCGTAACCCTAACCTTTCCTTTACCTTAACCCTAACCCTAACACTAACCCTAACCCCTAACCCTTACCCTAACCCTAAACATTATCCTTACACTAACCCTAAACCTAACCTAAACCTAACCCTAACCCCTAACCCTACCCTTAACCCTAACCCTTACCCTAACCCTAAACCTAACCTTAACCTTAACCCTAACTCTAACCCTTACCCTTATCCTAACCTAACCCTAACCCTAACCCAAACCCTTACGCTTACCCAAACCCTAAACCTAACCCTAAACCTAACCCTAACCCTTACCCTAACCCTTACCCTAACCCTAACCCTAACCCTTACACTAACCCTAACACTAACCCTAACCCTAAACCTAACACTTACCCTTACCCTAACCCTAACACTAACCCGAACACTAACCCTAACTCTAACATTAACCCTAACCCTTACCCTTAACCTAACGCTAACCCTAACCCTAACCCTAACTCTTACCCTAACCCTAACCCTAAACCTAAACCTAACCGTAACCCTAACCCTAACCCTTACCCTTACCCTAACCCTAACCCTAACCCTAACTCTAAACCTTACCCTTACCATAATTTAACCCTTAACTAACTCTAAGACATACACCTAACCCTAACCCTAACCCTTACCCTTACCCTAAGCCTAAAACTAACCTTAACCCTATCCCCTAAGCCTAACCCTAAACCTTACCCTTACCCTTACCCTTACCCTTACCCTAACCCTAACCCTAACCTTAAACCTAACCCTAACCCTAAACCTAACGCTTACACTTACCCTAACCCTAACCCTAAACCTAACCATGACCCTAACTCTAATCCTAACCCTAACCCCTAACCCTAACCCTAATCTTAACCCTAACCAATTCACTTTCCCTAACCATAACCCCAACTCTAATCCTTACCCTTTCCCTAACCCTAACCCTAACAGTAACCCTAACCTTAACCCTATCCCTAACAATAACCCAAAACCTATCCCTTACCCTTACCCTAATTCTAACCCTAAACCTAACCCTAACCCTAACCCTAACCCTTACCCTTACCAAACCCTAACCCTAAACCTAACCCTAACCCTAACCCTTAACCTAAACCTAACCCTTACCCTTACCCTAACCCTAACCCTAAACCTAACCTTAATGCTAACCCTAACCCTAACCCTAAACCTAACCCTTACCCAAACCCTAACCCTAATCCTTACCCTAAACCTAACCCTAACTCTAACCCTAACCCTTACCTATTCCCTAACCCTAACCCTAACCCTTACCCTTACCAAACCCTAACCCTAAACCTAACCCTACCCCTAATCATAACCCATAATCCTAACCCTAACCCTAACCCTTAACCTAACCCTAAACCTTCCCTAACCCTAACCCTAACCCTAACCCTAGCCCTTACCCTCACCCTAACCCTAAACCTAATCCTTACCCTAATATTAACCCTAACCCTAACCCTTACCCTTTCCCTAACCCTAACCCTAACCCTTATCCTAACCATAACCCTAAACCTTAGCCTAACCCTAACCCTAACCCTAAACTTAACCCTAACCCTAACCCTAACCCTTACCCTAACCCTAACCCTAACCTTAACCCTAACTCTAACCCTAACCTTAACCCTAACCCTAACCCTTAACCTAAACCATAAACTTACCCTAACCCTAAACCTAAACCTAACCCTAATCCTAAACCTAACCCTTACCTTTCCCTAACCCTAACCCTAAACCTAACCCTAACTCCAATTCTTACCCTAACACTAACACTAACCCTAACCACAACCCTAACCCTAACCCGAACCCTAAACCTTACCCTTAACCTAACCCTAACCTAATCCTTACTCTAACTGTA
>JANJXV010000291.1:871473-876473 GCA_024803745.1 Megascapheus bottae
CACTTACCCTAACCCTAACCCTAAACCTAACCATGAACCTAACCCTAATCCTAACCCTAACCCCTAACCCTAACCCTAATCCAAACCCTAACCCTTTCCCTTTCCCTACCCGTAACCCCAACTCTAATCCTTACCCTTTCCCTAACCCTAACCCTAACAGTAACCCTAACCTTAACCCTATCCCTACACCTAACCCAAACCCTAACCCTTACCCTTAACCTAATTCTAACCCTAAACCTTACCCTAACCCTAACCCTAACCCTAAACCTAACCCTTACACAAACCCTAACCCTAATCCTTACCCAAACCCTAAACCTAACTCTAACCCTAACCCTTATCTTTTCCCTAACCCTAACCCTAACACTAATCCTTACCCTAACCCTAAACCTAACCCTTAGCCTAACCCTAACACTAACCCTAACCTTAACCATAACCCTAACCCTAACCCTTACCCTTACCCTAACCATAACGCTAACCCTAACCTAAACCTTACCCTTACCCTAAACCTAACCCTTACCCTTACCCTAACCCTAATCCTAACCTTAACCATAACCCTAACCTAAACATAACCCTAACCCTAACCCTAACCCTAACCCCTAACCCTAACCCTAATGCTAACCATAATGCTTAGCCTTACCCTAAC
The DNA here is from genome assembly GCA_024803745.1 of Megascapheus bottae. Classification (NCBI taxonomy): domain Eukaryota; kingdom Metazoa; phylum Chordata; class Mammalia; order Rodentia; family Geomyidae; genus Megascapheus; species Megascapheus bottae. The sequence goes on from JANJXV010000291.1 coordinate 872,117, forward strand.
CTTAAGCTTAACCTTAATGCTAAACCTAAACCTAAACCTAACCCTTACCCTAACCCTAACCCTAACCCTAACCTAACCCTAACCCTAACCCTAACCATCACCCTTATCCTTACGCTAACCCTAACCCTAATCCTTACACTAACTCTAAACCTAAACCAAACCCTTACCCTAACCCTTCCCTTACCCTAACCCTAACCCTAAACCTTATCCTAACCCTAACCATATCCCTAACCCTTACCCCAAACCCTAATCCTAACCGTTACCCTTATCCTAACCCTAACCCTAAACCTAACACTAAAATTTACCCTAACCCTAATCCTAAACCTAAACCTAACCCTAACCCTAACCCTAACCCTTAACCCTAACCCTAATCCTAACCATAACCTTACGCTAACTATAACCATAACCATAAACCTAACCCTAACCCTAACCTTCCTCCTTACCCTTACCCTAACACTAACCCTAATCCTTACCCTAACTCTAAACCTAAACCTAACACTTACCCTAACCTTACACTACCCTAACCCTAACCCTTACCCTTACCCTAAACCTAACCCTAACCCTCACCCTTACCCTTACCCTAACCCTAACCCTAAACCTAACCCTTACCCTAACCCTAACCGTTACCCTTATTTTAACCCTAACACTAACCCTAACCCTAACCCTAAACCTAACCCTAACCCTAACCCTTAACCTTTCCCTAACCCTAAACCTTGCCCTAACTCTAACACTTAACATTACCCTAACCCTCACCATAACAATAACACTTACCCTAACCCTATCCCTAACCCTGACCCCAAACCCTAATCCTAACCGTTACCCTTATCCTAACCCTAACCCTAAACCTAACACTAAAATTTACCCTAACCCTAACTCTAAACCTAAACCTAACCCTAACCCTAACCCTAACCCTTAACCCTAACCCTAATCCTAAACATAACCTTACGCTAACTATAAACATAACCATAAACCTAACCCTAACCCTAACCTTCCTCCTTACCCTTACCCTAACTCTAAACCTAAACCTAACACTTAACCTAACCTTACACTACCCTAACCCTTACCCTTACCCTAAACCTAACCCTAACCGTCACCCTTACCCTTACCCTAACCCTAACCCTAAACCTAACCCTAACCCTAACCCTAGCCCTAACCGTTACCCTTATTTTAACCCTAACCCTAACCCTAACCCTAAACCTAACCCTAACCCTAACCCTTAACCTTACCCTTACCCTAAACCTTACCCTAACTCTAACACTTAACATTACCCTAACCTTCACCATAACAATAACCCTTACCCTAACCCTAACCCCTAACCCTAACCCTAACCCTAACCCTTACCCTTACCCTAACCCTAACCGTAACCGTAACCCTAACAATAACCCTTACCCTTACCCTAATCCTAACACAAAACCTAACCCTAACCCTAACCCTAACCTTAACCCTAACCCTAACCCTATGCTTACCCTTACCCTAACCCTAACCTAAAACTAACCCTAACCCTAACCCTAACCATAACCCTTACTCTTACCCTAACCCTAACCCTAAGCCAAACCCTAACCCTAACTCTAACCCTAACCCTTACCCTAAACCTATCCCTACCCCTAACACTTACCCTAACCGTAACACTAACCCTAACCCTAACCCTAACACTTACACTTATCCTAACCCTAACCCTAACCCTAATATTAACCCTAACCCTTACCCTTACCCTAACGTTACCCGTAACCCTAACCCTAACCCTTACCCTTTTTCTAACCCTAAACCTAATATTAACCCTAACCCTAACCCTAACCCTAACAATAACCCGTATCCCTAAACCTAACTCTAACCCTTACCCTTACCCTAACCCTAACCCTAACCCTAACCCTAACCCTAACCCTATACCCTTACCTTAAACCTAACACTAACCCTAACCCTAACCCCTAACCCTAACCGTAACAGTAACCATTACCCTCCCTAAACCTAACACTAATCCTAACCCCTAAAAGTAACCCTAACCCTAACCCTAACCCTTAGGCTTAAACTTACCCTAACCCTAACCCTAACCTTAACTCTAACCCTAACCCTAAATCTCACCCTATCCCTAAATCTAACCCAAACCATAACCCATAACCCTAACCCTAACCCTAACCTTAATGATAACACTAACCCTAACCCTAACCCTAAACCTTACCCTTACATTAACCCTAACCCTGACCCTAACCCTAAACCTAACCCTAACCCTAAGCCTAACCCCTAACCCTAACGCTATACCTAACCCTTACCATAACCCTAAACCTAACCGTAACCCGAACCTTACCCTTACCATACCCCTAACCCTAACCCTAACCCTTACCCTAACCCTAACCCCAACCCTAAACGTAACCCTAACCCTTACCTTTACCCTAACCCTAACACTAACCTTAATGCTAAAACTAACCCTAACCCTAACCCTTACCTTAAGCCCAACCCTAACCCTAACCCTAACCCTTACCCTTTTCCTAACCCTAACCCTAACCCTGAACCTTCCCCTTGCCATTACCCTAACCCTAACTCTGAACTTAACCCTAAATCTAACCCTAACCCTTACCCTTACCCTAACCCTAACCCTAATCCTAACCCTTACCTGACCTTAACTCTATCCTTAATCCTAACCCTAATTTTAACCCTAACCCCTAAACCTAAACTTAACCCTAACCTTACCCTTACCCTTATCCTAACCCTAACCCTAACCCTAACACTTACCCTTTCCCTAACCCTAAACCTTACCCTCAACCTAACCCTTACCCTAACCCAACCCTAACCCTTACCCTAATCCTAACCCTAACCTGAACCCTAACCCTAACCCTTACCCTAACCCTAACCCTTACCCTAACCCTAACCCTAACCCTAAACCTAACCCTAACCCTAACGATAACCCTTACCCTTACCCTAAACCTAACCTTACCACTACCCCTAACCCTAACCCTAACCCTAACCTTAATAGTAAACATAACCCTAACCCTAACCCTAACCCTAACACTTACCCTAACCCTAACCCTAATCTTTCCCATAACCCTAACACTTGCCCTATCACTTACCCGTTCCCTAACCCTAACTCTAACCCTAACCTTAACCCTAACCCTAACCCTAACCCTAACCCTAACCCTAACCCTTACCCTAACCCTAACCCTAACCCTTACCCTTTCCCTAACCCTAACCCTAACCCTGAACCTTACCCTTACCATTACCCTAACCCTAACCCTGAACTTAACCCTAACTCTAACCATAACCCTTACCCTTACCCTAACACTAACCCTAATCCTAACCCTTACCCTGACCTTAACCCTATCCCTAAACCTAACCCTAATCCTAACCCTAACCCCTAAACCTAAACTTAACCCAACCCTAACCCTTACCCTAATCCTAACCCTAACCTGAACCCTAACCCTAACCCTTACCCTAACCCTAACCCTTACCCTAACCCTAACCCTAACGATAACCATTACCCTTACCCTAAACCTAACCCCAAACCTACCCCTACGCCTAACCCTAACCCTAACCTTAATGGTAACCATAACACTAACCCTAACCGTAACCCTAACCCTAACAATTACCCTAACCCTAACCCTAACCCTAATCTTTACCCTAACCCTAACACTTGCCCTATCACTTACCCGTTCCCTAACCCTAACCCTAACCCTAATCTTAACCATAAACCTAACCCTAAACCTGAAACTAACCCTAACCCTAACCCTAAACCTAACCCTCACCCTTCCCCTTCCCCTAACCCTAACCCTAAACCTAACCCTCACCCTTCCCCTTCCCCTAACCCTAACCCTAACCCTAACCCTAACCGTAACCCTTACCCTTACCCTAACCCTAACCCTTAATTAATGCCAACCCTCACCCTAACGGTAACCCTTACCCTAACCCTAACCCTCACCATAAACCTTACCTTAACCCTAACCCTAACCCTAACCCTTAACCCTCACCCTAACCCTCACCGTAACCCTTACCCTAACCCAACCCTAACCCTAACCCTAATCCTAACCCTTACCTGACCTTAACCCTATCCCTAAACCGAACCCTAACCATAACCCTAACCCTAAACACTAACCCTGACACAAACCCTGACCCTAACCCTAACACTTATCCTTAACCTAAGCCTAACCCTAACCATAACTCTTAACCAAAATCTAACGCTAACCCTAACCCTAACCCTTACCCTTAACCTAACCCTAACCCTAACCCTAACCATTACCCTTATCCTAACCCTAACCCTAACCCTAAACCTTACATTTACCATTAACATAACTCTAACCATAATCCTAACCCTAACCCCTAACCCTAACCCTTTCCCAAATCCTAACCCTAACCCTAACCCTTACCATAA
>JANJXV010000291.1:878973-888973 GCA_024803745.1 Megascapheus bottae
AACCTAAACCTAACCCTAACCCTTACCCTAACCCTAACCCTAAAAACAACCCTTACCCTTATCTTAACCCTAACCCTAACCCTAACCCTAACCCTTACCCTTACCGTAACCCTAACCCTAACCCTAAACGTAACTCTAACCCTTACCCTTACCCTAACCCTAACCCTAACACTTATCCTTACCCTACCCCTAACCCTAACCCTAAATGTAACCCTAACCCTAATCCTAACCCTAACCCTAACCCTAACTCTTACCCTAATCCTAACCCTAACCCTAACCCTAACCCTAACCCTAATTCTTACTCTTACCCTAACCCTAAACCTAACCCTAACCCTAAACCTAACCCTAACCCTAATCCTTACCCTTAGGCTAACCCTAACCCTAAACCTAACCCTAACACTAACCCTAACACCTAACCCTAACCCTAACCCTAACGCTAACTCTTACCTTTACCCTAACCCTACCCCTCAACCTAAACCTAAACTGAACACTTACCCTTACCCTAACCCTAACCTTAAACCTAACCCTAACCCTAACCCTAATCCTACCCCTTACCCTTAACCTAACCCTAACCCTAACCCTAACACTTACCCCACCCTAACAATAACCCTAACTCGTACCCTAAACCTAACCCTAACCCTAACCCTTGCACTTACCCAAAACCTAACCCTAATCCTAACCCTAACACTTACCCTTACCCTAACCCTAACCCTGACCCTAACCCTAAATTTCCCTAACCCTAACACTAACCCTAACCCTAAACCCTAAATCTAACCCTAACCCTAACCGTAACCCTTACCCTTACCTAATCCTAACCCTATCCCCTAACCCTAACCCTAAGCCTAACCCTTACCCTTACCCTAACCCTCACCCTAACTCTAACCCTAACCCTAACCCTAACCCTATACCTTACCCTAACTCTAACCCTAACCCTAACCCTAACCCTAAACCTAACCATAAGCCTAACCCTAATCCTAACCCTTACCCTTAACCTAACCCTAACCCTAAACCTAACCCTAACCCTAAACATAACCCCTAACGCTAAACTTAGCCCTAACCCTAACCCTAACCTTTACCGTTATCCTAACCCTAACCGTAACCCTAAAACTAACACTTACCCTTACCGTAATCCTAAACCTAATCCTAAACCTAACTCTAACCCTAACCTTAACCCTTACCCTAACCCTAAAGGTAACCCTAAACCTAACCCCTAAACTCACCCTTACCCTAACAATAATCCTTACCCTCACCCTATCCCTTACCCTAACCCTAACCCTAATCATTGCCCTAACCCTACCCTAACCCGAACCCTAACCCCTAACCCTAACCCTAAACCTCACCCTAACCCTACCGATAACCCTAACTCTTACCCTAATCCACCCTAACCCTAAACCTTACCCTAACCCTAACCCTAACCCTAACCTTAACTCCACCCTAAACCTAACCCTAACCATTACCCTTACCCTAACGCTAACCCTAAACGAACACTTAACCTAACCCTTACCCTAAACCTAACCATTACCCTGACCCTAAACCTCACCCTAACCTTAACCCTAAAATTAACCCTAACATTTACCCTTACCCTAACCCTAACCCTAACCCTAACACTAAACCTAACCCTAAACCTAAACCTTACCCTAACCCTAAACCTAACCCTAACTCTAACGCTAACCCTTACACTTACCATAACCAAACCTTAATGCTAACCCTAACCCTAATCCTAACCCTAAACCTTCCCCAAACCTAACCCTGTCCCTAACCCTAACCCTAACCCTAACCCTTAATCTAACACTAACCCTAAACTTAACCCTATCCCTAACCCTAACCCTAAACCTAACCCTTATCCTTACCCTAACCCTAACCCTAAACCTAACCCTAAACCTAAACCTTACCCTTACCCTAAACCTAAACCTAACGCTTACCCTAACCCTAACCCAAACCCTAACCCTTACCCTTACCTTAACCCTAAACCTAACCCTAACCCTAACCCTAACCCTACCCAAAACCCTTACCCTTACCCTAACGCTAACCCTAAATGTAACCATTACCCTATCCCTAACTCTAACCGTAACCCTAACAGTAACTCTTATCCTAAACCTAACCCTAACCCTAACTGTAACCCTAACCCTTACCCTAACCCTAACCCTATCCCTAAACGTAAACCTAACCCTTACCCTTACCCTAACCCTAACCCTCACCCTAACCCTTACCCTTTCCCTAACCCTAACACTAACCCTAACCCTAACCTAACCCTTACCCTTACCCTAACCCTTACCCTAACCGTAACCTTAACCCTTGCCCTAACCCTTACCCTTTCTCTAACCCTAACCCTAACCCTAAACCTAACGTTAACCCTAACCCTAACCCTAATCTTAACCCTTACCTTAACCCTAACTCTAAACCTAACCCTAACCCTAACCCTAACCCTAATCCTAAACCTCACCCTTACCCTTAGCCTAACCTATCCCTAAACCGAACCCTAACCATAACCCTAACCCTAAACCCTAACCCTAACACAAACCCTAACCCTAACCCTAACTCTTAACCTTAACCTAAGCCTAACCCTAACCCTAACTCTTAACCAAAATCTAACGCTAACCCTAACCCTAACCCTTACCCTTAACCTAACCCTAACCCTAACCCTAACCGTTACCCTTATCCTAACCCTAACCCTAACCCTAAACCTTACACTTACCATTAACATAACTCTAACCATAATTCTAACCCTAACCCCTAACCCTAACCCTTTCCCAAACCATAACCCTAAACCTAACCCTTACCATAACCCTAACCCTAACCCTTACCCTAACCCTAAGCTTAACAAGAACCCTAACTCCTAACCCTAACCCTAACCCTCACCATAACACTAACCCCAACACTTACCCTAACCCTAACACTTAGTCTTACCCTAACCCTAACCCTGACCCAAACCCTAAACTTTCACTAACCCTAACCCTAACCCTAACCCCTAACCCAAACCCTAACCCTAACCCTAACCCTAACCCTAACCCTTACCCTTACACTAACCCTAACCCTAAACCTAAGCCTAAACCGAACCCTAAGCCTTACCCTTAACCTAACCCTAACCCTAACCCCAACCCAAACCTTACCTTACCCTAAACCTAATCCTAACCCTTACCCTAACCCTAACCCTTAACCTTACCCTAACTCTAAACCTAACCCTTACACTTACCCTAACCCTACCCATAACCATAATGATAACCCTAACCCTAAATCTAAATGTTACCCTAACCCTAATCCTAAAACTAACCCTTACACTTTCCCTAACACTAACCCTAAACCTGACCCTTACCCCTACCCTAACCCTCACCCTAACACTAAACTTAACCCTAAACCTAACCTTAATCCTTACCCTTACCCTAACCCTAAACCTAAACCTAACCCGAACCCTAACCCTAACACTTACCCTTACCCTAACCCTAACCCTAAACCTTACCCTAAACCTAAACCTTACCCTAACCCTAACCCTAAACCTTACCCTAAACCTAAACCTTACCCTTACCCTAAACCTAAACCTAACCCTAACCCTAACCCCTAAACCTAAACCTAACCCTAACCCTTACCGTAACCCTAACCCTAACCCAAACCCTAACCTTACATTTACCCTAACCCTAACCCTAAACCTAACCCTACCCTAACCCTTACCCTAACTCTAACCCTAAACCTAACCCTAAACCAAAAACTAACGCTAACCCTAACCCTAACCCTTACCATTAACCTAACCCTAACGCTAACCCTAACACTTACCCTTACCCTAACCCTAACCCTAAACCTAACCCTAACCCTAAACTTAACCCTAACACTAAACCCAAACCTTACCCTTACATTAACCCTAACCCCAACCCTACCCTTACCCTAACCTAACCCTAACCCGAACCCTAACGCTTACCCTTACCCTAACCCTAACCCTAAACCTAACCCTAACCCGAACCTTTACCCTAACCCTAACCCTAACCCTAACCCTAACCCTAAACCTAACCCTTACCCTACCCTAAACCTAGACATAACCCTAACCCTAAACCTAAACCTAACCCTAACCCTAACCCTAACCCTTACAATTTCCCTAACCAAACCTTAATTCTAACACTAACCCTAACCCTAAACCTTACCCTAACCCTAACCCTTTCCCTAACCCTAACCCTTTCCCTAAACGTAACCCTTACCCTAACCCTGACCATAACCCTGACCGTAATTTTAACCCTATCCCTAACCCTAACCCTAACACTAACCCTTACCCTTACTCTTACCCTAAACCTAACCCTAACCATAACCCTAACCGTAAACCTTACCCTTACCCTAAACCTAACACTACCACTTACCCTAACCCTAACCCTAACCCTAACCCTAACCCTTACACTTACCCTAAACCTAACCCTAAAAGTAAGCCTAACACTAACCCTAACCCTAAACCTTACCCTAACCCTAACCTTAATGGTAACCATAACCCTAACCCAAAACCTAACCCTTACCCTAACATTAACCTTAACCCTTACCCTAACCCTAACCCTAACCCTAACCCTAAAGCTTACCCTTACCCTAAACCTAACACTAACACTTACCCTAACACAAACCCTAACCCTTACCCTTACCTTAACCCTAACCCTAACCCTAACCACTAACCCTTACCCTAACCCTAAACCTAAACCTTATCCTTACCCTAAAACAAAACCTAACCCTTACCCTAACCCTAACCCTAACGCTAACCATAGCCTAATCTTAACCCTTTCCCTAACCCTAACCCGAACCCTTACCCTAACCCTAACCGTAACCCTTACCCTAACCCTAAACCTAACCCTAACCCTAAACCTTACCCTTACCTAAACCTAACACTAACACTTACCCTAACAATAACCCTAACACTTACCCTTACCTTAACCCTAACCCTAACCCTAACCACTAACCCTTACCCTAACCCTAAACCTAAACCTTATCCTTACCCTAAAACAAAACCTAACCCTTACCATAACCCTAACCCTAACCCTTACCCTTACCTTAACCCTAACCCTAACTCTAACCCTTACCCTAACAATAAGCCTTTCCCTAACCCTAACGCTAACCCTAACCCTAACATTTCCCTATCCCTAACCCTAACCCTAACCCTAACGCCTAACTCTAACCGTAACCCTAACCCTTACCTTAACCCTAACCCTAAACCTAACCCTAACTCTTACCCTTTGCATAACCCTAACATTAACCCTAACCCTAACCCTAACCCTTATCCTTACCCTAAACCTAACCCTAAACCTAACCCTAACCCTAACCCTTACCCTTACCCCACCCCTAAACCTAAACCTAACCCTAACCCTAACCCTCACCCTAACCTCTAACCCTACCCCTAAACCTAACCCTAACCCTTACCCTTACACTAACCTTAACCCTCAACCAAAACCTAACCTGAACACTTACCCTTAACCTAAACCTAACCCTAACCCTAACCCTAACCCTAACCCTAACCCTTACCCTTACCCTTAACCTAACTCTAACCCTAATCCTAACCCTAACACTTACCCAACACTAACCCTAACCCTAACTCTTACCCTAACCCTAACCCTTACCTTAACCCTAACCCTTACCCTTACCCAAAACCTAACCCTAACCCTAACCTTAAAACTTACCTTACCCTAACCCTAACACTGACCCTAACCCTAACCTTTTCCTATCGCTAACCCTAACCCGAACCCTAACCCTAACTCTAACCTTAACCCTAACCCTAACCGTAACCCTATACCTTACCCTTACCCTGACCCTAACCCTAAACCTAACCCTAACCCTAACCATAACCCCTGAACCTAAACCTAGCCCTAACCCTATCTCTAAACTTTCCCCTTAACCTAACCCTAACCCTCACCCTATCCCTAACCCTAACACTTACGCTTACCCTAACCCTAAGCCGAAACCTAACCCTAATCCTAAACCTAACCATAACACTAACCCTAACCCTTACCCTAACCCTAACCCTAACCCTAACCCTTACCCTAACCCTAACCCTAACCCGAACCCTAACGCTTACCCTTACCCTAACCCTAACCCTAAACCTAACCCTAACCCGAACCTTTACACTAACCCTAACCCTAAACCTTACCCTAACCCTAACCCTTTCCCTAAACCTAACCCTTTCCCTAAACATAACCCTTACCCTACCCCTTACCATAACCCTGACCCTAAATTTAACCCTATCCCCAACACTAACCCTAACACTAGCCCTTAAACTTACCCTTACCCTAAACCTAACCCTAACCATAACCCTAACCTTAACCTTACCCTTACCCTAAACCTAACACTACCACTTACCCTAACCCTAACCCTAACCCTAACGCTAACCCTTACACGTACCCTAAACCTAACCCAAAAAGTAACCCTTACACTAAACCTAACCCTAAACCTTACCCTAACCCTAACCCTAACCCTAACCTTAATGGCAACCATAACCCTAACACAAACCCTCACCCTTACCCTAAGCCTAACCCTAACCCTAATCCTTAACCTACCCCTAACCCTAACCCTAAACCTAATCCTCACCCTAACCCTAACCCTAACCCTAACCCCTAAACCTAAACCTAACGCTCACACTAACCCTAACCCTTACCCTTACCCTTATCCTAACTCTAACCCTAACCCTAACCCTAAACCTAAACCTACCCTAACCCTAATCCTTACCCTTACCCTAACCAAACCTTAATGCTAACCCTAACCCTAACCCTAACCCTTACCCTAATCTTAACCCTTTCCCTAACCCTAAACCTAACCCTTACCCTAACCCTAACCGTAAACCTTACCGTAACCCTAACCCTAACTCTAACCCTAAACCTTACCCTTACCAAAACCTAACACTAACACTTACCCTAAAAATAACCCTAACACTTACCCTTACCTTAACCCTAACCCTAACCCTAACCACTAACCCTTACCCTAACCCTAAACCTAAATCTTATCCTTACCCTAAAACAAAACCTAACCCTTACCCTAACCCTAAACCTAACCCTTACCCTTACCTTAACCCTAACCCTAACTCTAACCCTTACCCTAACAATAACCCTTTCCCTAACCCTAACCCTAGCCCTAACCCTAACCTTAAACCTATCCCTAACCCTAAACCTAACCCTAACTATTAAACTTACCCTTACCCTACCCCTAACCCAAACCCTAACCCTACACCTAAAACTTACACTTACCCTATACCTAACCCTAATCCTTACCCTAACCCTAACCCTTACTTTTACCCTAACCCTAAACCTAAACCTAACCCTAACCCTAACCCTAACACTGACACTTACCCTAACCCTAACACTAAACCTAACCCTAACCCTAACATTAAACATACCCCTAACACTAACCCTATCTCTACCCTTACCCTAAACCTAACCCTTAACCTTACCTTAACCCTAACCCTAAGCATATCCCTTACTCTTTCCCTAACCCTAACCCTAAACCTAACATTAACCCTTACCCTAACCCTAACCTTTACCCTTACCCTAAACCTAACCCTAACCCTAAACCTAACCCTAACCCTAACCCTTAACCTTACCCTACCCATAACCCTAAACCTAACCCTAACCCTAACCCTCACCCTATCCCCTAACCCTACCCGTAACCCTAACCCTAACCCTGACCCTTACCCTAACCCTAACCCTCAACCAAAACCTAACCTGAACACTTACCCTTAACCTAACCCTAACCCTATACCTAACCCTAACCCTTACCCTAACTCTAACCCTTACATTAACCCTATACCTTACCCTAACCCTAACCCTAAACCTTATCCTAAACCTAACCCTAAACCGAAACCTAACCCCTAACCCTAACCCTAAACCTCACCCTAACACTAACCCTAACCGTAACCCTTATCTTAAACCTAACCTTAAACCTAAATGACACCCTAACCCTAACCCTAAATCTAACCCTAACCCTAACCTTAACCCGAACCCTAAACTTAACCCTAACCCTGACTCTTACTCTAACCCTAAACCTCAACCTAAACCTAACCTGAACACTTACCCTTAACCTAACCCTAACCCTAAACCTAACCCTAACCCTAACCCTAACCCTTACCCTTACCCTTAACCTAACCCTAACCCTAACCCTAAAACTGAACCAACCCTAACCCTATCCCTAACTCTTACCCTAACCCTAACCCTTACCCTAACCCTAACCCTTACCCTTACACAAAACCTAACCCTAACCCTAAACCTAAAACTTACCCTTACCCTAAACCTAACACTGACCCTAACCCTAACCTTTCCCTATTCCTAACCCTAACCCTAACCCTAACCCCTAAATCTAACCGTAACCCTAAACCTTACCCTTACCCTAACCCTAACCCTATCCCCTAAACCTAACACTAAACCTAACCCTTACCCTTACTCGAACCCTAACCCTAACTCTATCCCTAACCCTAACCCTAACTCTAACCCTATACCTTACCCTAACACTCACCCTTACACTTACCCTACCCCTAACCCTAAACCTAACCCTAACCCTAACCATAACCCCTAACCCTAAACCTAGCCCTAATCCTAACTCTAAACTTTCCCCTTAACCTAACCCTAACCCTCACCCTAACCCTAACCCTAACACTTACACTTACCCTAACCCTAAGCCGAACAATAACCCTAACCCTAAACCTAACCCTAACACTAACCCTAACCCTTAAACTAACCCTAAACCTAAGCCTAACCCTAACCCTTAAACTTAACCCTTACCCTAACTCTAACACTTACATTAACCCTATCCCTTACCCTAACCCTAACCCTAAACCTTATCTTAAACCTAACCCTAACCCGAAATCTTACCCCAAACACTAACCCTAAACCTCACCCTAACACTAACCCTAACCCTAACCCTTATCCTAAACCTAACCTTAAACCTAAATCTCACCCTAACCCTAACCCTAACTCTAACCCTATCCCTAACCTTAACCCGAACCCTAAACTTAACCCTAACCATTACCCTTACCCTAACCCTATCCCTAAACCTAACCCTAACCCTAACCCTTACCCTAACCCTAACCCTTAAACTAACCCTACCCTAACCCTAATCCTTACCCTTACCCTAAGCAAACCTTAATGCTAACCCTAACCCTAACCCTAAACCTTACCCTAAACTTAACCCTTTCCCTAACCCTAACCCTAACCCTTACCCTAACCCTAACCCTAACCCTTACCCTAACCCTAAACCTAACCCTAACCCTAAACCTTACCCTTACCCTAAACCTAAACTAACACTTACCCTAACCCTAACCCTAACCCTTACCCTTACCTTAACCCTAACCCTAACCCTAACCACTAACCCTTACCCTAACGCTAAACCTAAACCTTTTCCTTACCCTAAACAAAACCTAACCCTAACCCTAACCCTAAACCTAACCCTAACCCTTACCCTTACCCTACCCCTAACCCAAACCGTAACCCTAAACCTAAAACTTACCCTTACGTAAACCTAACCCTAATCCTTACCCTAACCCTAACCCTTACTTTTACCCTAACACTAACCCTAAACCTAACCCTAACCCTAACCCTGACACTTACTCTAACCCTAACCGTAAACCTAACCCTAACCCTAACCCTAACTCTAAACATACCCCTAACACTAACCCTATCTTTACCCTTACCCTAAACCTAACCCTTACCCTTACCTTAACCCTAACTCTAACCCTATCCCTTACCCTTTCCCTAACCCTAACCCTAACCCTAACCTTAACCCTAACCTTAACCTTAACCCTTACCCTTACCCTAACCCTAACCCCAAACCTAACCCTAACCCTAAACCTAACATTAACCCTAACACTTAACCTTACCCTAACCCTAACCCTAAACCTAACCCTAACCCTAACCCTCACCCTAACCCCTAACCCTAACCATAACCATAACCCTTACGCTTACCCTAACCCTAACCCTCAACCAAAACCTAACAAGAACTCTTACCCTTACCCTAACCCTAACCCTAAACCTAAACCTAACCCTAACCCTAACCCTAACTCTAA
>JANJXV010000291.1:898973-906473 GCA_024803745.1 Megascapheus bottae
ACCTTAAAACTTACCCTTACCCTAACCCTAACACTGACCCTATCCCTAACCTTTTCCTATCGCTAACCCTAACCCTAACCTTAACCCCTAACTCTAACCTTAACCCTAACCCTTACCCTTACCCTAACCCTAACCCTATCCCCTAACCCTAACTCTAAACCTAGCCTTACCCTAACCCGAACCCTAGCCCTAACTCTAAACTTAACCCTAACCCTAACATAACCCTATAACTTACCCTAACACTAACCCTTACCCTTACCCTGACCCTAACCCTAAACCTAACCCTAACCCTAAACATAACCCCTAAACCTAAACCTAGCCCTAACCCTATCTCTAAACTTTCCCCTTAACCTAACCCTAACCCTCACCCTATCCCTAACCCTAACACTTACGCTTACCCTAACCCTAAGCCGAACCCTAACCCTAACCCTAAACCTAACCATAACACTAACCCTAACCCTAACCCTAACCCTAACCCTTACCCTAGCCCTAACCCTAACCCGAACCCTAACGCTTACCCTTACCCTAACCCTAACCCTAAACCTAACCCAACCCGAACCTTTACCCTAACCCTAACCCTAAACTTTACCCTAACCCTAACCCTTTCCCTAACCCTAACCCTTTCCCTAAACATAACCCTTACCCTACCCCTGACCATTACCCTGACACTAACTTTAACCCTATCCTTAACACTAACCCTAACACTAACCCTTACTCTTACCCTTACCGTAAACCTAACCCTAACCATAACCCTAACCCTAAACCTTACCCTTACCATAAACCTAACACTCCCACTTACCCTAACCCTAACTCTAACCCTAACCCTAACCCTTACACTTACCCTAAACCTAACCCTAAAAGTTACCCTAACACTAAACCTAACCCTAAACCTTACCCTAACCCTAAACCTAACCTTAATGGCAACCATAACCCTAACACAAACCCTCACCCTTACCCTAAGCCTAACCCTAACCCTAATCCTTACCCTACCATTAACCCTAACCCTAAAACTAATCCTAACCCTAACCCTAACCCTAACCCCTAAACCTAAACCTAACCCTCACACTAACCATAACTCTTACCCTTACCCTTATCCTAACTCTAACTCTAACCCTAACCCTAAACCTAAACCTACCCTAACCCTAATCCTTACCCTTAGCCTAACCAAACCTTAATGCTAACCCTAACCCTAACCCTAACCCTTACCCTAATCTTAACCCTTTCCCTAACCCTAACCCTAACCCTTACCCTAACCCTAACCCTAACTCTAACCCTAAACCTTACCCTTACCTAAACCTAACACTAACACTTACCCTAACAATAACCCTAACACTTACCCTTACCTTAACCCTAACCCTAACCCTAACCACTAACCCTTACCCTAACCCTAAACCTAAATCTTATCCTTACCCTAAAACAAAACCTAACCCTTACCCTAACCCTAAACCTAAACCTTACCCTTACCTTAACCCTAACCCTAACTCTAACCCTTACCCTAAAAATAACCCTTTCCCTAACCCTAACCCTAGCCCTAACCCTAACCTTAACCCTATCCCTAACCCTAAACATAACCCTAACCATTAAACTTACCCTTACCCTACCCCTACCCCTAATCCTTACCCTAACCCTAACCCTTACTTTTACCCTAACCCTAACCCTAAACCTAACCCTAACCCTGACACTTACCCTAACCCTAACCCTAATCCTAACCCTAACCCTAACATTAAACATACCCCTAACACTAACCCTACCTCTACCCTTACCCTAAACCTAACCCTTACCCTTACCTTAACCCTAACCCTAAGCCTATCACTTACCCTTTCCCTAACCCTAACCCTAAACCTAACATTAACCCTAACCCTAACCCTAATCCTTACCCTTACCCTAAACCTAACCCTAAACCTATCCCTAACCCTAAACCTAACCCTAACCCTAACCCTTAACCTTACCCTACCCATAACCCTAAACCTAACCCTAACCCTTACTCGAACCCTAACCCTAACCCTATCCCTAACCCTAACCCTAACTCTAACCCTATACCTTACCCTAACACTAACCCTTACCCTTACCCTAAACCTAACCCTAAACCTAACCCTAACCCTAACCATAACCCCTAACCCTGAACCTACCCTAATCCTAACTCTAAACTTTCCCCTTAACCTAACCCTAACCCTCACCCTAACCCTAACCCTAACACTTACACTTACCCTAACCCTAAGCCGAACACTAACCCTAACCCTAACCCTTAACCTAACCCTAAACCTAAGCCTAACCCTAACCCTTAAACTTAACCCTTACCCTAACTCTAACCCTTACATTAACCTATACCTTACCCTAACCCTCACCCTAAACCTTATCCTAAACCTAACCCTAACCCGAAACCTAACCCCTAACCCTAACCCTAAACCTCAATCTAACACTAACCCTAACCCTAACCCTTATCCTAAACCTAACCTTAAACCTAAATCTCACCCTAACACTAACCCTAACTCTAACCCTAACCCTAACCTTAACCCGAACCCTAAACTCAAACCTAACCATTACCCTTACCCTAACCCTGTCCCTAAACCTAACCCTAACCCTTACCCTAACCCTAACCCTTACCCTAACCCTAAACCTAACCCTAACCCTAACACTAAACTTAACCCTAACACTTAACCTTACCCGAACCCTAACTCTAACCTTAAACCTAACACTTACCCTTACCCTAACCCTAACTATAACCCTAACACTACCCTAACCCTATTCCTTACCCTTACCCTAAGTAAAACTTAATGCTAACCCTAACCCTAACACTAACCCTTACCCTAATCTTAACCCTTTCCCTAACCCTAAACCTAACCCTAAACCTTAACCTAACCCTAACCCTAACCCTTACCCTAACCCTAACCCTAAACCTTACCCTTACACTAAACCTAACACTAACACTTACCCTAACCCTAACCCTAACCCTTACCCTTACCTTAACCCTAACCCTAACCCTAACCACTAACCCTTACCCTAACCTTAAACCTAAACCTTTTCTTTACCCTAAACCAAAACCTAACCCTAACCCTAACCCTAACCCTTTCCCTTACCCTACCCCTAACCCAAACCGTAATCCTAAACCTAAAACTTACCCTTACCTAAACCTAACAATAATCCTTACCCTAACCCTAACCCTTACTTTTACCCTAACACTAACCCTAAACCTAACCCTAACCCTAACCCTAACCCTGACACTTACCCTAACCCTAACCCTACACCTAACCCTAACCCTAATCGTAACTGTAAACATACCCCTAACACTAACCCTATCTCTACCCTTACCCTAAACCAAACCCTTACCCTTACCTTAACCCTAACCCTAAACCTAACCCTATCCCTTACAGTTTCCCTAACCCTAACCCTAACCCTAACCTTAACCCTAAACTTAACCTTAAACCTTACCCTTACCCTAACCCTAACTGTAAAGCTAACCCTAACCCTAAACCTAACCCTAACCCCAACACTTAACCTTACCCTAAACCTAACCCTAAACCATAACCCTTACGCTTACCCTAACCCTAACCCTAACCCTGAACCTAACCCTAACCCTAAACCTAACCCTAACCCTAACACTTAACCTTACCCTAACCCTAACCCTAACCCTAATGCTAACCCTAACCCTACCCCTACCCCTAACCCTAACACCAACTCTTACCCTTACCCTTACCCTAACCCTAAACCTAAACCTAAACCTAAACTTAACCCTAACCGTAACCCTAACCCTTACCCTTAACCTAACCCTTACCCTTACTCAAAAACTAACCCTAAACCTAACCCTAAACCTTACACTTACCCTAAATCTAACCCTAACCCTTAACCTAACCCTAACCGTAACCCTAACCCTAACCCTAACCCTTACCCTTACCTTAACACTAAACCTACCCCTAACCCTAAACCTAACTTTAACCCTAAACCTTACCCTTAACATAACACTAACCCTAACCCTAACCCCTAACCCTAACCCTAACCCTAATGCTTACCCTTACAATAACCATAACCCTAACCTTAACCCTAACCCTAACCCTAACCCTTACCCTTACCTTAACCCTAAACCTACCCCTACCCCTAAATCTAACTTTAACCCTAAACCTTACCCTTAACCTAACACTAACCCTAACCCTAACCCCTAACCCTAACCCTAACCCTACCCCTTATACTTACCTTAACCCTAAACCTACCCCTACCCCTACACCTGACTTTAACCCTAAACCTTACCCTTAACCTAACACTAACCCTAACCCTAACCCCTAACCCTAACCCTAACGCTAACCCTAAAGCTGAACCTTACCCTAACCATAACCCTAACCTTAACCCTAACCCTAACACTAACCCTGACCTTAACCTTTACCCTTACACTAAACCTAACCCTACACATAACCCTAACCCAAACCCTAAACCTTACCCTAAACCTAACTCTAAACATAACCCTAAAATTAAACCTAACACTAACCCTTACCCTAAACCTAAACCTTACCCTTAACTTAACCCTAACCCTAACCCTAACGCTTACCCTTTGTATAACCCTAACATTAACCCTAACCCTAACCGTAACCCTGATCCTTACCCTAAACCTAACACTAAACCTAACCCTAACCCTAAACGTAACCATAACCCTAACCCTTACCCTTAAACTACCCCTAAACCTAAACCTAACCCTAACCCTAACCCTCACCCTAACCTCTAACCCTACCCCTAAACCTAACCCTAACCCTTACCCTTACCCTAACCCTAACCCTCAACCAAAACCTAACCTGAACACTTACCCTTAACCTTAACCTAACCCTAACCCTAAACCTAACCCTAACCCTAACCCTAACCCTAACCCTTACCCTTAACCTAACCCTAATCCTAACCATAACCCTAACACTTACCCAACACTAACCCTAACCCTACCTCTTACCCTAACCCTAACCCTTACCCTAACCCTAACCCTTACCCTTACCCAAAACCTAACCCTAAACCTAACCTTAAAACTTACCCTTACCCTAACCCTAACACTGACCCTAACCCTAACCTTTCCCTATCCCTAACCCTAACCCTAACCCTAACCCTAACTCTAAACTTAACCCTAACCCTTACCCTTACCCTACCCCTAACCCTATCCCCTAACCCTAACTCTAAACCTAACCCTTACCCTTATTCGAACCCTAACCCTAACCCTATCCCTAACCCTAACCCTAACTCTAACCCTATAACTTATCCTAACACTAACCCTTACCCTTACCCTAACCGTAACCCTAAACCTAACCCTAACCATAACCCCTAACCCTAAACCTACCCTAATCCTAACTCTAAACTTTCCCCTTAACCTAACCCTAACCCTAACCCTAACCCTAACCCTAACCCTTACACTTACCCTAACCCTAAGCCGAACACTAACCCTAACCCTAAACCTAACCCTAACACTAACCCTAACCCTTAACCTAACCCTAAACCTAAGCCTAACCCTAACCCTTAAACTTAACCCTTATCCTAACTCTAACCCTTACATTAACCCTATCCCTTACCCTAACCCTAACCCTAAATCTTATCCTAAACCTAACCCTAACACAAAACCTAACCCCTAACCCTAACCCTAAACCTCACCCTAACACTAACCCTAACTCTAACTCTAACCCTTATCCTAAACCTAACCTTAAACCTAAATCTCACCCTAACCCTAAACCTAACTCTAACCCTAACCCTAACCTTAACCCGAACCATAAACTTAACCCTAACCATTACCCTTACCCTAACCCTATCCCTAAACCTAACCCTAACCCTAACCCTTACCCTAACCCTATCCCTTACCCTAACCCTAAACCTAACCCTAACTCTAACACTAAACTTAACCCTAGCACTTACCCTTACCATAACCCTAACTCTAACCCTAAACCTAACACTTACCCTTACCCTAACCCTAACTATAACCCTAACCCTACCCTAACCATATTCCTTACCCTTACCCTAAGTAAACCTTAATGCTAACCCTAACCCTAACCCTAACCCTTACCCTAATCATAACCCTTTCCCTAACCCTAACCCTAACCCTAAACCTTAACCTAACCCTAACCCTAACCCTTACCCTAACCCTAACCCTAACCCTAACCCTAACCCTAAACCATACCCTTACGCTAAACCTAACACTAACACTTACCCTAACCCTAACCCTAACCCTTACCCTTACCTTAACCCTAACCCTAACCCTAACCACTAACCCTTACCCTAACCCTAAACCTAAACCTTTTCCTTACCCTAAACCAAAACCTAACCCTTACCTTAACCCTAACCCTAACCCTAACCCTTACCCTTACCCTACCCCTAATCCAAACCGTAACCCTAAACCTAAAACTTACCCTTACCTAAACCTAACGCTAATCCTTACCCTAACCCTAACCCTTACTTTTACCCTACCACTAACCCTAAACCTAACCCTAACCCTTACCCTAACCCTGACACTTACACTAACCCTAACCCTAAACCTAACCTTAACCCTAACCCTAACCCTAACACTTACGCTTACACTAACCCTAACCCTAACCCTAAACCTTATCCTAACCCTAAACCTAACCCTAACCCTTACCCTTACCCTAACCCTTACCCTTTCTCTAAACCTAACCCTAAACCTAACCCTAAACCTTACACTTACCCTAAACCTAACCCTAACCCTTAACCTAACCCTAACCCTAACCCTAACCCTTACCCTTACCTTAACCCTAAACCTACCCATAACCCTAAACCTAACTTTAACCCTAAACCTTACCCTTAACCTAACACTAAGCCTAACCCTAACCCCTAACCCTAACCCTAACCCTAACCCTTATCCTTACCTTAACCCTAAACCTACCCCTACCCCTAAACCTAACTTTAACCCTAAACCTTACCCTTAACCTAACACTAACCCTAACCCTAACCACTAACCCTAACCCTAACGCTAACCCTAAAGCTTAACCTTACCCTAACTATAACCCTAACCTTAACCCTAACCCTAACACTAACCCTGACCTTAACCTTTACCCTTACACTAAACCTAACCCTAAACATAACCCTAACCCAAACCCTAAACCTTACCCTAACCCTAACCCTAACCCTAACCCTAACTCTAAACATAACCCAAAAATTAAACCTAACCCTAACCCTTACCCTAAACCTAAACCTTACCCTTAACTTAACCCTAACCCTAACCCTAACCCTTACCCTTTGCATAACCCTAACATTAACCCTAACCCTAACCCTAACCCTGATCCTTAGCCTAAACCTAACCCTAAACCTAACCATAACACTAAACGTAACCCTAATCCTAACCCTTAACCTTAAACTACACCTAAACCTAAACCAAACCCTAACCCTAACCCTCACCCTAACCTCTAACTCTACCCCTAAACCTAACCCTAACCCTTACCCTTACCCTAACCCTAACCCTCAACCAAAACCTAACCTGAACACTTACCCTTAACCTAAACCTAACCCTAACCCTAAACTTAACCCTAACCC
>JANJXV010000291.1:911473-916473 GCA_024803745.1 Megascapheus bottae
TTATGGTTAAGGTTAGGCTTAGGGTTAAGGTTAGGGTTAGGGTTAAGTTTAGGTTGACGGTTGCGTTAAGGTTAGGGTTAGGGTTAGGGTTAGGTTTAGGGTAAGGGTAAATGTTAGGGTTAGGTTAGGGTTAGGATTCGTGTTAGGGTTTAGGGTTAGGGTAAGCGTTAGGGTTGGGTTTAGGGTAAGGGTTAGGGTAAGGGTAAGGATTAGGGTTAGGTTTAGGGTTAGGGTTAGGGAATGGCTTAGGGGTTAGGGTTAGGGTTAGGGTTACGTTAAGGGTTAGGGTTACTTTTAGGGTTAGGGTAAGGGTAAGGGTTAGGATAAGGGTAAGTGTTAGGGTTAGGGTAATGGTAAGGGTTAGGATAAGGGTAACGGTCAGGGTTAGGGTTAGGGATAGGGGTTAGGGTTAGGGTTAGGGTTAGGGTTATGGTAAGAGTAAGGGTAAGGGTTAGGGTAAGGGTAAGGGTTAGGGTTAGGGTTTCGGTTAGGATAAGGGTAAGGGTTAGGGTTATGGTTAGGGTTAGGTTTAGGGTTAGGGGATAAGGTTAGGATACGCGTTAGGGTTAGGTTTAGGGTTAGGGGTAGGGTAAGGGTAAGGGTTAGGGTTAGAGATAGGGTTAGGTTTGGGGTTAGGGTTAGGTTTAATGTTAGGTTTGGGGTTAAGGAAAGGGATATGGGTTAGGTTTAGGATTACGGTTAAGGTTAGGGTTATGGTTAGGTTTAGGGAAAGGATAAGGGATAGGGTAAGGGTAGGTTTAGGGTTAGGGTTAGTGTTAGGGTTAGGGTAAGGGATAGGGTTAGGGTTAGGATTAGGATTATGGTTAGAGTTAGGGTTAGGGTTAGTGTTATGGTAAGGGTTAGGATTAGGGTTAGTGTTAGGGTTAGGTTTAGGGTTAAGTTTAGGGTTAGGGTTAGGTTTAGGGAAAGGATAAGAGATATGTTAAGGGTTAGGTTTAGGGTTAGGGTTAGGGTTAGTGTCAGGGTTAGGGTAAGGGATAGGTTTAGGGTTAGGGTTAGGATTATGGTTAGAGTTAAGGTTAGGGTTAGGGTAATTGTAAAGGTTAAGGTTAGGGTTAGCGTTAGGGTTAGGTTTAGGGTTAATGTTAGGGTTAGGGTTAGGGTTAGGGTTAGAGTTAGGGTTAGAGTTAGGGTAAGGGTAAGGGTTAGGATTAGGGTTAGAGTTAGGGTTAGGGTTAGGGTTAGGATAAGGGTAAGTGTTAGGGTTAGTGTTAGTATTAGAGTTAGGGTAAGGGTTAGGGTTAGGGTAGGGTTAGGGTTAGTTTTAGGGATAGGTTTAGGGTAAGGTTAAGGGTGAGGGTTAGGGTTAGGTTAAGGGTAAGGGTTAGGGTATGGGTTAGGGTTATGGTTAAAGTTATGGTTAGGGTTAGGATTAGGTTTAGGGTTGGGGTTAAGGTTAGGGTTAGGGTTAGGGAAAGGTAAGGGTTAGGTTAAGGGTTAGGTTTAGGGTTAGGGTTACGGTTAGTGTTAGGGTTAGGGTTATGGTAATGGTTAGAGTTAGGGTTAGGGTTAGGGTAAGAGTAAGTGTTACGGTTAGGGTGACGTTTAGGTTTAGGGTAAATGTTAGGGTTAGGGTTAGGTTTAGGGTTAGGTTTAGGGTTAGGGTTAGGGTTAGGGTAAGTGTTAGGGTTAGGGTTATGGTTAGGGTTAGGATAAGGGTAAGGGTTAGGGTTAGGGTTAGAAGTTAGGGTTATGATTAGGGTTAGGTTTAGTGTTAGGGTTAGGGTAAGGTTTAGGGTTAGGATAAGGATAATGGTTAGGGTTAGGGTTAGGGTTAGGGTTATGGGTTAGGGTTAGGTTTAGGGTTAGGGTTAGGGTAAGAGTAAGGGTGAGGGTTAGGGTTAGGGATATGCTTAGGCTTAGGGTAAGGGTAAGGGTTAGGCTTAGTGTTAGGGTTAGGGTTAAGGTTAGGGTTAGGGTTAGGATTAGGTTTAGTGTGGGGTTAAGGTTAGGGTTAGGGTTAGGGTTAGTGTTAGTGTTAGGGTAAGGGTAAGTGTTAGGGTTACGGTTAGGGTTACGATATGGGTAAGGGTTAGGGTTAGGGTTAGGGCTTAGGGTTATGGTAAGCGTTAGGGTTAGGTTTAGGGTTAGGGATAAGCTAAGGGTAAGGGTTACGGTTAGGTTTAGTGTTAGGGTTACGGTTAGGGAAAGGGTTAGGGTTAGGTTTAGGGTAATGTTAGGGTTTAAGGTTAGGTTTAGGGTTAGGTTTACGGTAAGGGTTATTATTAAGGTTAGTGTTAGGGTAAGGGTAAGGGTTAGGGTTAGGTTTAGGGTTCGGGTTAAGGTTAGGGTTAGGGTTAGGGTTTGGGAAAGGGTAAGGGTTAGCGTAAGGGTTAGGTTTAGGGTTAGGGGTAGGGTTAGGGTTAGGCTAAGGGTAAGGGTTAGGGATAGAGTTAGGGTAGCGTTAGGGTAAGGGTAAGGGTTAGGGTTAATGTTACGGTTAGGGTTAGGGTTAGGGTTAGGGTTAGGGTAAGGTTAAGTGTTAGGGTTAGGGTTAGTGTTACAGTTAGGGTAAGGGTTAGGGTTAGGGATAGCTTTAGGGTAAGGGATAGGGTAAGGGTTTGGGTTAGGGTTAAGTTTAGGGTTAGGGTTAGGGTAAGGGTAAGGGTTAGGGTTGGGGTTAGGGTTAGGTTTAGGTTTAGGGTTAGGGTAAGGGTAAGGGTTAGGATTAGGGGTAGGGTTAAGGTTAGGTTTAAGGTTAGGTTTAGGGTTACGGTTAGGGTAAGGGTAAGGGTAGGGTTAGGGTTAGGGTTACGGTTAGGTTAGGGTCGGGTAAGGGTTAGGGTTAGGGTTAGGGTTAGAGGTTAGGGTTAGCGTTATGGTTAGAGTAAGTGTTCGGTTTAGGGTTAGGGTAGTGTAAGGGTAAGTGTTAGGGTTATGGTTAGGTTTAGGGATAGGGTAACCATAAGGGTCAGGGTTAGGGTTAGGATAAGGGTTAGGGTTAGGGTTAGGGTTAGGGTTAGGGTAAGGTTAAGGGTGAGGGTTAGGGTAAGGATAAGGGTTAGGGTTCGGGTTCGGGTTAGGGTTAGGGTTAGGTTTAGTGTTAGGGTTAGGGAAAGGGTGAGGGTTTAGGGTTAGTGTTAGGGTTAGGGTTAGGGTAAGGATGAGTGTTAGGGTTAGGGTAGGGGTAAGGTTTAGGGTTAGGGTAAGGGTTTGCGTTAGGGTTAGGGTTAGGGTAAGGATTAGGGTTAGGGTTGGTGTTAGGGTAAGGGTTACGGTTAGGGTTAGGGTAAGTGATAGGGTTAGGTTAGGGTTAGGGTTTGGGTTAGGTTTAGGGTTAGGTTTAGGGTTAGGGTTATTGTAATAGTAAGGGTGAGGGTTAGGGTTAGGGTTAGGCTTAGGGTTAGGGTAAGGGTAAGTGTTAGGTTTAGGATTAGGGTTACGGTTAGGGTTAGGGAAGGGTAAGGGTTAGGGTTAGGGTTCGGGGTTATGGTTAGGGTTAGGGTTATGGTAATGGTTAGGGTTAGGGTTAGGATTTTGGTAAGGGTAAGTGTTACGGTTAGGGTGAGGTTTATGTTTAGGGTAAGGGTTAGGGTTAGGGTTAGGTTTAGGGTTAAGTTTAGGGTTAGGGTTAGGGTTAGGGTAAGTGTCAGGTTTAGGTTTAGGGATAGGGTTAGAAGTTAGGGTTAGGGTTAGTGTTAGATTTAGGGTTAGGGTTAGGGTAAGGGTTAGATTTAGGATAATGGTAACGGTAAAGGTTAGGGTTAGGGTTAATGTTATGGGTTAGGGTTTGGATTAGGTTTAGGGTTAGGTTTAGGGTTAGGGTTATTGTAAGGGTAAGGGTGAGGGTTAGGGTTAGGGTTAGGGTTAGGCTTAGGCTTAGGGTAAGGGTAAGGGTTAGGGTTAGGGTTAGGGTTATCGTTAAGGTTAGGGTTAGGGTTAGGGTTAATGTAAGGTTAAGGATTAGGGTTAGGGTTAGGGTTAGGGTTAGGTTTAGGTTTAGTGTTAGGGTTAGGGTCAGGGTAAGTGTTAGGGTTACGTTTAGGGTTAGGGTTAGGTTTACCATAAGGGTAAGGGTTAGCGTTAGGGTTAGTTTTAGGGTTAGGGGTTAGGGTTAGGGTAAGCACTAATGTTAGGTTTAGGGTTAGGGTTAGGTTAAGGGTAAGGGTTAGTGTTAGGTTTAGGGTTAGGTTTACGGTTAGTGAAAGGGTTTGGGTTATGGTTAGGGTTAGGTTAGGTTAGGGGTTAGGGTTAGGTTTACGGTTAGCGTTACGGTAAGGGTTAGGGTTAGGGTTAGGGTTAGGGTAAGGGTAAGGGTTAGGGTTAGGTTTAGGGTTAAGATTAAGGTTAGGGTTAGGGTCAGGGTTTGGGAAAGGGTAAGGGTTGGCGTAAGGTTTAGGTTTAGGGTTAGGGATAGGGTTAGGGTTAGGGTTAGGTAGGGTAAGCGATAGGGTTAGGGTTAGGGTTAGGATCAGGGTTAGAGTTAGGTTAGGGTTAGGGTATGGGTAAGTGTTAGGGTTAGGGTTAGGGATAGGGTTAAGGTTAGGGTTAGGGTTAGGGTTAGAGTTAGGGAAAGGGTAAGGGTAAGGGTTAGGGTTAGGATTAAGTTTATTGTTAGGGTTAGGGGTTAGGGTTAGGATTAGGGTAAGGGTTAGGGTTAGGGTTAGGATAAGGGTAAGGGTTAGCGTTAGGGTTAGAGGTTAGGGTTAGGGTGAGGGTTAGGTTTAGGTTTAGGGTTTGGGTAAGGGTTAGGGTTAGGATAAGGGTAACGGTTAGGGTTAGGGTTAGGGTTAGGGTTATGGGTTAGGGTTAGGGTAGGGTTAGGGTTAGGGTTAGGTTTAGGGTTAGGGAAAGGGTAAGGGTTTAGGGTTAGGGTTAGGATTAGGGTTAGGATAAGGGAAACGGTTAGGGTTAGGGTAAGGGTAAGGGTTAGGATAAGGGTAACGGTTAGCGTTAATGTTAGGGTTAGGGTTAGGGGTTAGGGTTAGGGTTAGGATTAGGGTTAGGGTAAGGGTAAGTGTTAGGGTTAGGTTTAGGGT